>CM053571.1:71473353-71669963 GCA_028646485.1 Cryptoprocta ferox
TGGTGGATAATTCTTTTTATATGCTGTTGTATTCGATTTGCTAGTATCTTGTTGAGGATTCTCTCCTTTTCAATGTGTTTGCCATCTCCCTCACTGCCATTTCAGCATTATCACTAGTGAACTATAGCACTGAAAGAGGTCAGGTCTAATACTCACACATGTGTTGATTGCATTTCATTTTCCTATGTATCTCTATCTGTCAACCCTCCCCATCCTTTTTCCAAGAGTTAGAGCAAATTCTCCCAACTAATTTGAGACTTTGCTCTTTCACATTGTCCCACATATTCTCCTTTTTCTTTGAGCTACTCTGTTCGCTTGGGTCTCTATTAATCATTGGATCATGCATTAAATAAACACTCACCACCTCTTACCTGCCAAACAGTTGTTAAGGACTAGGGGCATAAAGAGGATGATAACACAAATCTTCCTTCAAGGAGGTCTTAGTCTGTTAGGGAAGATCAATAAACAAATAGGTACTTGCAGCATATTTTAAATGCAGTTATTAAATACATCACTATATTATAATTATTTATATAACCATATTATTTCTCCCAAGAGATTATAAGCTCCCGAGGGAAGGGTTTCTGCCTGTTCAATTGGTACCTGATAGTGGTTAGTACATTTTCTGGCAAATGGTAGATATTCAGTTGGTGTTGAAGATCTAATTCTACCCTTAATGAAACTGAGTTAATTGGTATTTTTCAACATAAAACATATTTTCTAACATGTTAAACTACCTAAAAAGCATATTTTTTAATATCATTATGATTCTGTTACTACATTCCTAGTAGGAATAACTAGAGTATAGGGTTCTCTGCCCTTATTTCTTCAGCACACTTGGTGTGTATCTCACTATATTCTGTGCTCTAACCTGGGTTACATGTTCTACTTACAGGCTTCACTTTAATCCAGTTCTCAAAGTGGAGATAATTTTCAGTTCTAATATCCTAGTCTACCCAAATCTCTACCAAAGACCTCTAGGTCTATGACAGCTGCAATGATAGGAGACGTTGCCTCTTTGCTTCCATTCTCCCCCCACAACCTAATCCACTCAAAGCTGTCAGAGAGCCCTGTATCTCCAGTAATGGAGGCATTTTCTGGCATATAGCAATTAAAAGAAAGAATGAATTATAAGGCGTCGTTTTCATTTCTAGACAGTTCTAATTGTTATTCAAGGCTATAAAATTACAGAGTAAGAAAATATTTTATATAATATTCAACTAGCTTTATTATAAAAGTATAATCTGCACATGGTAAAAAATTAAAATGTTACAGGAAGGTATCAAACAACTGTTAGAGGGATCTTCTCAATCTTGGCCTATATGAGCAAATTATGATTCTATTTTCCTCTTTACTCACTCTACTCCTTAAGAAATACAATACTGGTAAATTTGGTAATATTGGCAAATTATCACATTGGTAGATTTGACAGGAATGAATAGGTATGTATGGGTTACTTCTACCCTCCTTTCTTCTCTGTGGATCTCTCCACCCTCAAGGAATAAGCTGTCCACTGGTCCTCCAAAGTTGGCACTTCTGCAGGTGGTAAAAGATTGGGATGGGAAGATATGGGTAAGTTAGTCTCTTTCTGAGATTCAGATCTATTTGAGTTTCATACTCTGCAACTTACTCCATTCTGTCCCAAATATGTATGAAAGTGAGTTTTTTCCCTCTACTATTTGTTTCCAAATTACTAATAGTTTTTGTGGGGAAGAAGAAATCTACTATTTATTAGAAATCTCTCTGGAGTCTGTCAACAATGATAATAACGTACCCAATCCCAAACATGAGTCTTATTTGTGAGTTAAAGGTTAACATGTACTTGTATTCATTTCCAGAATAAAATACACATATGTATATACACACATTTATATGTATACCACTTTTTTATACAAGTAGGATCAGTACCGTCACATTATGTATTCTGTTCATCTTTATGATTTTACACTGAATACTGTGTCTTGGAGAGTTTTCCACAGCAGTCCACATAAATCTACCTTAATATTTTTTATAGTCACATAGTATCATAGTGTATCATTAATGTATAACGGGCTCCAGTTAATTGACCTACTGGATAAAAGATCCATTTCATTGCTCTTGTAAAACATTTTGAGTGTTCAAAATCTAAATCATAATCTGATATATTAAACCACAGCAATACCCAATCTGGTTTTGTAAATTTATCCTTTCTAGCAGTTACAGGCAGGTCATGGTCCTTCCCTACACAACTTCTTTTTTCTTACCCTACTGCATGTAGCAATTTATCTCCTCCAATTATCTTTTCCAAATACCTCCTTTAATCCCTCAAACCTTCTCTAAAGCTGTAAAAATATTAGAACTAGAAAGATCCCCTCATTGCACTATTTTAATAGCAGCCTTTCCAGTATGAGAATAAACAAAGATCTTCTTTAAGGGTAAGATCTACATCTTAGGCATTTTTGTATTTCTTATCACAGAGGGAACATAATAGGCAACATTGTCTTCAGAAAGAATATCCAAATTCCTTAATATAGTGTTTCCCCACCTCTTCCTTGTATTTTAAAGACAACTATTAATATAGAAAATGTTAAAATTGTTAAAGTATCAATGAACCTAATACAACAATATTTTATTAATCATAAGATCTATATACATTTGAGACAAATTATGCATACATATAGGAGGTGTATATAGCCTGTCCATCCCACACTTTATATCCACAGAGCTATTATTTTTAGATCTGTATTATCCACAGGAAATTTCTCCAACATGAATTGGGACTAAGGATTTAACAACTTCATTCTTTAGTCTACAACTTCATTCTTTAGTCTGTATAACTTTAAGGGAATTTAGTAAGTGGATTCCATTAAGGGGCTTTTGAGACTATAGGAAAGGGTGTGTACAAATAATAGCAATAATTAAAGAAGACATTCTTGAATGTCATTTTATAATTTTATTTAATCCTCACTTTTACTCTAAGTATTTTATACTAATACCCACTCTATGAGACAGGCTTTACTGTTCTCAGCTGTCTTTTACTGAAGAAGTAAATAAATCTTAGAGATATTATTGATGCATTAGCAAGTAGTAAAATCAAGATTTGCACTTTGGTTCACTAGGCTCTTAAAACCCATGTTTATTTATATGGGAGAAGAGAAAAATGAGCTCCAAGTTAAAACATTTTTTTAATATTTGAAGATGTGTTCAAAGAACTCCATATCTAAAACAAAACAAAACAAAACAAAAAACATAAGAGGAAAAAGATAAAGATTAAATTAAAAGTTGCCACAATTTATGTGAAACTCCATTGGTTTGGGGCCTAGCAAAGCACATCATGCAGCTAGGCACTTAAATAGAGGTTTGAATCTTTTTCTATTCATGCTTAAATCATTTTTAGCAGCAAAAATTTAAATATTATCAGTGGTTTTCCAAAAGGAGGTTATCAATCAACAAATTTTAAAAACATAAAGTATAAGGCACTTTGAATAATATTCTGCATATGGGAAGAGTCCCTTTAGTCAAAGAATTTTAAAATTGATTGAAGGGATATGTTACATCTTTAGAAACATTTCTGTTTTGCAACTGAGGTGGGACAGAATCTCAGAAGAGTCTGTGGTCATGAGAGAATCTTTCATGGAAGAAATGGGTTTCAAATTGAACCTTAGAAGGAGGACGTGCATAAGCAAAACATGCAGTAAGACTGGAAGAAACAAGACCTGTTTGAAGGACACTTTGAATAGAGCAGCAAGAACATTCTCGAGAGCAGCAGAAGAAAACAGAAAGATGTTGGTACGCACTTTTATCCCAGTTGGGATGAAGTCTGCTGTCCAGCAGAAATCTTCAGCTTTGCCTTCTCAATTGTCCTTGGTCTAGGACCAATAAATGTAAGGTAATTTTTGTATTAGGATAAGCAAAATACCAGAAAGTTAGCTATACTATAAAAAGTGTGATGGAATATTACTCAGCCATAAAAAGAATGAAATCTTGCCATTTGCAACAACATGGATGGAGTTACAGAGTATTATGCTAAGCGAAATGTCAGTGAAAGACAAATATCATAGGATCTCACTTGTATGTGGAATTTAAGAAACAAGACAAATGATGAAAGGGGAAAAAAGAGAGAGAGACAAACCAAGAAGCAGACTCTTAACTATAAAGAACAGAGTAATGGTTACTATGGGGGAGGTGGGTGGGAGGATGGGTGAAATATGTGCTGCTGATTAAGGAATGCACTTGTGATGACCACGAGGTGTTGTATGGAAGTGTTGAAATCACTCTATTGTATACTTGAAGCTAATATTACACTGTCTTAACTAATTAGAATTTAAATTTTAAAAATTACCAAAAAAAGAATGACATGGCTAGCACAGGCATTTAAAATTCTTTTCAGGAAATAAAAAGAGTTATGTTCACCCAAATCACCTAGACAGGCAGATACACTAATAAGATCACTTGGATGATTACTGTAATTTCCACATCTTTGAATTTATGTAGTGAAAGTTGTATAATGAAAGTGTATTTGGAAAATAAAAAAAAGTGCTTAACCCTTTCCAAAACTGACCACAAATTACTTTTAAATTTTATACTATACTACATTATCTATTCACCCTCTTGTATCTATAATGTAGATTTTGGAGATCTGCCTGAATATTAAAAATAAAAATGTTTCCAAAAAAGAAAAACAAATAGGTTTTTCCTAACAGCACCATTGTATTTTGATATCAGTATCAAGCAACTCTTTTTTTAGCTTATGGTTTTGTGAAGCAGTTGCTTGCAGAATATTTTCTTTTTGGCTTCCCATGTTGCAATAGTTAGAAACGGTGGTCAGTTCAGAAGAGCTTGACTTAATCATGGCTTTCTGGAAACAAACTGAGGGGTACCATTGCACCCAGCAGATGTCAAAACATGAGACTAGAAGTCAGGAGCCACAGAGGCACAACTCTTGCCTGTTTTCTCTGTTAACAGGGCTACGTGGGTGTGCATTGGGTAGTGTGGACCAAAGCGGGGTAGATTTTGCTTACAAAAACAAAACAACCACAAAACTATTTTTCTTTGTGGAGAGAAAGTTTTACCCTAGATTTCTGCTTATTGAGGCCCAGGAAGCCAGGTTGGGTTTACCAGGGAATCATTCACAACACTGGCATTATGTATCCACCTGAACTCACAAAGTGCATTTCAGAAGCCTCAATGGGCACTCTTAATCACCAGTGTGTATAATCAGCAGCATGTTCAGGGGACATATAGCCCCATGCCTCACATTCCTTTCTTCCATTGACATTTATTGGCTTAGGCCTTTGAAATATCCTCAGTCTCCAGCCCAAAGATCAGACTCCTATCTGTGACAATGTTGAAGTATGTTTTTGAATTCGAGAATCATGCACTTCTGGCCTTTCTTGCTTTTTTTTCTCAGCATAAAAAATTTAAAAGTGTCACCCTGTGAGGCATCAACATTGTTGCTGTCAAAATAAATGTTGTATAATTCCTTTTCAGGATTATTTATTGAACTGACATTTCACTCTTTTCCTTCCTTTTTCAGAAATGATAAAAGAGTGTGACATGGAGATTCAGATAATACATGATACCATGAAATATACATTTATGGATCTATCCTATTAAGTGCTGACAGGCTGAATGCACAAATGCACTATGGCCAGCCTACACGACAACAGAACTCTACACAAGCTGTGCAGCAACCAGTCTGGAACAGTTAGGACTTGGTCCGTAGCCGTCAACTTTCTTCAGTTTTGCTCCTACTTCCAACTCAGAACCACACAGAGAAAGTCAAATATGCTTCCCTAATCAATTAGGTTGGATACCCTATTTCTAGTTAGTGGGCCATCAGCTTCCTCAGGACAACAACCTCCAGTTAAGGCCTATTTGAAATCTTCCCTTTTTTCATTATAAACTTTTCCTACTCCCTAGCCTGCCTTGGAGTCTACACCAAATTAAAATGATGGCATCTGACTCCCTTACTATAGCAAACTCTGTATTTTCTTATTTGAATTGTTTTTGTTTATGTCCACAATATTCTCCTCTGAAGGCCCTGATCATCCCAACATATGGTTGAACAACCTTACAGGTACCTTAAAACATACATTAGGTTTTGAAAGTAAGTTTCAGACACCAAACACACACCATCTTTGTCCATCCATCCTAGAAACAATCAGACCAAAGGTAGGGAAAGAGTGGCTAAGATGTATTTTTATCATTCTGACCTATGCTATTGAGTTCTACTTAAGTTTTAATGTCAGATGTTATTTTGGATTATACCCAAAAAACCCACTAACACAAAACAAACAACTGCAACAAAATAAAATTTAAAAATCTATCCTTTAGAAATCAAAGTCAGTATGTGTGCCAGGAGCTGTGGTTCGATGGCAGTGTACGGCTTCGTCTTGAATATCTGTAATTCTATATTGTTGGAATTTCAATTAGACTACAATAAAAAGATGCTTTGCTAAAGGTTTGCTTATGCTTTTTCCTCATGTTATTCTCTGATGTGGCATCTTTTTCCATTGGTCTTGCCTTATTTATAAAATTCTGGTATCCACAACGTAACTCTCAAATGTTATTAACAGATAATACTCATTTTTCTCAGCAGGAACTGTACTCAATGAAGTTTTGATGTAGTTCAAGTTTGTGTTCTGGGACTCATGATCTCTTCTTGTGTCCTTTAACCTATGCCTGTCTTCATATTTTCCCCACTTTCTATTTGAAAACCTGCTCTTAAAAGATCTGATAACGAAGCGACATTGAGGTTGATTATAGTAGACCTCAATATGTTGTTATATTTGGCAGGTAACAAAATATCTTTAAGGCTTTTGTCTTTGTGTTTGGTAAACACTCGATAAATATATTTTGAGTGTGCATATGAATGAATATAACAACTTATGCAAATATCTAATTATTGGACTTTCACATTTCCATTGAAAAGAAAGAAAAGAGTTTCCAGCACCCCATACATAATATTATGTAATCTTCAAATTTGTTCAGGAATAAAATCAGATAAATTCTTATCAGAAGACTCTTCTGTGACTCAGGGCATTTTATTCATTAGTGGATTTGTAAATATTAGAAGTACTTCTCAATTGTTAGATGATTATGTCTATAATGGGTCTTGACTAGTTATATTAAAGAAAAAAATAAATAGTTAAAATAAAGAAAAGTGTAAATTTTTAAGTTTTTAAATTTAAAAATATTTATGTTAGGCTTTCAGGTGCTTGCTAATATATTTCAATTTTCTAATATTGAAGTTTTTTTAATATTCATTATTTTTGAGAGAGAGAGAGACAGAATGTGAGCAAGGGAGGGGCAGAAAGAGGGGGAGACACAGCATCTGAAGCAGGCTCCAGTCTCTGAGCTGTCAGCATGGAGCCCAACACGGGGCTCAAAATCACAAGCCATGAAATCATGACCTGAGCTGAAGACAGACACTTAACTGACTGAGCCACCCAGGTGCCCCTAATTTTTTTTCTAAGTTTACTTATTTTCTAAGAGTGAGAGGTGGGGGATGGGGGGTGGGGGTGGGGGTAAGAGAGAGAGGGAGAGAGAGAATCCCAAGCAGGCTTCATGCTGCCTGCCAACACAGAGCTCAATGTCCTGAACTGTGAGATCCTGACCTAAGCCAGATCAGGAATCGATGTTTAACTTACTGAGCAACCCAGGTTTCTTGCTCGTATATGTTTAAATGGAGTTAAAAATCTATCAAGCTTAGAAATCCAACTCTTTAAAATATTTTAATTTTGCATGCTTTTAAGATTTTTACTATCTAGGTGTATCATCCTGACCCTGCCTTAACCATCTATTATCTCATTCAGAAATGCACTGTGTCACCTCTGAGATGAGTGTAAAGAATAAAGGTATAAGACAGACGCAAGCTCACTCTTTCTCTGCCAGTTTCGGGAAATGACTGAATTAGCTTGAGAGTAACATATTTATTGAAGTACTACATGAAACAGGCTAATTGACTCTTGGTAAGGAACTGAAAAAATATTTTTTTCAGTAGTAATACACTCAGGATTTATAAAATTATAGAACTTCAAACTTGGAAACATTTTGAGATAATCTAATAGAGTTTTCATTTCATGGTAAAGGAAATGGACATTAAAAACTATCTGAGAGATAAAACATGGGGGAAGCCATGGGTGAATATGTCTAATCCACACCTGCTTAACCTACTGGAAAATTTCCCAGTGGCCTAAGTTTCAGAAATTTGGGATCATTGTTTTAGTGCTAAATAGATGCAAGGATTCTCATTCACCATTTCTTTTAACTATGTCTACATGTGACCCAATAATATAAAACATGTTCATTTTGCCTTTGTGTTGTGACACAAAGGTTTTGATGGTCAATAAAATGTGGGGAGATTTGAATTTTTTTGCCACCAGGCATCAAGCATATAGAGGACTTACTTAGAAATAATGCTAACAAAAATATATTAGCATTGACACATTTTTTTTACTGAGATGTAATTGACATATAACATCATATTAATTTCAGGTGTATAACCTAATGATTCAATATGCATATATATTGTGAAATTATTACCACAATAAACCTAGTTAACATCCATCACCTTACATAGTTACCAAAAATTTTTTCTTGTGATGAGAACTTTTAAGTCTACTCTCTTAGCAACTTTGAAATATGCACTACAGTATTAGGATACTCACCATGCTGTATAGTACATCACCAGGACTTATTTATTTTATAACCAGTTTGTACCTTTTGACCTAACTTATCCATTCCACCCACCCCATAATCTCTGGCAACCACCAATCTGTTATCAGTATCCATGAGTTCAATTTGCTGTTTGGTTTTGAGATTTTTTTTTAGATTTCATGTATAAGTGAGATCATACAGCATTTTTCTCTGTCTGACTAATCTCACTTAGCATTAGGCCCTCAGGGCCCATTCATGTTGCAAATGCCAAGATTTCTTTCTTTTTTTTTTTTTTTTGGTAGCTAAATAATATTACATTTTTAAATGCTCTTTATCCATTCATCCAATGATAAAAACTGTTCCCATATCTTGGCTGTTGTGAATACTGCTGCAATGCACATGGGAGGGCCAATATCTCTTCAGGATCCTGTTTTCATATCCTTTTGCTACAGACCCATAAATGGGTTGCTGGATCATATGGTAGTTCTATTTTAAATTTTTTGAGAAATCTCACTACTATTTTCTGTAATGGCTGTCCCAATTTACATTCTCACCAGTAGTGTACAGGGGTTCCTTTTTCTCTATAGCCTCACTAGCATTTGTTATTGTCTGCCTTTTTGATAATAGCTCTTTTAACAAGTGTATGATAATATCTCATAGGAGTTTTGATTTTCATTTCCCAGATGATTAGTGATGTTGAGTACTATCTGCTTGAAAAAATGTCTTTGAGGTCCTCTGCCCATGTTTCTTTCATCAGCTTTGTTTGTGTGTGACATTTTTTTTATATATATTGAGACAAAGCAGTAATCTCTCTTAACCTCCTTTTCAATGTAAAAGGGAGAAGGAATATAGTGAAAACGTCCTATTAACATCAGAGAGATGATAGGAAGAAATTTAGTCCCTGAGAATAATAACTAGGCCAATTGAGGTCCAATGTCTAGTGTTTACAAGGCAGGGCATTCAAAGCTGTTTATTAAATGAAATGGGTGATGAAAAAGTAGTATTTTCATAATAAAAACATTTCGAGCTCCTTCAAAATGCGTGCTATGGAAAATTTTAGAGTGATATTAGCCTTTCCATAACGATTGAATTGTAGAATTGTCTCTCCTGTTACTGTGTCTCCCTAAGAAGTCTAACATTCTCCCAAAGAAATAATATCAAATAAAATTTGTTAAGGATATAGGTAAAACAAAGAAAGAGAAAAGGGGGACAGAGAGCATTTAAAAATAAGTAAATAAATTATTTAATCATTAATAGGTTAGAATTAGACCCATTCCTAAAGGGAGGAGGAGAGTTACAGAGTAGGATAGTAGAGGTATGTTCTTTCTTGAGAAGACAAGACAGAGTATGTTGAAAAACTATTTCCCAAAAATTTATGTTGATTAATGTGCTATATATTTCTGTGCCATATTAATATGCTATATATTGCTATATATTGCATTGGAATTCTCCAAAATACCAAACTCACATATACTAACTTGATAGGAGGAGAAGATAAGTAAACTAAACTTGGACTCAAGAATCATATTCAGAAAATATAAAAGAAAGAAATTAATAGAAACGCACCGGCAATCACCAGAATATGCTGCTCAAAACTTAGTTCCTTTCAGTCCAGATAAATGGAACACTTTGCTGGCTACCTAAATGGAAAAAAAATCAACTTCTATGGTTTCTTTTATACTTTTGTGCACAGACGAACTTTTAAAAACATTCTTATTCATCTACAAAGCAGCTATTTTTCACCTCTCTTTTCCCACTGCAGTCTTAAAGCATCCACCTTGGAGAAAAAAAAATCAGTTTTGTATGCCAGTGTTTCAATGTGCTCGAATACATCTTAAGAACTGTAATTTTTTTAGGGCTTGCTGCCCAGGACAGAGAGATATGGAGCAAAAGATTGAGATGGTATTACCCTGATTTTCAGTTCTTTATAGGTGCACAGGATGATCTGAATGGATCAAAGGGCTCCTGGGGTAACTATGCTGGAGACAGATATGTTATGTGAAATTCATCACTCATAAGCCAAGTGTCTGCTGTGAGCATGGCCAGCTCTAGATGCCAAATGATACAACCAGACTTGAGAGGTGCTATCAGTTTTGATGACAGACCAATTAAATAAATTTAGAAAATCCAGGTTAGCACGCTGTCTACACATGCTTCAGACTTTCACAAAGATTATCCCCTCTTGAGAAAGTGTTTTCACTCTTCTCTAACAAGAGAGAGGATAATACTACAAACATATTTTGAACTATTGAATTGCAAAAGTATTAAGATCCTCATATCTGAAATTTCTCATTATTGGAAGAGAAAGTATTTGGAAAGAGAAATTCATAGTCAAAAATACTTCAAATGACTTTAAAGATAGGAAAAAAATAAAGAAAGAATGCTTATCTAGATATGCGTGACCTCATTACCCATATTTAAATGTATGAATTCATATGAAGGAGTTCAGGAAAAGATAATAGTAGATTATGTAAATATTTGATTCAAATTCTGTAATAGAAATATTGACTAAAAGAACATTTATTTTACTGTTAAATATTCTGTGCAAAGAGAATAGCATGTACAAGAGCATAATAGAGAATAAGTTCATGGTATGGTTAGAAAGCTATGAATTATTTGATGTAGAGAATAGGCTTCGAGAAGAGCTCCCATTAAGAATAAAAGCAAGATTGTTCCCATACAGGAGAAACTTGCAGGACCCTTACATATGATAACATGAGTGGATTTGGTCTTGGACAGGAAAAAAAAAAAAAGAAAAGTCTTTGAAGAGAGAGGAACTGTGGCTGATATGAATTTTAGAAAAAACATTCTAGTGATAGAACAGATTAGAAGAAATGAAACTGAAAGAGGGAGATGAGTTGAGAAATGTTTGCAATAAATATGTATGTTAGTTATGAGATCTTAAGCTAAGAGAATAGTAAAGAGATATAGGAAAGGTAATGCATAGAAGAGATAACATGCAATCCACAGGACTTTCTGATTAATTGGTTGCCAGAGGTAAAAGGAAAGTGAGAAAACTAGAATAACTCTAATGTCTTGCTAGAGGAATGGGGTGGGCAGTCTTACTTGAGACAGAGGTTGATTTTCATTATGAAAACATAAAATTCACAGTTCCTGGACTGTAGAGATATTCAGTAGATAGAGATAGGAATTAAGGGGGGAAAATCTGTGGTGGAGATCTAGAGTTAATAACCATAAACATATCTGTAGTTGGGAAACACAATGGGAATGAATGCAATTACCCAACAAGAGGATGTAAAGTGAAAAGAGTAGAAAAAACACATAATGAAGGAAAATTGGATAAGTAATGGGCCAATGCTACACATAGATCAAATAAGATAAAGTTGGTAACTTCCCATTGGTTTCAAGAGGTAGCAGTTGGCAGGGACAGTTTCACCAGAGATTGCAGAGGGCTGAAGTTTGAAGTGAGGAAATTGATACAGTGAATGGAAACTTCTCTACCAAAAATGAAATGCAGTGTCATATGAAATCAGGGAGCTGGAAGCATGTCTCTGGAGGCAGCTTGTTTATGCTTGCACCTCAGCTCTGCTCTAGCTGGCGCTGTAACTGAACAATATTTGTAGCCATGCCACACCTCAGCTTCTTCATCTGTGAAAAGTAATATCATAAGTACCTAATTAAGATAACTAAATGCACTGATACTCGTAGAACATTTAAACGTGTAGTATATTGTAACTCTCCATGAGCATTAGAGATGTCATGGTTATTAAGTAAATTGGCTGAGAAGTGTGGAGGAGTTGAAGGTGATAGAAGGAATATTTGGGCTTTTTAGTTGTTTTTCAGGTTTTTGTTTTTGCTTTTGGTGTTGTTGCTGTTGCTTAAATTGGGAGGAACTTGATGTAAGAAAAAATATTCAGGTGGAGATGGAAAATGGTATTATTAATAAGGAAATTTAAGTTGGTGGGAGGGCATGGGATCCGAACTGAGTTGAAATGATTATCTTGAAAAAAAAATAGAATATCTTTGAATTGAGATGGGGAGGAAGGAGAGATGGGTGAATAGAAAAAAATATGTTCGAATATACAGGAAACTAAAGATCCTCTCACATGGCAGCCTCCATTGTCTATATCATGTCACAAGTAAAACCAAGACAGAGAAGGTATCACAAATGTTGGAGATCAACATTACCAGAGTATCTTTTGCCAGTTGAAAATAGTGGCTTAGCTAAGAGCCTTGGCCTTCTTTCCTCAGTCTGAGAAAAGAAGAGAATGTGAGAGAGAAAACAAACTCGTTTGTATCATCATTAGGGCAACTTCGCATATCAAATGCACTGACCCACATACATGTGACAGCTATTTTCTAGTTGAAAAAGCCTTTCTCTAAATTCTTGTCTGCCTTCATTTCAAAAATTTTATGTGTGTTCTCTGAGCTTTATTTAATCATCAATATTGTATCTCCTCCAAAAGCGTCAATTTTTTTTCTTTTTTCTCCTATGATCTTTAAATCTTGTTTTTATTTTTCTAGTAGATTATGGAATATCTAACTTTTGAGGGGGTGGGGGGTTGCTGCTTTGCTTATACCAATTCTTCTCTAGTCAATCAGTAGACACGTTACAGCTATGTTTGAAGGAGATTCTGTTCTCTGTATTCTGTACATTTTGCTCTCTTCAAGGTAAGCATAAGGTTCTTAGTCTGAGGTTACCTACACCTGGATGCTGTTTCTAGAAAAAGAGGAAGCTTGAGGCAGTACAGAAGAGATTCTCATTTTATCAGACATGTTACCAACATACAGAAATTACTCTGGTTATCTTGCCAGGTTGCCAGGTTGTACTATCCATTGAAAACCTAGTAAAGTCTTTGAAACAGAGAACATTATTTTTTGTCTGCTGATATGCCTTGATAAGCTATTATTATCTAAAGGCCAGAAAAACCCTGTGAAGACCTGTGCCTTCCTAGGCAAGGAATCACTTTTTAACAACATATTTTGATGGTGACTTCACACAGCAACTAAGGAAGATATAAAAGAAATACAAGATTATTACTTTTGTTTGCATATAATCTAAAGGGAAAAGAGACTATTAAAATTAGCTCATCTATACAAAAATGTACACAAAAGACATTTTAGAGGCTATGTAAACAAGTTCTTGGAGTATCTCCAAAGTAGTAGTTAGAATTATTTCCTAAGGATGTGAAGTTTGAATAAGGTAGCAACTGAAAAAGAGTACAAGTTGATGAGAGTAAGTGACAAAGAAAAATGAAGAAGCAAGAATAATGATCAAAAAAGAGAGAATAGATTTTCTTTACTTGATGTTATAGCAGGTGATATGATGAGTCCAGAAAATAAAGTAAGGTGGGTAGTTTAAATAAAGTAAAGTGTGTCTATACCAGGTAAGACTGGACACTGAGAATACGTTGGTATTGTCTAACACACATAAAGGAGTGGCCCAAATAGAATTTGAGGAAAATGATTCTCACTTTAAGAATAGAAGACATTGAAAAAATGGTAAGTTAGAAGTTAAGAAAGTGAAACATTAGGTGATGGATATCAAATGTCTGTCACAACTTTTAGAAATGAACTTGGAAAGTGACAGAAAAACATGGAGAGCATTATATTTGTTATTTGTTGAAGAAGGACCCACAAGACTGAATGGTAAAGCATATATGGTGATAAAAGTCAGAGAACCTCATTCAATCATTTCTTCCTTCTTTCATTCAATCACTTATTTCTCCATTTCTCCAATTCTTAATTAACTAAGAAATTTTACATTACTACAAAGAGCAAAGGATTAGAGTAAGATCACAAAGACTGAGTACTGACTCCTGACTACTGACAAGTTTCTTTAAAGTAGTTTAATCTGAAGCTTAGTTTCTTCATCTATATTGTACTAAAGGTAAACATGTTTCCACCTGTGAGGATCAGATGAAATATTTGTAATTATTCACCTATAATTGAAATGCACTCATTCAACATATGTAAATTCCAGTTCCATGTAAGATTTGTGAAAATATTTTGAAGAGCATAGACTTCCCCCCAAAATTGGTGTATATTCTTGTTATTTCATTACACACTCTGGTCACAGCATGATGGTAAGTGCTGAAGGAAAGTAAAGGTGGGATAAAATGTGTTCCCTGTTCTCAAAGGAGCCAAGACAAATGTACATAAAATAATTAACAGTGCAAATCGGTATCCAGTTAAGGGCAGCAAAAAGGCATAAAGGTAATTTATGCTTAAAATTTTGAGGTGTGAGGTCATGGAAAGGGCATACGTAGGAGTCAGGACTTGAGTTAGGGATCAAAGTACAGATAGAATTTAATTAGGTAGATACATTGTAAAGTATGATGATCTTCAAGATATTTCTTAAATGCCTTCAGGTATGGGGCTTGTTTAGCTTTTTTTTTTTAATTTTATTTTTAAGACTAACCAAACAATGCATATTTATACCACACTGGAAAGTCTAACCAAAACTATCACCAGGCAGGACTCAATATATCTGCAGTTGGTCAAAGGCTTAAATCAGAAGAGGAAAAAGGTCTGCTGGTCACCCAAGTTAAAGTCATTAACTGATACCATCTAATTCTTGTTCTGACAGAAGCATAAAGAAGAGCCTTTGTTAGAAATAGAATGCTAAATTCCAATAGAAATGTCACAATGAATTTTTCCAGCATGAGGCAAAGTGCACTTTAAATCATAAAACATTAGTAGAGACATGGTGTCATCACATAAGTTTTACCGTAAGAAAATTAGTGTTCAACTTTTAATTAAGAACGATTTCAAAAACGCTTAGTGACTCAGTTCAAACAAGTTCACTACTTACATGAATAGCATTGTTATCCAATGTACTGTTTTGAAATTACGTAAGAAGTCATCAAGGAGCTCGGTCTTATTGCGTTGCTGAGCAACAACTTGCCTTGTCGTTCCTCTGACAAGTTGGCAGGAAAACTTTAAGACTGAACATCACTGTTTTTCATTTAAAAACAAATTGGGAGACCAGTAAATTGTGCTCTGTTCTCTACTGAGTTATTGTTACAGTATATAACTAGCTATTTTCTCTCTGTTGATACTATAAGGAGACCATTTCTTCTTATGAAATCATGACCAGAATTTAATATTTTAAAGTAACAGAATGTTTTGTTTGTTCAAAAATGCAGAAGAATTTTCTTCTAAAATAAGTCTATTGTTCAAGGGTACAGTGAATGACAAAGTTCTTCTTAGCTAATAATAAGCATGGACATTTATTAGGTACTTGCAACATGCTGCATACTATATTAGCCATATATTTTTTTAAATTTCAGGTTTCTGCCAAAATATCACCCAGAGAGCTCTACATTATTCATCTTAACTCCTCCACTCATAACTCTTGATCTCCTTACCTGCTTTATTTTATCCATAATACTTTTTTTTTTACCAACTAATATACCATATGTTTATTTGTTAAATTACATAGCTATCCACTCCCTCTAGAACTACCCTTTCCCACAGGGAACCACTAGCCACATGTGGCAACTTAATTTTTTCTACATAGTCTTCATAATAATAAAAGCAATTAGGTACATCATATAGCACAATATTAGCTGAATGCATGCATGATAGATAAACATTACTTGCATCATATGATCATGGTTAATTAATCAGGGTTATGGTTTCAGTATCTGGGTAAGCCAATTAGTTTTGTAATTCATAACAGTTATAAAGTGTATTCTTTTAAAAAATATTTAAATCCAAGTTAGTTAACATATAGTATAATAATGGTTTCAGGAGTAGAATTAAGTTATTTGTCTCTTACATATAACACCCAGTGCTCATCCCAACAAGTGCCCTCCTTAATGCCCATCACCCATTTAGCCCATCCTCCAACCCAACACCCCTCCAGCAAGTCTCAGTATGTTCTCTGTATTTAAGAATCTCTTATGGTTTGCCTCCCTCTCTGTTTTTATATTATGTTTCCTTCCCTTACCCTATGTTCATCTATTGTATTTCTTAAATTTCACATGAGTGGAATCTTATGGTATTTGTCTTTCTCTGACTTATTTCACTTAGCATAATACATTCTAGTTCCATCCATGTTGTTCCAAATGGCAAGATTTCATTCTTTTTGATCACCAGGTAATATTCTGTTGTATATAAATACCATATCTTCTTTATCCATTTGTCAGTTGAAAGACATTTGTATTCTTTCCATAATTTGGCTATTGTTCATAGTGCTGCTATAAACATTGGGGTACATGTGACTCTTTGAGTCAGCACTGTTATAAAGTATAGTCTTAACCTTAGAGTTGTAGCATAAAAATTGTACCATTGACACAAAAACACAAAGAACATCAGCCAAACAATTTTATGAGGCAACACTGATCTCATTTCACTACATAAAAACTTCTAAAATTAATATTATTTCCAGCATTGTAAGAATAATCTATTCATTTTATTCATAATAATAATGTCATGATGCATTAAGATGGGTGGTTCTATTTTCTACATAAATTTTCTTACATACTGTCTTATTTCGGGGGTGATCTGACTTTAGTGAGAAACCCTTGAAGTGGTAATAATGAACTGGCTCCAAAAGAGATCTACAAATATTGCCTCATTTGTTTCTAAACAAGTAACAGATATTAGGAGTTTTAATTTTTTCTAATTCAGCCTCAAGACCCACATATTTAATAGTTAAGTAATTTCTACTGTTCTTTTCAAACTTTATTTTCAATTTTATTTACACATGTTCTTTTGAGAGGAATACAGTGTATGCTCCTTATCTACTAATATTTAGACCAGGGAAAGAGAAAAGAGATCACTTGAAACCGACAAACCCTCTTCTGACAGCATATGCTGCTCCTACTCGCTCCTCCTCACACTGCAGACAAGATCCTTTCATCAGAACTAGCAGCCAAGGGCTGTGAACAGTGACTGTCAAACACTCAGATGAGCAGAGAGAGCAAGTGTCACCAAAGATCTGAGTCCCAGGAAAAGAAACTAGCCAATCAAAGAATACTGCAGAAAGAGTAGAAAAACAAACAAAAAAGAAGTTAAATGAAGCATACCAGATTGCCTAATGAGATTTTGAGTAGATACTAAATTCATAAAAAAGAAATAACTAAAGGTAAAGAAATTAAAATATTTTAAAGTCTCATTAGTTGTTCAAATAATCACAAATCGGGATACAGCTAAAGAAAGAAGCAGTAAGCTGGAAATGAACATGAACGTTTTTCTCAGTACAAGGTGCAAATGTATAGAATGCCAGTGTCAAACAAAATGTTATAAACATGAAAGGCAGAATCTGAAGTTCCAAAATCCATATGAAAGTACATACAGAATTCAAAATAGAGAAGGCAGGGGAGTAAATAATAAAGTAGAAAAAATTCTACGCACAGTGGGGATGTACTTATTTAAATAAAAATGCTCTTTAAATTATGTGAGCAGGAGTTTTAAAAAGAAAGAGAGAGAAACAAATAAAAGACCCAGCTAGAACTTGCCAAGCTAGCCTACACAACTGTAGATTCAATAAATCTCTAAATATGTATCTCCCACGGTTTGTTTCCCTGGTTGAACACTGACTGATACAGATTTTGCTACCAAGAGTAGTTAGAGAGAGGAGACAGTGATAAGCTGAATAGATACCACCTTCCACCAAGATGTTCATGTCCTAATTTCTATATTGATATACAGAAAACCAAAAGATGCTATGAGACTATCTTGTGTACCCTCAAACAAGTAAAATTTAAATCCCAAGTGAAATGCATAGTATCTGAGGAAAATATAGATTTTTAATTTGAAAGCTTGAAAAAGACAAATTCCATAGGTGAGATAGACAATTATATCAAGGATCCAACTAATAGAAAAAAATAGACCCAGATAAGATTCAAGGTAATTCTAACCTCGAGGCAAGGTGTTTCAACTGCTAGATAAATTATTTTAGACCATAGAAAACAGAGAAAGCTTTCCAATCATTTTTATGTAGCAAGTACACTGTTGACATCTAAACCTAACAAAGATAGCACAAAATTAAAATAAAATTATAGACCAATATAATTTGGGAATATTGAGTCAAAACTCCTAAGTAAAATATAAACTACTTGAATTCAATATCACATTAAGCAAAAACTACACCATGACCAAATGGAATTTATATCATGAATCTAAGGATAGTTCATTAATGTGTATAATCATATTACTAAGATTAAGGAAAAAACCCACATGATCATTTCTATAGACAATGAAAAACAACTTGGCAAAATTGAATAATAAAATCTCTCAATTGTTTCCTCAACTTTGGGATCTGTAAATACCCCCAAATCCAGTATCTTTCCTAAGGTGTCCTATATATCTACCACAATTTAACATTCTATTGGAGGAATTAGCCAAGAGGAATTAGCTAGGAGAAAACACATGAAAGCATAGTAAAACCATACATAGAGTTGTCAATGACATGATAGTATATCTGGAAACTCCTAGAACATCAATGATAAAATAACAGCATCATATACACAAATAATAACCAGGTAGAAGTTATGATGGAGAGGAAAACATCTTTATAATAGCATGAAAATAAGTAAAACCAAAAAGTTTTATAAACTTAGAGAAGAAACCAATAGAATAGTTCCAGGAAAGCACAAAATTTGACTTTGGTAAATGAAAAGACACTTTTTGTAGACAGGACATCTCAAAATTATCAATAGGTTAAAGTTCTCTAAGTTAATTTATGAATCTAATCCTTTCCCAATCAAATACTAATTCGTTTCATCCTGGAGGTACACAAGTAGATATTAAACTTGACATAGGAAAAATAAAAATGCACAGGTGAGTAGGAAAATACTGAAAAAGAAAAGCCATAGAGGAGGAATTATGCCTACCATATAGTAAACATATTCCAATGGCTCTATCATTAAGCAGTATGATACTGGTGCCATAAATAGACCAATCGAACAAAATAGAAAGTCCACAAATAGACTTGATATATAATATAATATGACTCAGACTGTACACATATACTTAAGATAAATCTCATATTCCTGTGGGGAAAAAAGTGAACTTTTAATAAATGATTTTAGGGCAATTCAATAACCATATAAGTAAATCAAATTGATTCATTCTCCAGTGCATACATAAGAATAAATTCCAAATAAGTCAGATGTAGAAATACTAAAAAAAAAATTAAAAGAAACTAATCAAGTACTAGAAAAAAAGCCATTGAATTTGAATTTCTCTATTAGCCAAATATAGGATAGATTTCCTAGGTGTCCTTTAACTTCCATTCATTCATTCATTGAAGAAAAACCCACTCACCAATCAATGGACATTTGGGCTCTTTCCATAATTTGGCTATTGCTGATAGCACTGCTATAAACATTGGGATACATATACCCCTTTGAATCAGCATTTTTATATTCTTTGGATAAATACCTAGTAGTGCAATTGCTGGGCTGTAAAGTAGTTCTATTTTTAATTTTTTGAGGAACTGCCATACTGTTTTTCAGAGTGGCTGCCCCAGTTTGCATTCCCACCAACAGTGCACAAGAGTTCCCCTTTCTCCGCATCCTCACCAACATGTTGTCTCCTGAGTTGTTAGTTTTAGGCATTCTAATATGTTTCTTTAAAGTCTATATATTTTGACAGTGAGAGAGAGAGAACACAAGCAAAGGAGGGAAAGAGAGAGAGAGAGAGAGAGAGAGAGAGAGAGAGAGAGAATCCCAAGCAGGCTCCACACTGTCAGTGAGGAGCCCAACATGGGGCTTGAAGCCACGAACTGTGAGATCATAACCCGAGCCGAAATCAAGATATGGATCCTTAACCAATTGAACCACCCAGGGGCCCCAATTTTAGCCATTCTGACAGGTGTGAGGTGGTATCTCATTGTGGTTTTGACTCGTTTTTCCCTGATAATTAGTGATGTTGAGCATCTTTTCATGTGTCTATTAGCCACCTGGATGTCTTCTTTGGAAAAGTGTCTATGCGTGTCTTCTGCCCATTTCTTCACTGGATTATATAGTTTTTGGGAGTTAGTTTGATAAGTTCTTTATAGATTTTGGCTACTAACCCTTTACCCAATATGTCATTTGCCAATATGTTCTCCCATTCCGTCAGTTGTCCTTTAGTTTTGTTGATTGTTTCCTTTGCTGTGCAGAAGCTTTTGATCTTGGTGAGGTCCCAATAGTTCATTTTTGCTTTAATTTCCCTAGTCTCTGGAGATGAAGTAAGAAGTTGCTGTGGCTGAGGTATAAAATTTAGGGATTTAACACTTACATAAAACACCCAGTGCACATCAACCTTGTAATGAGGTTAATTCTCATCACCTATTTAACCCATCCCCCCCACCACCACCTGTCTCCCCTCCAGTAACCATAAGTTTGTTCTCTATAGTTAAGAGTCTTTTCTTGGTTTTCCTTTCTTTTTACCTCCTATGAACATTTGTTTTGTTTCCTACATTCCACATATGAGTAAAATCATACTGTATCTGTCTTTCTCTGACTTATTTCGCTTAGCATAATACACTCTAGTTCCATCCATGTCATCACAAATGGCAAGATTTCATTATCTATCATCTATCTATCATCTGTCTGTCTATCTATCTATCTACCACATCTTATACATCCATTCTATCAGTCAATGGACATTTGGGTTCTTTCCACAATTTGCCTATTGTAGATAATGCTGCTCTAAACATCAGGGTGCACATGTCCCTTCAAATTAGTATTTTTGAATCTTTTGGAGCACTTGGGTCTTTTTAATATTGCCTCAGATATCCAATTGTCTTAGTCCATCTGGGCTGCGGTAACAAAATATCATAAACTAGGTGGCTAATAAACAACAGAAACTTACTTGTTACAGTTCTGGAGGCTGAGAAGTTCAAGATCAAGGTGCTGGCAGATTCTGTGTCTGGTGTCATCCCCCTTTCTGGTTCACAGATCTTATCTTTTTGCTATACCCTCGTGTGGCAGAAAAAAATGAGGGCGCTCGCTGGGGCCTTTTTTATAAGGGTATGAATCCTAATCCTGGGGGCTCCACTCTTGTGACATAATCACCTCTCAGAGGCCCCATCTCCAAGTACCACCATATCGAAGATTGGGTTTCAACATCTGAATCTGGATAAGGCAGGGAGCACATATATTGTCTGTGACACCAATCAAATACTACACTACCAGAAAGTTTACTATAGTTTGGGTAATTTAATGATAATTTATATTATAAACTTTTAAAAGTCTAAAAATAGTAAGTAATACATATTGTTGAAATATGAGGAACTATCAGGAATTTTACTAATATGATAATTTGAGAAAGACTTCAGAAAGAGGAAGAAATCCTTGATTACTGGATTCTTATAAAATATCAGCCCTTGCTTGAACAGTATGTGGACAGTGGGAGAGGAGATTATGAAAGACAGAAATATCAGATGTGGGGTTTTGTTTTTGTTTTTGTTTTCTTTTCAGATTTGTTTCTTTTGATTGTCTTTCACTTCCAGAGTGCTAAATGTCTGTCCTCTTACCGAATGCATCACAACATGCCGCTGTCCTTTTGTGCATACTATTCGTATTGTCAGAAATGCCATTTCTCTACTTTTCTAGTTGGAAACTCCTATTGATTTTTTTAAAGACAGCTCATGCTGTGGGAAGCTTTCAGTCAAAGTAGTACTATTCTCCTATGATGCTCTTTGGTGTCTCCACACTTAGGATGTTTAAATGTCCCTGTTTTCTGCTCAATCACAAGCCCTGAAACATCAGAATCTATGCTATATTTATGTTTCAAACTCTAGCGCCAAATGATGCCTGGCAAGTAGTCAATCTATAAAGAAGAAAAGTAATTATATTACTTGGGAATTAGCCTAATGACTCATATCTAGAAGCTATAAAACCTTGCTGCTATCTTGCCATGCCATTGGGACTTCTGCAGTCACCCAGGGCAGTCTAGCTAAGTATCTCCCTTGTATTTTCTAATAAATGAGTCAGAATAGGTTTCTAACCTTAAAAATATCGGTGTCTGCTTTGTGAGACCTGGCTTAGTCCAATACTGCAGGCCTCTGCCATGCCTTTGAAACTCTCAAAAATAAGATTCAAAAAGTTATATTAAATACACTCTTTGTATTTCTCTACTTACCTAATTAATCAGTTCATCTCTGAAGACAGGGAATGTCCTTGCAAGGAGACTGCTATATCTGAAAGGTTGTTACAACATTCATGTTTTACAGCCCACTCTTTTAAATTGGAAACCACATGAACTGTAAGCAACTGAATAGCTTTCTAGTCTACCATTTTTAAAGCCGTGAATTTCTAATAAATGCTTTTCTAATGAATAATTTATTACTGTAGTAATATTTCTGGAAATATAAATGTTCAACTATAGAATATTAATTAAAGCATGCCATTTAAAAGAAAACTGTCTACTCATTTAAAAGTAAGGTTATTACATTAACAACTCAGGTAACAACAGATGCTGGCAAGGATGCAGAGAAAGAGGATCTCTTTCCCACTGCTGGTGGTAATGCAAACTATGGCAGCCACTCTGGAAAACAGTATGGAGATTCCTCAAAAAATTAAAAATAGAACTCCCCTACAACCCAGTAATTGTACTACTAGGTATTTATCCAATGGATACAGGTATGCTGTTTTGAAGGGACACATGAACCCCAATGTTTATAGCAGCACTATCAACAATAGCCACAGTATGGAAAGAGCCCAAATGTCCATCGAAGATGTGGTATATATATTCAATGGAGTATTACTCTGCAATCAAAAAGAATGAAATCTTGCCATTTGTAACTACATGGATGGAACTAGAGGGTCTCATGCTAAGCGAAATTAGTCAGAGAAAGACAAATATCATATGACTTCATTCATATGAGGACTTTAAGATACAAAACAGATTAATGTAAGGGAAGGGAAGCAAAATAATATAAAAACAGGGAGGGGGACAAAAACATAAGAGACGCTTAAATATGGAGAAGAAATGGAGGGTTGCTGGAGGGGTTGTGGGAGGGTGGATGGGCTAAAACGATAAGGGGCATTAAGGAATCTACTCCTGAAATCACTGTTGCACTATATGCTAACCAACTTGGATATAAATTTTAAAAAATTAAAATTAAAAAATAAATAAATAAATAAAAGTAAGTTTATTGATTTCTAACTTGTGACTAGAAATATGTACCATAAAAATCACATAAGTATTAAATGATGAGGTAGATTATTCTTTTGAAATTCACATTGCATTTTAAATGTTTTCTAGTATAAAGACTATATTTGTGCATTATAAGTAGAGTGATACAAAAAAAAAAGAAAAAATCTCAAGACCGAATTTGAGAAAGAGGGATACATATGAATTTTATAAGCATAATGGTACTAGTACCAATAAGATCTGATATTTACAGTGCTTTATTGTGTATCACTCTTTTCTAAACAGTTTGCATATATGTATTTAATCCTCACAGCAAACCTTAAATAGGTACTTTATATTTCCTCTTATACAGAAAAGGAAGTTGAGGCATGGAAAGATTAAGAAAATTGCTTAGAGTTGGAATTTGAAACAAGAAAATCTTGTTCCAAAGTCTGAACCTTTTTTTTTTAAGAGAGAGAGAGAGGGTGCCAGTGGAAAGAGGAACAGAGAGAGAGGGGGGGGGGGAGAGAGAGAGAGAGAGAAAATCCCAAAAAGGCTCCACACTCAGTACAGGGCCTGAACCCAAAACTCTGAGATCAGGGCATGAGCCAATGAAGAGTGGGACGCTCAACTGACTGAGCCACCTAGGTGCCTCTTCCGAGCCTGAACTCTTAACCACAAGTCTATGCTGTATCAGTTGTAACTAAAAGGATGAGAGTTCATGATATCATTCGAGGAACTTAGGCAATGGACCAAGGACAAACTTTTGGGGGAATATTACTAAAACAGAGGCAGAAAATGTGTAACTCACAAAATAATCAACAGCAACAAAAAAACTGTTATAGAAATAAAAATAAATGTAGATGTGTGAAGCCGATGAATCAAAGGCAAAGAGGGATTTTTCTAGAAGAGAAGAATCAACCTACCCCATGCTACTGAAAGGTTAAGATAGGAAAAAAATTGCCTGTAGATTATTTTTGGTTGGGAGGGTTTTTTGTTCATTTTTTGTTGGAGGGGTGATGAGGGAAGTTAGGCAGTTCTAGTTTGAGGAATAAATGGGAGAAAAGGAAATAAAAAATTAAATATAATTCAATATTTTTCTGAATTAAAATAGTAATGATAGATGAAAGATAGGTGATAGATAGATAGTTAGGTAATTAGGGACAGTTAAAATGTTACCTACAATGAACATGCACAGGGCCAATTTTCTTCACTTTCTTTTCATTTTATTTTTGTGTTTGGTGACACTCTTAAATTTTTAAGTGAATGATACAGTATTGTTAACAGTAGGTACAAAGTTGTACAGCAGATATCTAGAACTCATGTAACTTGCATAGCTGAAACTTTGAATAGTGACTCTCCGTTTCCCCACCACCCAAGCTCCTGGCAACCACCACTCTATTCTATGCTTCTATGCTTTGTTTGAAATATCTCCTATAGGTGGAATCATGAAATAGTCCTACTCTTACTGAGTTACTTTACTTAGCATAATGTCCTCAAAGTTCATCCATGTTATCTTATACTACAGGATTTCCTTATTTTTTTAAAATGGCCTGATACCTCATTGTATGTATATGCCACATTTTCTTTATCCATTTATCCATCGGTGGACATTTAAGCTGTTTTCACATCTTGTATAGAGAGTAGTGCTGCAATGAACATGGGGATACTAATATTACTTCAAGATCTGAATTTCAGTTCCACTGGATACATTCCCAGAAGTGGGATTGCAGAGTCATATGGTAGTTCTATTTTTAGTTTTTTTCAGGAGCCACCATACTGTTTAATATAGCAGCTGCACTATTTTACATTCTCACCAACCATATACAAGGATTCCAATTTCTCCATATCTTTGCCAACCCTTGCCTTTTGTCTTTTCATAATAGTCATTCTAACAGGTGTGAGATGATATTTCCCTGCTTAGTGACATCAAACAACTTTTCAAATACCTGTTAGTGATTTGTATGTCTATTTTGGAGAAATGTCTATTCCAATCTTTTGTCCACTTGTGAATTGAACTATATTGTTGTTATATGACAACAATATGAACTATATTGTATTGTTATACGATGATAATGCTATTGAGTTATAAAAGTTCCTTATATATTTTGAAAATCAGCCCCTTATCAGATATATGGTTTGCAAATATTTTCTCTCATTCCTTAGGTTGTCTTTTCACTCTGTTGATTGTTTCTTTTCCTTTGCAAAAGCTTGTTATGTTGATGTAGTCCCACTTTTCTCTTTTTGCTTTTGTTGGCTGTGCTCTTGGTGTCTTACCCAAGAAATCATTACCCAAATCAATGTTATGAAGCTTTTCCTTTGTTTTCTCCTAGGAGTCTTATAGTTTCAGGTCTTTTATATAGGTTTTTAATGCTTTTTGAGTTATGTTTTTATGTTTGGTTTAAGATAACAGTCCAATTTGGGGGCACCTGGATGGCTCAGTCTGTTGAATGTCTGACTTCAGCTCAGGTTATGATCTCACAGTTTCTCAGTTTGAGCCCCACATTAGGGTCGCTGCTGTCAGCACAGAGCCTGCTTTGAATCCTCTCTCCCCTTCTCTGTCTCTGCCCCTCTGCTGGCGCTATCTCAAAAATAACTAATACTAAAAACAAAAAGATAAGAGTCCAATTTCATTCTTTTGCATGTGGATAACCAGTTTTCCCAGCACCATTTGTTGAAGAGACTATCCTCTCACCATGTATATTTTGGTGCCCTCATTGGAAATCAGTTGGCCACATATGCACAGCAGTGTTTCTGAGGTTTCTATTCTGTTCTATTGGTCTGTATGTCTCTCTTTACACCAGTAACCTACTCTTTTAATTGCAGTGGTTTTTTAATATGTATTGAAATCAGGACGTGTGGCACCTTCAGCTTTGTTCTTTCTCAAAATTGTTCTGGCTATTTGAGGTTGTTTGTGGTTCCATATGAATTTTAGATTTTTTTTCTATTTCTGTGAAAAATGCCATTGCAATTTTGACAGGAATTCATTGAATCTGTAGATTGCTTTGGATAGTATGGCCATTTAAACAGTATTAATTATTCCAATCTGTGACCAGGGGATGACTTTCTATTTCTTTGTGTCATCTTTAATTTCTTTCATCATCACTTTGTAGTTCTCAGTGTACTAGTCTTTCATCTCCTTAGTGAGGTTTAATCCTAATATTTTATTCTTTTTGATGCTATTGTAAATGGGGATGTTCTCCTAAATTCTTTTTAACAGTTCATTGTTACTATTGTTAGTGTTTTGTTGTTAGTGATTTTTATGTTGATTTCATATCCTACAACTTAATTAATTTATGAGTTCTAATATTTTTGTGACATCCATTACACTATATTAATAGTGCATATAAACTTTGCTCCAATATAGCTTTATTTTCTCCACCATCGTTTGTAAGAGTATTGTCATACAAATTACATCTTTCTACATTATTAGCCCATGAACATAATTTTATAATTATTGCCTTATGCAGTACTCTTTTAAATCAGATAGGAGATGAGTTAAAAAGAGAGTATACATTTATAGTGTCTTTATATTTAATGTCATAGTTTCATTACTGGTGTTCTTTCTAGTGTCCCTTCATTTCTGCCTGAAGGACTCACTTTTACCATTTCTTGTAGGACAGATCTACAGTGAAACTCTCTAAAGTTTTTGCTTATCTGAGAAGTCTTGATTTTTCTTCCTTTTTGAAGGATGGTTTTTCTGGATACAGAATTCTTGAATTGTTGCATGTCATCTTACTGCCTCTGCTCTCCCTGGTTTCTGATGAGAATTCAACTGTCAATCTCCTTAAGAATCTGTAGTACATGGTAAACCCTTTTTGTCTTGCTGCCGTAAAGTTCTGTCTTTGCCCTTGGCTTTTGACAATTTGATGATGTTGATGAAGTCTCTGTTCAGCTAGCTTATTGGTCAGCTCATAATTGTTGATGATTTCCTTAAATTCTTTCAACAAATCAGTTTCTGACCTTTGCTGAAAAACTCTGTGTGTGTGCTAGAGTATATTGTCAAAGCTCAGGTCTTCATTTCCTGCTTCTACAGGACCTCATGTTTAACCAGAAGCAAGCAATTAAGACTCTCATTGGTCTTTCCTGGCAAGTACATAGCCCTACTTATGTGTGCAGTCTCCTAGATCCCCTGGAATATTATATTCTTTATTATATTTATTTTAAATTGTATAATAATATATTATATATTATACTTATTATTTTTATTTATCTATTTTAAATGGTCAAAGAAAGCAATGTGGAAAAGGGGATAATTCTATATATACAATGGAATACTACTTGGCAATGAGAAAGAATGAAATCTGGCCATTTGTAGCAACGTGGATGGAACTGGACGGTATTATGCTAAGTGAAATAAGTCAGTCAGAGAAAGACAGATATCATATGTTTTCACTCATATGTGGATCTTGAGAAACTTAGAAGACCATGGGGAAGGGGAAGTGGAAAAAGAATTAACAGAGAGGGAGGGAGGCAAACCATAACAGACTCTTAAATACTGAGAGCAAATTGAGGGTTGATGGGGGTGGGGGAGAGGGGAAAGTGGGTGATGGGCACTAAGGAGGGCACTTGTTGGGATGAGTACTGGGTGTTGTATGGAAACCAATTTGACAATAAATTATATTAATAAAGAAAAGAAAAGGGGATTATTCTAAAATGAAGGAAATTACTGTGAGAGAAGAAGTCTACCTGCCTGGGCCAGACTGAGAAATGCGATTATAATAACATTATGAATGTGATTTTAGGTATATTGGCAATTATTTTATATTCCTTTGACTTTGCCCAATCCCATCCCTAGAGCCTAAGTCCCCTTAGAAGAAAAGGAGCAGAGTACTCAGAATATGTGACACATGTTAACAAGTCCAAATTTGGAGGAATTTAGTTTATCTTAAATAAGTCAGCATTATAGATAATGCTGAAATAAATTTTCTTGTATACACATGGTGTTCAATTCTCCTATTATTTTTCAAAGGTATGTGTCCAGATATGGAATTATTTAGTCAAAGTATATTTGTAGTTTTAAAGCTGTTGATAGAAGAAGGCCTAAAGAATAGGACACCAATTGGAAAGAATACCAATAATAGTGTATGAAATTATGAATTTAATGCCATATTGGAAATTATTATTATTTGTAATCTTTACAAATATAATAGATGAAGCATAGCATCACATTTTAAGCTTCATTTCTCTGATTACTAGGATGGATACATATCTTTTCAAATAATTTATTAGACTATTTGTTTCTTTTTTCCAAACACCCTAGATTTATGTGTTTATCTTGTCCTAGATGTGATGTTCATTCTTTCACTCTATGATTTCTTCGTGTATAAAAGATAATAATAATTATTTTTAATAATTAAAATATAATAATTATAAAATAATTAAATAATAATTTTAAACACTATAATAAGACACAATAAGAAGACATTATTAAATATGTCATACATAGTTTTGGGTTTTTTAATATTTGTAATATCTTTTAATCCATCGTAAGGTTACTTTTGTTTGTTATTTTTGTTTAAATGTATGGTGTCAGAGTGGATTTCTTACAGAAACCCCCCATACAAAAACTAAAATTATCTTTATGCTAGAACATGAAAACTTTTCGCTACTTATGGGAATAGAGAATTTTATAATTATTTTTTCCAGGTAATGTTTGCCAAAACGCATTGCTCTCCATGTTAACTTAGTTGCATGTTTGCATTGAGAATCATGAGCAAAATATGTAAATTCCATGCTTTTGTTTAGATCTGTTTAGAGAGATGATTTGTTTAGAGAGAGGATTTGTTTACTTTCTAATAGGATTGCCTAGATAGGAACTTTGCAGAATATAATGGGATTAATCCCTATGAAAGCTGTGAGTGGATTTTATTATCAGTCACAACCTCTGCTCTTCCACTGTGTGAAATGTCTAAGAGAGGGATTAAGACAATTTCTGCAGTTGCATGAGAAGCAGCTTAGTTATAGGCTGCTGTCTGAATCCACATATGCCCATAGACATTCAAATAACACAGACCTACGCAGGACATCACACCTTCCTTGAGCCTTCAGTCACTCCAAATATGAATAAGAAATAAGAATCCAGACAAATAAAAATTTTTTGCATTCAAGTAAACAGCAAAAGCAATGTAAGGATATCTAATATTATTTGGGTTTTTTAATGAATAGAGATTAACAGAATATGTTAAATACTGACCAGTTGATGTCTTTTAGGTTTTGCAATATATAATTCACTGTAATTAAAATGTGATTGAACCCAAAGAGTGAAGGCATCTTTATTTAAGACAGAGTCACATGAACATACTTGTGGGGTGGGGGAGGGGGGAAATCTACACAGAACAGAGATGTATATGGTAAATTTGTTTAAACCATAGTCTCCCACTTTCATCTGTCAAATGCTAAAAAGATCTTCATTTTATACAGCACTTATTAGGTACCAAGCATTATTCTTTTTTTTTTTAATTTTTTAACATTTATTTATTTTTGAGAGACAGAGAAACATAGATGATGAGCAGAGGAGGGGCAGAGAGAGAGGGACACACAGAATCGGAAGCAGGTTCCAGGCTCTGAGCTGCCAGCACAGAGCCTAATGCGGGGCTCAAACCCACCAACTGTGAGATCATGACCTGAGCTGAAGTCGGACGCTCAACCGACGGAGCCACCCAGGCACCCCACCAAGCATTATTCTAAATGCATTATTACTTATGAACTAATTTAATCCTCAAAACACTCTATGAGGTATGCAATATTGTCCTTCTCTTAAACGTAGGAAGAGTAAGGCATAGATAAAAATTTCAGCCCAAGGTCACAAGGCAGGTAAGTTTATCGATGTTTTCCATCATGGTTTCTTCTTATGCTACTATTTTTAGAAAAGATGCATTCACTGCCAGATAATATATATTATCACCTCTGTTTCTTCTATATCTTTTATGTTTTCACTATTACATTTAACTCTTCACCTCACCTAGAATTTATTCTCAGATCGTGTGAGGAAAGTATCAGCTGTCTCTCATTAATTCTAAGATATACACCTGTCAAATTTTAACATTTCTGAAAGCAGAATTCCTGGAGGTCTTACCATCATTGCCAGGCTGCAGTCTTGTCTGGTTCTGTCTGATAATATCAAGACAATGTCAAAATCACCCTTGAGGACGAATGTCGGAGGTTTGGAAGAAAACATGAGAAACACAAGTTAGAATGTGCTTTTAAGAAATGTCATATCTCTAAGGTTCTAGATTGAACAGAGGATACTACTGTATTGAAAAAAAACACATAGATATGAATAACCCTGAGTAAAAAAGGGAATTAAAAGAGCTAGATTTGGGGAAGAAGGTTTATTCATATCTGAACTGTTCTATTGCATCTCTACTCAATTTTTATATTCACAGACAAAACGGTTATATAATTAAAAGTCTATGCCTGAGTAAGTCTAAAATAACTCGAAAACTATAGAGAAGGAGTCAACAAACTTTCCTGTAAAGATTTACAGATTTTTTTGTCTTTGTGTACCAACAGGTTCTGCCATACATATTCAGTACGGACATCATAGTGCAAAGGTAGCTTGGCCAATATGTAAATGAATGGATATGGCTGGGTTCAATACCTTTTTTTTTTTTTTTTTACAAAAACAGGTAGTGGGCCAAGTTTGTCCTGGTAACAAGAGTAACAATTCCATGTGATAGGAAATCATTTTCTTTTATTTTATCAGCTAACTTTTTTTTTCCTCCTAGCAGTATATAAAATAATGGTGCATCCACAATGGTGACTTATTTTTCTCAGTTTTTAAAATTTAATGAGTAAATTGAAAAGTATTATTTATTTAATTACTCTACTTCTTTGAAATGTCATTGTTACAAAAATCAGAATGTAAAATCTTTTACATTCTAAGATTTATTTGGAGGCTTTCCAATTTGACCCATTAACGTAATTCTCTATTCTTATCACAGGAATATTTAAAATATTATAAAATGACATTTTATTATTTTAACGTCCTTTAATATCTCTTCCTGATAGAAATTATTATTATTATTATTGTTATTATCATTATTTTTAGTTCTCAAGTTAGTTAACCTACAGTATAGTGTCATCTTCTGGAGTAGAGCCCAGTGATTCATCTCTTACATATGACACCTGAAGATGCCCTCCTTAATGCCCATCACCCATTTAGCCCATCCCCCACCCCGTCACCCCCATCAACCCTCAGTTTGTTCTCTATATTTAAGAGTCTCTTATGGTTTTCCTCCCTCTCTGTTTCTATCTTTTATTTTCTTTTCTTCCCCTATGTTCATCTGTTAAATTTCTCACTAGAAATTCTTATTTTTTTAAACATTTATTTTATTTATTTTTGAGGGAGAGAGCACAAGTGGAGGAGCAGCAGAGAGAGAGAGAGAGAGAGAGAGAGAGAGAGAGAGAATCTGAAGCAGAAAATCTGAATCAGGCTCCAGGCTCTGAGCTGTCAGTGCAGAGCCTGACAGGGCTCGAACTTGAGAATCATGAGATCATGACTTCTGCTAACATCATACACTTAACTGACTAATCCACCCAGGTGCCCCAGTAGAAATTATTTTTATATTATCAGCAATTTATTTTTTCCAGTGAACTTTAAAACACTTACATTGCAAAAAAAAAGTCATTAGAAGTATGTCTGAAATTGCATTAAACCAACCTAATCAGTGAGAAGAGTTCAAATTTTTAGTGGTCAGTTTTTCTATCCAGGACATCAAGTGTTTTTCACACTCTGGTAAGATTTTATACTTAATTCATATATTTTCTTGTGAGTCAATTTCTAGATGTTTAACTATTTGGGGATTATGAAGAATGGAATATTTTGTATTCCATTATATTTTCTAGCTTGCTTCAGTTGCTATATAATACAGCTATTAGTTTTGTACCATTTTAAATTGGAATCTTTGTACTGATATTTCTAATTATTTCTTTAATTGGCTCTTCTTAATTTTCTAGAAAGATCATTGCATTACAAAACAACATAATAGTTTTGTCTCTCCTTCCTTTTTCCATTCCTTCCTTCCTTCCTTCCTTCCTTCCCTTCTTTCCTTGCTTCTTTCCTTCTTATCTTTGAGATATATTTGGCATACAACATTGTGTAAGTTTAAAGTGTACAGCATATTGATTTGATATATTTATATTGCAATATGATTGTCATTGTAGTGTTAGCTAACACACCTCTATCACATCACATTATTATCATTTCCTCTAATGTTGGAAACAATTGGGACTTACCCTTTTAGCAAGTTTAATATCTATAATATTGTTTTGATGTCTATAAACACTGTTCTGTGTATTAGGTTTTTTGGAATGATTTATCTACTAGTTGCAAGTATGTACCCTTAAACATTTCGCTCATTCTCCCATCCTCTAGGCCCTAGTAACTACAATTTAACTGTCCACATTTACATTTTTTTTACATACCACATACGGGAGATAACATACAGTATTTGTATTTCTCTGAGTTATCTCACTTAGTATAATGTCCATCCATGTTGTTGCAAATGCAAAATTTTCTTTTTTCATAGCTGAATAGTATTCCATTATATTTATACATACCACATCCTCTTTATCCATTCATTTGTCCATTGCAGACACTTCAGTTGTTTCTGTATCTTGGCTATGGCGAATAATGTTACAATAAACTTTTGCCCACTTCCTACTCAGATTATTTGCTTTTTTTTTTTTTTTGCTATTTAGTGGTATGAGTTCATATATATATGATATATATGTATATATATATGATATATATGTATATATAATGCATTATACATATAATGAATCATATATATAGTTGGATATTAATCCCTTATGAAATATGTGGTTTGTAAATATTTTCTCCCATTCCATAGGTTGCTTTTTCATTTTTTTATTATTTCTTTTGTTATGCAGAAGGCTTTTAATTTGATGTATTCCCACTTGTTCATTTTTGCTTTTGTTGCTAACACTTTTGGTGTCATAGCCATGAATTAATTGACAAGCCAATGGTTAAGGAGATTTTTTCCTATGTTTTCTTCTAAGAGGTTTATGGTTTCAGATCTTACATTTAAGTCTTTCATCCATTTTGAGTTCATTTTTATGAATGTTACAAGATAAGATACGTTTCATTCTTTTGAATGGGAAGTGTCTGCAATTTGGGGGGCTTTGAATGTCCACCTTGGGCTCTCATTTCTCCACGGGAGGAAAAGTAGGCCCAGGAGGACCCTCTTGGTGCAGTGCTATGCTAGCCTGCGGAAGGGGCAAGGCAGTCAGAATGTAGCTGCTCTTACCCTTCTAATGCAGTCTTTTTTGGTCTCAGTGGTCCAGGGTGGTACTCAGCCATGCTCCTAGGTTCTGGGATTTCACAATGGTGTCTTATTTATAGACGGTTGCTAGTTGGTCTTCTTGTAAGGGATACTGAAATCAGTAATAACTTTTGTCACCATTTGATAACAACACTCCATTGTCTTTACACTTTCTTGATGATGTCCTTTGAAGCACAAGTGTTTACATTTGATGATGTCCAAGTTTTCTAGTTTAAATCTTTTGTTGTTTGTACTCAGGTTGTATCTAAGCAACCATTGCCTAATCCAGGGTCACAAAGATTAATGCCTATATATTTCTATAGAAGCCTAATAGTTTTAGCCCCTACATTTAGGTCTATAATACCTTTTGGATTAATTTTGCATGTAATGCAATATAGGGTTTCAAGTTCTTTCTTTGGCATGTTGCTCTCAGCTGTCTCAGCGCAGATTTTTGAAAAGACCTTTCTTTTTCCATTGAATTGTCTTGGCACCTTTATCAAAGTCAATTGAACATAAATGTGAAGGTATATTTCTAAAACTCTTTATTCTATTTCATTGAGCAATATGTCTCCCTTTATGCCAGTACCACACCATCCTGATTACTGTAGCTTTGTAGTAAGTATTAAAATAAAAAGTCAATCCTTCCATTTTTTTTTCTTTTCCAAAGATTGTTTAGGCCCTTTCAGGCCCCATTCATTTTCATATGAGTTTTAGTGTCCACTTGCCAATTTATTCAAATAATTCATCTGGGATTTTTATAGGAATTGTATTCAGTCATAGTTTTATTACCATGAACCTACACAGCATATTCAACCTTAACATATTTAACATACTTTGTTTTAGAGTCTAGTTACTTATGAAGTATAGTCACACAACTATAACTAGTTGTGTTATCCCCTTACTAGATTGTCAGCCCCGTAACAGCAGAAGATATCTTTAATTTTTTAATTTCTTAAAATTTTTCAAATATCTTTGCAAAAGCAGATATTTTCAAATATTTAACCTGTATAAATCTTCAAAAATCTACCTAATATGATATTTTCAGTCTTCTTAAAAGTAGACTTTTATAGATTAATAGTGAATTTGGTTTTGCAATAGGTATGCTGAAGACTTGGGAAGTACCATTCTTTATGCTCTCTATGCTTATATATTTCATTTTGAGCGCAAGCCTTGTTCAAAACAGTCTTTTATATCAGCAATTTAACTTTTTTTTTTTACTTTCTAGACAAACTAGCTACAAAAAAGGGGGATGGGCAACACACATACTACATTTTTTCAGGAGTTCAGAAAAATTTCAATAACTGAACATAAGCATATTTTAAAAAGGTTTTAAAATAGAAAATGCAGGTGGTTTGGTGTTGCTTATGATTCATGAATTATTCATAAACAGTAGGAAAATAATAGTTACTCTATATATGCCATCTCTTTGTCTAAGAAAGGAAAAAATGCAGTCTGTGTAGTAATTCTCTAGCCAAAAATAAATGGGTATCACTTTTAGTTTTCAATTGCCACACCTGTGTTGTTGTTTTTTTTTTTTCATTTAGTCATGGCATTACACACAATGGGACATGACTTAATGACCAGCAGACATAATATGAATTATTTTCAGCTCACAGAAATGTTGCCAAGAGATTCCCATACTTGGAGTAAACATCCAAAGAGTTTTTCAGACTGTAACCAGCTCCAGTTCATCTGGACCACTGTTAACACTGAATTACTTGACATGTCTCTAATTAAAACTACCACAGTGGTGTTTCTAGTCAAAAGCAACCACACTGTGATCTGTGTGAACACACTTTTGCCAAGTTTCTGATTATCAGATGGCAATGCAGACCCAGCTGGTGTAGACTCTTTTATATCTGATCTTCTGACATTGAAAATGCCACACATTTCCTTGGAAATCAACATATGCCTGACTAGCTATCTCTTGCAGTAATTATGCAATTTCAAGAATTTTTGAACTTGTATGTCTCAAACCACCTATTAAAAATTATTTTTTGTTAAACAATTACTTTTAATGTGCATAATTCCATAGTTTCCAAAATTCACTTATCCACAAATTTCATTCCGTTCTTTTATATGGATATGTATTTAGCTATTTGCAACTAAAGGATTATTTACAAGGAAATAGAAAGCCCACAGGTGTAGCTAAATATACAATCTAACTGAAATTGTAACGAATATACATTAAATAAGTTAGTCATTCCCTATATGTTGATGTCCTGACGGAGGACATTATTTTTATCAGTGTTCACCACTTAATGCTTTTCTTTAGTATATTCTAAGCTCGCTAATTATATTAATATCCTCCTCAGCAAGCCCTGGTCTTGTGAATATTCTCCAGTTCTCTTTCCTTTCAGATATTTCTCCGTTCTCCAGTGAGACATATGCATGAATTTCATTCACTTTGCTTACATGAAACCAGACTATGCATATGCAGTTAAAACCCAGTGATTCTGTGATCCATTTTGACTTCTTCCCATTACTGTGTGGCCTTAGACAGCTAGGAACCTCATGGAACACCCACTCCCTCTTCACTAAATTGAATATAACATTAGCTTACCTCATAAGTCTTTGAGATTTAAATGAAATTATGTAAATAAAAGCATTTTTATACATACAATTGATATTTTCTTTCCTTTACCAACTGTCTTTATTTCTCAAATTCTACTTCAAAGTAGCTATTAATTATTACTCAGGATCTCGGCCCTTTTAAGGTCAAATGTATAGGTGTTTGAGCCACTGCAATGATAGTTTAGACCCACCGACTGTCCTTAAGAAGCATGACAAAATTATACTATATTTGCAAATTCATACCAGGCCAGGGTTTGATCTTCATAATTTCCAAACTCAAAATTTGGCCTTATCTGCTTCTTAGACTAGATCAAACTTGGGGATATTTATTCACTATAACAAAGATAACAGTGGACTAATGGATAATGCTGATTTCATTTACATTGAGAAAAACAATTGCCAAGCAGAACAGATACTCATTTCTCTGACCATCATATTCTTTCTCTGTAAGAAGCTGCATGGGAAGTCAAATTATAATCACAAGAGCTCTTAGTGATCCTAGAATCAGATCCCAGAGGTTTCTGGGGCTTTGATTGCGGTGCCTAATGGCCTCCAGGTTTGACAGGTGGATGTGCTCATTTTCACAAATGCACCTGCCTCCTAAACAGGATGGGTTTGTTCCTGCACCAAGCAGTGATAGAACTTCCATGTAGCACAATTTTAGCAAGTATAATTTACATTACAGTCTACATAAATGATGCCCCCTGGATCTGTGCAACAGTGGCCATAGTAAAAATCCTTTTTTTCTACATGGGATTTTAATGTTTATTGCTGATCTATTTTTCCTTGACATTTTTCTTAATGCTTCCACTGATGGCCAACTTCCTTCATATTTCAGATTTTGCATTACATTGCCTTTGTTTACTTTTTTATTTTTTAATTTTTTTTTTTAATTTTTGGGAGAGCGCAAGTGGGAGAGAAGCAGAGAGATGGGGATGGAGGATCTAAAGCAGGCTCTGCACTGACAGGCTAACAGCAGCAAGCCTGATGTGGGGCTTAAACTCATGAACCATGAGATCATGGCCTGAGCCAAAGTCTGAAGCTCAATCAACTGAGCCACCCAGGTGCCCCATCTTTCTTTATTTAGTATCTTTATCATGGTGCTGTCAGAAAAAAGCAACCTTCTAAAATGCTTTAAAATTATTTTTACAGAAAACATTTTATTTAATATGACACTTAAAATTTTTTATAAACTGTGGAATGAGCCTCCAAAAAAATAGTGCCAAGGCTATAAAGGTATTAAAACATTCTTGCACTCAGCCATCTAAACCCTCCTTAGCCAAATCCACTTAAACTGCTCCCCAAGAGAAAGGCAAACGAAGTGCTTTTTATCTTAAGGGAAATGGAGGGCTAGTTGCTTGATACTACTCTATACTCTCCCTTCTTTTGCTACTGATTCTATAGTCAACTGAAAATGGAAAGCACTGTATTCTCTTCCCTGCCACCTTATAGTCTGGTGATGTATGGTAATAGCTTTGGAAATTCCTGCTTTCTTTTTAATTGTTTTTGTTTTGTTTTGCTTTGTTTAAGTTTTACTTTTTTACTGATTTTGAGAGAGACAGAGAGCATGAGCAGGGGAGGGGAAGAGAAAAGGAGAGAGAGAATCCCAAGTAGGCTCCACACTGTCAGTGGGGAGCTTGATGGTGGAGCTCAAACTTCCCAACCAAACCGTGAGATCATGACCTGAGCTGAAATCCAGAGTCGGATGCTTAACCAACTGAGCCACCCAAGAGCCCCTGCTTGTCTTTTTAAATATAGGGTTTCCCAAACTTTTATAATTATGATTTTTAATAAGATCTATTAATATCTTTTAGCATGCACTTGAAAACTGGGACCTATTTTCCATTCATTTCAACAGTGACTATAGTTGACATCAAAGTAGACAGAATAATAGTTTTGAGAGACAAAGTGTTATGTTTGTTAACATACGTTGAATTTTAATTTAAAAGGAGTGGCAGAACTCACTACTCCAGGCTCTGTGCTTCATTTGACCTTTAGAGTTTCCTGTGCCCTAGTTCATGTCAGCTGAAATAGGTGCTCCATGAAGCCTCTGGCAAAGCTACAGATACTGGATGCCAAAAGCTTAGGCTGCATCTCTTATCACTTCACACCCAAAATCAATCCAATGGGAATTAGCCCCCCTGATGGTGGGCATCTCCAATTGATTTTCTCTCTACTATGGAGCCTCTGTGGTTGGCACTCAATAACCAAGAACTGAAGAATTTCTTCTTTCCCAAGTCTCTCTTCATAGACACAGGCACGTGTGTACTCCCTCCCTCTCTCTCTCTCTCTCTCTCTGTCTCACACACACCATACAAGGATGGCAGATTTTTTGTATAATTGGATTCAAGAGAATTATGACAAGAAAACTTTAGTAAATTTCTGTTATACACAGTCACAGATTTTTCTGTTATGAGAGTCTCATCTCCTTAGGAATTTTATGTCACTTTAAATAAAAATATCCTCAGAATACTTTATGACAGGGTTTTTCTACACGAATGCATCCATTCAAATGTTTCATTACTTTGTTTACCAAGACACATTTTATAACTTTCAGGTTTCCAGTTTAACACTCCCAAGAATCTCATGGTATCAACTGGTCTAATTAACCAGCCCAGATTTTTTTTTTTTTTCTGAAAACACAGTGCAATTCCCACACCTTATAGCACACGCAAGGGAAAAATTTTTTTTCTTTTCAGTCCCTCCCTTTCCAGAATGAGGAAGATCAAGGAGAAAGCAAAAAGTTACCAAATCAGAGATGAACTGCTGCAAAATGCACAGAAAAATTTTAAAATGGAAGGACCTCTAGAGAAGGAACCATGCATCTCGCAGCCTAAATGGCTCTTGGCACTGGGCCCCTGAGTAACAGTAGCCCTCTCAATATCATACAAGTCAAAGCCTTCCAGCACTTTTACCCTTTCCTTTAATCAGCATATGACCCCCTTTCAGTATAGTATGGAGATAATTAAAACCACTGTTTCCCCACATTCTATAGAGGCTTATATCTGTGAAGATAATTTGTAAAGTGATGCTGTCATGTGGTCTTTAAGAAGACCTCATAAAAGATGAAGACAAAATCTTTGACAATCACAAGTAATGAAATTCCCTGAATCCGGGTTTCAAAAACAGAGCTAAGAATGAAAACATCCCAAGAATTGTTCCAACATTCAAAAAAAAAATTCTTTGCAAATTGAGATGATTGCTTCTAGATTCCTTAAGATTTCAGATGTGAAGCTTCTCATGCTTCTAAGAGAGGAAGTCGTTATATTAGAGGATGGTAAGAAGAGACCAGAGACTCATTCATGTGCCTGGAATCCACCCCAGATCAGGCTACATGTTTCCTGGACGTGACTGGGATATCCTGTATGAGGCTTTATCACTACCCTTAATACAGTGCTTTATGTTTGTTGTGTGTTCCTCTTGCTGAGGAACCTGAATTCCTTGAGAGCACAACAATATAATCAGCATCTCTGTATCCTGGTGCCAAGCAAAATGTCCAGCGTTCCAAAAATATTTTCTCAATTAATCAACTATGAAGTTTTACCACCGCCATCATCATCACCACTACTAAAGCAAAAGAGGTGATACTGCCTTTCACTTTTCTTTTACCTTCAGGACATTTCCAGATTGTTCATTCAAATCAGATTTAAAGGCATGGAGACTGGGAAGACCTTGATAGAATGAATATTTACTGAGACTTTACCTAGCAGCCTTGCTTTAAATGTATTATCCCACTTAATCCTTCCATACAATCTTATTTAAACAATGCAAGGCTCATTTTATAGATGATGAAACAGGCTCAGAAAAGCTTAAACAGGTAACACTAGCATAACAGGGGTTTGAGTCAATCTGTTTAACCTTAAAGACTGGGCTTTCCTTTATACTGTATTGTATCCTTTTGAAATAATTCCTCTCATTTTATAGACAAAAGACTTGAAGATTAGAAATACTTATGGGCTAACTAAAGCCAGATGACTGATTAATGCTGTTCATTACTAAAATTCTCATTTCCAGATTAACAACCCAATGGGATTTCCACTGAAAATAACAGAATTATGTTTCCCACCAACTCTACATACTTTGTCTCACATCCTAGCATGGTGCCTTATAATAGGGCCTGAAGACTGGAGTTATAATATGGCATGGGTTTTTTTTTTTTTTTTTGTGGTAGAAGAGGTGGTGATGACAGTGGTGATAATGCTATTGGTGTTGGGAAGAGGAGGGGTGGGAGGTATTATTCTTTGCTTCTCTCAATGTAGCCCCTGCTTTCCCAGGATTTAAGATTTTCTCTGATCTTCACCTTAGTTGTGAGTTCCACAGGAGACTTTGATATTGGTAGTCATTTCCAATATGTACTGTTTGAGATGTTTGTCTGTGAGTATATATATATTCTCTGTAGGTGTACAGATACAGAAAAGGGGGAAAGGCGGGGAGAAAGAGAGTGAGATTATATAAGGAAGAAAAGAGCAGACGTGTGGGAACCACTAGTCTAAGTTACAGTGTTCTACAATGAAAAAGTAAGACTTAAATTCAGCTAATGCCAGCCATGAATGGTTTCATGCTTTGTAGTGTTTTATTAAAATCACCAGATGAAGAGAAGTTTAGCTAAATCTATTATTTGAAATGCTGATGATTTTTATTTTCAGTGTTCAAAGGGTACCTCTAATCAGCCAAGAAAATTTGTCCTGTCCCTGTAAATAGCAGGTAGAGTGCTTATTGCAGTCCTCTTATATAAAGATAAGCTGAAATTATTCTTTTAAAATGAAGAGGGCTGTCATTTCTCATTGGCCTTAGTTTTCTAACTATTGAATGAAGGAGCAAAGTTAAATGATGTTCGTGGCTCATTTTTGCTTTTTTTACATTTTTTATGTTTATTTTTGAGAGAGAGAGAGAGTGCACGTGCAAGTGGGGGAGGGATACTGAATTTGAAGCAGACTCCAGGCTCTGAGCTGTCAGCACAGAGCCCAATGCAGGGCTCGAACCCATGAACCGTGAGATCGTGACCTGAGCCGAAGTTGGACACTCAACCAACTGAGCCACTCAGTCACCCCTCATTTGTGCTTTTAAGCTTGTATAGCTCTAAGCACAATATTTTAAAACTGTGAGGAATATAGCAACATAGAGATTAAGTTAATAGCTTTGGAGTCAGACAGTCCCAGTGCTACCCCTTCCTAGCTGAGGGAATTAGAGAAGTTACAGGCAAACCTCTTTTTATTGCACTTTGCTTTATTGAACTTTGCAGATATTGCATTTGTTCACAAATTGAAGGTCTGAGGCAATGCTGCATTGTGCAAGCCTATTGGTGTCATTTTTCCAACAGCACTTGCTCACTTCATGTCTCTATAACCCATTTTGGTAATTCTCGCAATATTTCAAACTTTTTCATTATTATTATGTTTGTTATGGTGATCTGTGATCAGTGATTATGACTCTGAAAGCTCAGATAATGGCTAGCATTTTTTAGTAAGTAGATATTTTTAAATTAAGGTATGTGCTTTTTCTTAGACATAATGCTATTGCACACTTAATAGACTATAGTACAGTGCAAACATAACTTTTATATGCATTGGGAAGCCAAACAATTCATTTGAGTTGCTTCATTTTGAGATTTGCTTTACTGAGGTGATCTGGAGCCAAACCCACACTATCTCCAAGGTATGCCTGTATATCTGTTTAGAGGTAAATAATCGCAACACTGTTTAGGCAATTGCTCAAACTGGGAAAGTTATTCATAATATACATACCTTAAACTTACCCTCTTCACCCTTTACCCGTCCCCAGATCCTAGCAATTCTATATGCAACATATATCTTGCATGTTTTCTGTATTTGTTTGCTGGGGCTGCCATAGCAAAGTACCACTGACAAGGTGACTTACACAGGAGAAGTTGATTTTCTCACAATTCTGGAGGCTAAACGTCCCAAGATCAAGATCAAGGTGTCATCATGGTTAATTTCATACTGTCTCTCTTCTTGGCTTGCAAATGGCTACCTTCTTTCTTTGTCTTCATACTTTCTTTCTTCCACACCTCTGAGACTGAGTCTACTCTTTCTATAAGGACATCAGTCCCATTAGATTAGGGCTCATCCATATGACCTCATTTTAACTCAATTACCTCTTTAAAGGCCATGGCTCCAAATGTAGTCACATCCTGAGACACTGGTGGTTAGGATTTCAACATGTGAATTTTAGTGGCACACATCTATTTCTCTCCATCCCCACTAATGCCATCTCAGACTCAACTGCCATCATCTATACCTGTACTGCTGCAAAACATTTCTAGCGCATCATCTTATAGCCACTTATTTATTTTTCACACAGTAGCCAGAGGGATATTTTTTAAAAATCTATATAAGATCACGTCAGCTGTTGTGGCTAGGGTTCCATCAGTACAGGAGAAGTTAAAGTACTTGAAAAGATCTAAATAAAATAGCAATTCCTATTTTTTAAAGGGAAACCTTAAAATGCTTATTAAAAAAGCTTCAGTATTTACCCTAAAATAATTTAGGATGCAAAAATATCTTGTATGAAGAGTTAGGAGTTTAGAGAAGCAAAGGCATCCACTTTTAGTGTCAATGAACATTTACAAAAAACACTTCATGTGAAAGCTGTTCACAATCTCATTCCAAAAAATCTATAGGACATTATGCACCATAGCCTCGTTCATCTATCCATTCTCTTTCTGCTGTCATTGCTAAGTGCCTGGCTTCCAAATATCCCCTAGTGATCTTGCCATCTTTCTGGAGCCCTGACATGGCCACAGTGGAGATGCACTTGGTCTAACAAAACAAACCTATCATCATCTTTGCCTCCAGGATTTGCTCCCTCCTATAACTTTCTCACTTTTTCAGTGGTGCTACCTGGAATCAGTTTTTGAGCTATTCTCTCCTAGTTTTCCATGGGATCTAACTGCCAAATATATTGCATGTCTATATTTACTTATGCCTCCTCTAACATCTCATCCTGAACGTAGTTACCCAGCTTCAGGTTTTATGCATGGTTAAAACAATCCACATCCATCCAATCTCTTTCTGTCTTAGTTTTTCATGTCAAAACCTGTGCCACAACCATGTTTAGCATATTTCTTTAGCTTATAAATCCTCTGGTGAAATGAAATTCTAGTAGAATGCATTAATAAATAATGTAGAAAACACAGGGCAGGATCATACTCACTTGACTGCCCTAATGGACAGTGATTTTCCAGCTGGGATATTCCTTAAGAATGGGGCCAAGTCTTACAATGGATTGTTGTCCTTCTGTTTAGTTTTGTGGCTTTGTTTTTGTTTTTATCTCCCACAATAGCTAGGCAGTGCTTTGGTCATTGTAGTTGCACTGTGGAGAAAAATACTAATCTATTAGTATCCACAGCCTCTTGCTGCTCTGCACTCAGGAAGGGAGAATACTGTGTTGGCTACTAGGTTTAAACCATGCACAGTAAAGTAGATAGTGAAAGAGAAGAACAAAGAGTCTATAGAGGCTCTTTGCATTCACCTGCCAGAGGTCCACAACTATCCAGCAAGTAAAAAGAGGAAACTAGGAAGGTTGAGGAAGATAAAGAACATATGTGGACTGAGAGTGAGACAATTTTTAGAAAATTGAAGTGGAGAAGGGAAGAATCTTAGTCTTTTGATAAAATGCTATGAAACATTGGAGATAAAGGATGAGGGAGAAATTCTAGAAGTTTATTTGTATGCTATGAATGCAACCACTATGATTTTTGAAGAGAAAGCAATAAAAATATAAGATAGCTCTCAATAATTTTTTGATGTTGAACTGATACTACTTGGGACAAGGCTTGGGCATCAAACGGCTGTGGTGTCATTTTGAGTTACAATGATGATAATGTTCCAAACCAGTTGTTTGATTGCAGTTCCAATTGTTAACATTCAGAAGCACAATGCCTACTCTTTTTACTACCTCTGTGAAATTTAAATGCCTTTGGGTTTTCAGTTTTATTACCTAGAAATACCACCTTATGCAGTCTCAAAATGTATAATTATAATAATGCATACATGAACCACTTTTTATAGGTTGGGAAAACAGTGTGATTTCATAACATCACTTTTAAAATAATTAGGTAAGATATGTAGGATAGATATTGTCTCCATTTTACAAATCAGAAAACATCAACTCATAAAAGAAAAATATCAATATGTAGGTAGAAGCTATCAGAATAAAAACTAAAATTTTGTTTGCAGATTCCAATTTCAGAGTTCTTTAAATTTTTTTCATGTTTATTTATTTATTTTGAGGGGGGTGGACAGAGAGAGAGTCCCAAGCAGGCTCCATGCTGTTTGTGCAGAGCCGCACATGGGGCTCATTCCCACAAACTGCGAGATCACAATCCGAGCTGAAATCAAGAGGCCAGGGGGGCTTAACCGACTGAGCCACCCAGCTGCCCTCCAATCTCAGAGTTCTTTAAGGGCTCTATAATTCTTGTGTCCATAGAGAGAAACAGAGGATTTTTTTATGGTTAGCTTATGCTTTTTTCATTTTTCTCTCTTTTTACAAGTTTCTAATTTGATAGAGGACTCAGTGGACTGTATGCACTAATAACTACAAGACTCTAAAGATAATCCTTATTGGCTCTCCTGTTGCCTACTACTCTTCTGAAAGGAAGCTGCTCCTTTTGTAAACTTTGCTTAGTTGCATGACAGCTTTGCCACCTGCATACTGTGAGGCTTTGGGCAAGTCACAGATAGGGTTAACCTCTCCAGATATTTGTAAGGATATAATGTGATATCACAGGATGTGACAGAGTAAACACTCAAAAACTGTAAGCTATAGAGAGCATATTTTTCTTTCATTTCTTTCTCTAATCAGTCCACCTCAATCTTTGTCTTTCATTTTAATCCCAAAAGAGCAAATGACAAGCAAACATCAGCTTTTCCTTTTTCTTTATCCTCTTCTACCAGTCATTTGAAATAGTCCAAATTTCATACATATAGAAAATGTTTCAAAAACATTAACTCAATATTATTGAAGATATCAACTCAACACTAAGACAAAACAAACAGCAGCGTCTTGTAACTTGCCAACAGCAGCCTCAAATTTAGAGTAATGTAGAAATAAAAAGGCAGCTTCAGCTTTGGCATTTTAAGGTTAACTATTTCTTTCATGAGAGGAACAGAGCTTGCATAAGCCAGAGCAGGGGCAGGGCAGAGAGAGAGAGAGAGAGAGAGGGAGAGAGAGAGTCAGTCTTAAGCAAACTTCATGCCCAGCTTTGGGCTCCACACTGGGCTCTATCTCATGACTATGATATGATGTCCTGAGACAAAACCAAGAGACTAAGAGTCAGGAGCTTAACCCAACTGAGCCACCCAGGAATCCTATAAAGTTTCCTTTACCACAAGTGTTTTTATATAATTGTGGTTAAAGAAAAATTATATCTATTTATCTATATCTATCTATCTAGTTGTTTTTGTTTCTGTTTTTCCTTTATTTATCTTTCTTTTACAGCATGATGAGTGATGATAAATTTCTCTGCAGTTTTATTTTCTGGAAGAATGCAGAGGAACACCACTGATATAATGCAGATTGCCTAGTAAAATTCAATCTCTTAAGCAAAGATAATCTCATGATTGATAAGCATAAAACAGCAATTATTATGTTATTGGAGGAAATTGATTTTAAAAAGCTTTAGAACAGTTATTGATCACCCATTGTGTGCAAACTCTACAACTAAGTGAATTAAATGGTGGAAAGAGAAGTGAGACAAAACTTCTATTATCTCACTGGCAGTTAGAATTAAAAAGGGTAGGATAAGAAGGGGGAAAAAATCATGGCAGAGATAAGGGGAAGCATGCAATAATTGTCAAGGGACTCTTCAAAGAAAGAGAGATCATATTCCAAAACCGGGTAGAAGACAGTAGCCAAGAATACAGACTAGATGTTTGAATGGGGACTGGAAGAAAATACAGTTTCAACATAAAGGGTGGTAAAAACTTTTTTAAGAAGACTAGCATGGGGGCACCTGGGTGGCTCAGTCGGTTGAGCATCCGACTTTGGCTCAGATCATAATCTCACAGTTCGCGGGTTTGAGCCCCTCATCGGGCTCTGTACTGACAGCTCAAAGCCTGGAGCCTACTTCTGATTCTGTGTCTCCCTCTTTCTCTGCCCTTCCCTGACTCATTCTCTCTCTCTCTCTCTCTAAAAAATAAATAAACATTAAAAAAATTTAAAAAAAAAAAGAAGACTAGCATGAGACCATCAGGGAACAAAATCATATTTAAATTAATAGGAAATCTTTCTGTTTATTCAGTTTTAAGCCAAAATGGGTGAGAAAGCTTTTTGGAAGTAATGTATGGGGGGCTGGAAAGCCATCTTAGGTATTTAAACAATGTCATTTTAGTAAGGAGCTGTGTGATCCAAGCTCTGCTTCTGAAAGACTAATAGAGCAAATGAAATTAAAATAAATTAAAAGGGAGAAAGGTGTGGAAAATCAACACTTGTTTAGATGAAGGTAGTAAAAATCTGAGATAAAAAGGTGAACACTGGATGGTAAGGAGGTAACAAAGATGAAAAATTATGAAGTCACAAAATTTATAGGATTTTTAATTGAAATATAATACACATGCTAAAAAAGTACATATCTTTGTTTACACCCAAGTGTATATAAACTATCTTAATTTTCACAAACCAGCACCCATATCAAGGAAGAGAGCATCCACAGAAGACCCCACTTCCTATCTCTACCTCTATCCAATCTACCACCACAGATTACTTTCAATTGTTTTCATATTTTACATAAATGCAATTATCCATGATATTCCCTTATGTTTGTCTTCTTTAACACCATGCTTGTGATATTTATCCACATTTTCTTATGTTAGCCTGTTCTCATGGCTGTATAGCATTATATCACATAGATGAACTGTAATCATTTACCCATTCAACTGTTGGTGGGCATTTGGGTGGTTTTCAGTTTGGAGTAATAACATAGAATGCTGCCATGGACTTTTGTGAGTATGCTTTTTGGTTGGATATATACGTAAGAATTTAATTCCTGGGTCATATACATGGAGCTGTAGTAGATCTTACCAACTATTCTGAAGTAGTTGTAGTAATTAATGCTCACTTACCAGTATATGAATTCTAGTTGCTCCGTGTCTTTACCAATACTTGGCATTTTCTGTCTTTAACATTCTATTCATTCTGGTGAGTACACAGTAGTATCTTCTCATGGGTTTCATTTTGTATTTCCTTAAAATAAATTGTAGAGTTACCATATTTTCTTTTCTTTTTTGCCATTTCTATGTCCTCTTTTGTAAAGTGATGAGTTCCTTAAATATTCTGGATAGAATTCTTTTGTCAGATATATGTGTGCCAAATAAGTTCTCCCACTCACTGCATTCCATTTTGACTCTCTTAATTTTGTGTTTTAATGAAGAAAAAAATATTAATTTTAATGCAGTTAGATATAATTGTATCTCCAATAATTAGTGCAATACCATGATGAGAGGCCACAAAGTGCATAGCAATCCTTAACCATGAATGTGTTGCATTGTTAATTAGGACCTTCTCATCTTTTTCAAGAATTCTAATCTCTCCTTTCATACAGCACTCATTTAACAAGACTTTACCAGGAAAGGAGAAGACATAAATGATTACTTCCAAGCTGTCCACTCTGGCTGATCTTGAGGTACTATTAACAGAATAAGATAAGTGAGCAAGAAATGCCTGGTTAGGGATAAAGATAGTTTTGATTTGTGACACAGTGAGTTTGAGGTGTTTATGAGACATTGAAATAGAAATTTCCAGTAGGCCTCAGATTTTCAGGAAGAGCGTGATTGTTGAAAGGGTGGAATTGGTTGAAATTACTGATTGATGGTATTTTATAGATACAAGAACATGAATGGGAGCAGAACCTTAATATACACCTCCAGGTAGTGGTTGGAGGAGGATATTATAAATCTATATTTTCAATTGCCTGCTAGACATTTTTAACTAGAAGTCTTTCCTAGAAGTCTCATTGTCACCTCACACCCAAGGCAGCTAGAACAGAATTCATCGTTCTCCCTCTATTCCCGAGCCCCTTCCTCCCCTTTATTGGAGTTTATATTTCTCCCAGGTTGACCCCCCAGGTCTTACAGTCACTCAGACACCAAGCTTTGGAGTCAACAGTGACCCCTCATTCTTCTTCACCCTTTTGGTTAGTTACTAAAGGCTATTGCTTTTTTCATTCATTCCTTAATCTTATTTTCATTGACATTTCCTTAAACTATTTTAATAGTCTCTCAAATAAAGTCTCAAGGTTTGCCTTCTTACCCACTTTTTGTTTGCAAAGCAATTTTTTAGTTTTTGATTATTGAGCCAAGCACTATGCCAAGTGCATTATATAAATATACCCTTTAATTTTCACATAATCCCATGAGGAAACTCGGGGCTTAAAGTGTTTAAGTGACTTGCTGATGGTCATACAGAACTAGGGTTCCAACCTACAAAAATGGGAATCTGAAGTCATCTGTTAACTTGCATCACTTTCTTCCTCCACACAACTACCACATTAGTAGTCCTAAAGCCCTAAAGCCTTCTTCATATTTTATCTCTTCTACATCCTTTTCTGACCATGAGATAAAGTGGTAAAATGTTTTTACTTGATATGCAAAGCCTTCTGTAATGTGACTTCTACCCATTTCTCCAAACTTTCACTAATCATCTGTTCTGGTAAAGCTGATGTGATCACGTATCTTTCCCCACCTGTGTAATATACAATGTGCTAGAATAGTGTCTTACCTCACACTGTATCCCTAAAATGGTTACTCACCGTCTCTTGAAATTTTAAATAACTATATCTCTGATGTAAACTGTAGTTATTTAAGCCATTAATGGTGGGATGTTTTTGTGTGCCTGTCATTCAAATTTTACTTTTTCCTTAAAGAATAAAGATGTTTCTTGACAAGTTCCTTTATAAAATAATTGGTGTATATTTTTTTACTACCTTGAAATCTTAGAGTGGAAGATCTTCATGAATCTTTGTCCAAATATTTGTCCAATATTTCAGTTCACACGTGAGAAAATGACCTGCAGTGGTGCTGTGCTCAACGTTTATAACTCATTAGTGCTAGAGCTTAAGGTTCCTAAATTTTGGTGTAATGTTTTTTCCATTAAGCACACTAATTTTTGTTTTGTATTCTTAATATATATTTTTAGAAAAATATAGTTTCAAAATTCAAAAGTTCCTGCGAGTCTTATTCTTCCTAAAGTTGACAATAGTCTCGACATTGAACGTTGATACTCAGAAGCAACTGCTCTTAATTGCACAAGCTCCTTCTTCTGAGGTTCCTATTTCTGACTCTAACTGAAAATAACTGCTTGCCCTTGATTTTTCAACTCTGACACATGGGTCTGTAGAATTTTGCCTTATAATGCACATGCATTCCTTAAGTCTCTATCTTTTCAATATTTTTATGTCATAATTTTTGTTACTATCAATATTTCTTGTTTATACATAATTATTTTCCCGAGCTGGAATTCACAATTGCCCCTTTTTAATCTGTTTCATTTGGTACGTATTTTTTGCTAATTCTTTCACTAAATTACTTTTGATAGTCAAGCACATTAATTACATTCTCATTAATGGCGATGTGGGGTTGTTTTGGGTACACATGTCGGGAGTTTAGCTAAGCTACTCCATAGTATTGTTGCCTTAGCATCCATTATATTTGGCCAAGCTGCCTTCAGTGACTTTAAACTGACATTAGCCCCCTCATGCAACTGTGTGCCCAACATGGCAGCTGTTGTGACTTTGTTAAATTAATACTCATTAAATAGAGCCCCCTGAGCATTGCAGTGCAACAACAGACTACAAAAGGAATTGAAATATAGATTATTATTCAAGGGTCCTGAAGAAAGTACCTGAAATATAGATTATTACTCACAGGACCTCAAGAAAGTACCCAGTACACCGCCAGTGGGCAATTGGAGGTCCACGCAGAGCACAGGTAGGGAGACAGAGTCAGGACCAGGTCCACTGCCTTTGTTAGGATCAGCGGGTGGAGTGCTTTGAAGTTTTCAGATTAAGCCTGGATTGGTCAATTCAAACCAAAAAGAGCAGGATTTTGGTAAGCTCCAAGGGGATCTTGTCTAAGGGGCACACAAGGACAGGCAAAGGAGGAAGAGGAGAATGTTTCTCACAAGGGTAGGGCAATTGAATTGTGACTCTGTGGGCTGTTATCAGGGATGTGGGCTCAAGGGAGGGGGAGTATTAGTTCAAGGCCCCCCACAGGCAACGTGGCCACAGGAGATGGATGCTAAGACAAAAATATTATGGAGTAATTTAGCTAAAACTCTGTAGCAGTGCACAGAGTCACAGGCAAATATAAATATAACTTCCCCAACAGCCCCTGTGGTCAACAGTCTCTCCTGCCTCCTATTGTCTTCCCCTTTTGGCTTACTAATACTCCACTCTTTCAGTTTGAATTAAGCACTCCACCTACAGACGCTATTAAAGGCAGTGCCCCTGGTCCTGCACTCTACCTTTACCTCCCATGTGGTCCCTGAAGCCGTGCCAGGTTTTTCTTCCAGGCCCTGTCAGTAATAAACTTCTCTATTTCATTACCTCTTGAGGTCTGCTGTGGAACCATGGTTCACCATCTGGCATCCTGTGCAGCACTTAGTATTAATTCGATAAATTCATAACATAATTATTTAAGTAAATTTTTTTAAAATTTAAAACAGTTTTGGATTTATAGAAAATTGTGAAAATAGTATAGAAAAATTTTGAAACCCATACCCACTTTCCCTATTATTATCTATTAGTATGGTAAATTTGTCACAATTAATGAATCAATATTGATACATTTATTCTTTTTTAAATGTTTTATTATTTATTTTGAGAGAAAGAGAAACAGAGCACAAGCAGCGGAGGAGCAGAGAGAGAGGGAGACACAGAATCTGAAGCCAGCTCTAAGCTCCACGTTGTGAGCACAGAGCCCGACACAGGGCTTGAACTCATGAACCTTGAGATCATGACCTGAGCCGAAGTCGGACATTCAACTGACTGAGCCATCTAGATGTCCCATTGATACATTTATTTTTTTTTAATTTTTTAATGTTTTTATATATTTTTGAGAGACAGAGAGAGAGACAGCATGAGTAGGGGAGGGTCAGAGAGAAAGGGAGACACAGAATCTGAAGACAGGCTCTAGGCTTTGAGCTAGCTGTCAGCACAGAGCCCGATGCGGGGCTCGAACCCATAACTCATGAGATCATGACCTGAGCTGAAGTCGGACTCTTAACTGATTGAGCCACCCAGGCGCCCCAATACATTTATTCTTAAGTAAAGTCCACACTTCATTCGGATTTTTATTTTAGCTTTCACTTAATATCCTTTTTCTTTTCCAAGATCCTGTCCAGTCTACCCGATTACATTTAGCTTTCATGTCTCCTTAGACTCTTCTTGGCTATATTGGTTTGGCAGATATTTATTGTTTTTGATGATGTTGACAATTTAGAGGTGTGCTGGTCAGATATTTTGTAGAATGTCTCTCAATTGGGATGTGTCTGATATTTTTCTCATGATTATATCAGGGTTATGGGTTTTGAGGAGAAAGATTAAACAGGGTAAGTGTCATTTTCATCACAACATAGCAAAGGTACATACTATCAACATGACTAATCACTGTTGACCTTCGTGTCGATCACATGGTTGAGCTAGTGGTTGTCAGATTTCTCCATGGTAAATTTACTTCTTCCCCCTTTCTGTACTGTACTCTTTAGAAGGGATCCACTATTGTCAGTCCACACTAAAAGAGTAGGGAGTTAAAAAAAAAAAAAGGAGTGGGAAGTTATAGTTTACTTCCTTGAGGGTGGAGTATCTACATAAGTTATTTAGAATTCCTCTAAATAGGAGATTCATCTACTTCTCTCCATTTATATATATTCAGTCATTTTCAGTCATTATCAGTATAGATTAACGGACATTTACTTTACACTTTGGGTTATAATCTAATATTACTTTATTTTGTTACTCAAATTGTTTCAACTTTAGCCATTGAGAGCTTTTCAGTTGGCTCCCTCAACTCTTTGACACAGAGACACAATGTCTATCATTGAAGGTTTTGTTGTTGTTGTTGTTGTTGTTGTAATATTTAATATTTTTAACATTGTCTCACTTTTACATACTACAAGACACACCAGGAACTTCTTGTACATTTCTTATCCCAGTCATAAAATCAGCCATTACTCCAAGGAGTCTTGGTTCTTTTCATTAGCAAATGTTATAAGAAACAAAGGAATGCTTTTTGCTACTGGAGTCTCATTGCTTCTAGGTTTTCTTAGACGACAGAGCAAGGAGGTACTATATGTGTGTATATACAAATCTGTGTATACAGGTTATGTTCCATATGGAGCCATCTATGCTTACATTAAACTAAACATAAGTTCATCCTGTTATCTCCAATATGATACCTGTGATTCATTATGACATGGATCCTTCTAGGCTCCATTATTTCCTTATTTAAGCCCTCCATACCAACAGTAAGAAAATATGTTCCCACCGTTCACCATCTATTTACTTAATCTCTTTTTTTAATGTTTATTTATTTACTCTAGAGAGTGCAAGAGGGAGAGGGGGAGAGGAGCAAGAGGAGGGAGAGAGAATCCTAAGAGGCTCTGCACTGTCAGTGCAGAGCCTGACTTGGGGCTCCATCTCAGGAACCATGAGATCATGGCCTGAGCGAAAATCAAGAGTTGGATGCTCAACTGACTGAACCATCCCGGTGCCCCTATTTACCTAATACCTCAGTTCTAGTATCCATACATACTGGTTTTAGAATTAACCCATACCATCCTGTGGGAAACCTTATCAAGTAGAATATATGCTAATGTTTTGCTGAGTCTTATAGACAATAGTTATTTCCAATTCAGAACCATTTTCCCCCACTCCCTTTGGTGAGATTGTTTCATACACATAATACAGTTAGACTCTTCTGTTACATTCTGTATTCCATCTTGATATTCCTGACCCCCTAAATGACTTTTTATAATCTGCATACATTAAGATTCACTCTTTGTGCTGTAGAAGTCTGTGAGCTTTGACAAATGCATATGGTCACTTTCCACCATTACAGTATCATACATAAGAGTTTAATCACCCTAAGAAAACCCTCTGGTTCACCTATTCACGCTTTCTCCTTTCAAACACATGGCAACCAGTGATTGATTTTTTATGTCTATAATTTTGCTGTTTCCAAAATGTCATCTAATTGGAATCATACAGCATGGAGTTTTTTCAGACTGAATGTTTTCACTTGCCAATATGTATTTATGTTGCATTCATGTTTTTTCATGCCTCCATAGAGTACTCCTTTTTGATTACTGAATAGTATTACATTATGTAGATATATTTCGGTTTGTTTTCCATTCACTTATGGAAGGACATCTTGGTTGTTTCCAGTTTGGGGTAATTATAACTAAATTTGCTATAAATATTTGTGTGCAGGTTTTTGCGTGGACGTATGTTTTAAAACTAGTTGGGTAAATAGCAGTGCAATTGCTAAATTGGATGGCAAAATTAGGTTGAACTTTCTAAGGAATTTCCAGTCTTCCAAAGTGGCTCTACCATTTTGTATTCTTACCAGCAATGAATGAGGCTTTTGGTTGCTACACATTCCTGTCATCAGTTTGTACTGTCAGATTTTGATATTCTAGATATATTTTTTTAATTCAAGTTAGTTAACGTACAGTGTAGTCCTGGCTTCAGGGAGTAGAACCCAGTGATTCATCTCTTACATATTACACCCAGTGCTCATCCCAAAAAGTGCCCTCCTTCATGCCTATTACCCGTTTAGCCCATCCCCCCTCCACCTACCTCCCCTCCAGCAATGCTCAGTTTATTCTCTGTATTTAAGAGGTTTTTTTTTTTTTATGGCTGGCCTCCCTGTTTTTATCTTATTTTTCTTTCCCTTCTGCTATATTAATCTTTTGTGGTTCCCAAATTCCACATATGAGTGAAATCATATGATAGCTGTCTTATATCTATCTTTTCCTGACTGACTTACTTCACTTAGGATAATATACTCTAGTTCCATCCACATTGTTGCAAATGGCAAGATTTCATTCTTTTTGACTGCCGAGCAGCATTCTTTAGACACACACACACACACACACACACACACACACACACACACAATGGAATACACCACATCTTCTTATCCATTTATCAGTCAATGGACATTTGGGCTCTTTCCATAATTTTTTTTTGTATCTTTTGGATAAATACTTAGTAGTGCAATTGCTGGGTAATAGTGTAGCTCTATTTTTAATTTTTTGAGGAACCTCCATACTGTTTTCCAGAGTGGCTGCACCAGTTTCCTTTCTCACCAACAGTGCAGAAAGATTCCTCTTTCTCTGCATCCTCGCCAACATCTTTTGTTTCCTGATTTGTTAATTTTAGCCATTCTGACAGGTGTGAGGTGGCATCTCATTGTGGCTTTGACTTTTATTTCCCTGATGATGACTGATGTTAAGCACCTTTTCATGTGTCTGTTAGTCATCTGGATGTCTTCTTTGGAAAAGTATCTATTCATGTCTTCTGCCCAGTTCTTCACTGGATTGTTTGTTTTTTGGGTGTTGAGTTTGGTATGTTCTTTATAGATATTGGATACTAACCCTTTATCCAATGTGTCATTTGCAAATATCTTCTCCCATTCTGAAGGTTGCCTTTTAGTTTTGTTCATTGTTTACTTTGCAGTGCAGAAGGTTTTTATCTTGATGAGGTGCCAATAGTTCATTTTTGCTTTTATTTCCCTTGCCTCCAGAGACAGGTCTCATAAGAAGTTTTTGCAGCTGAGGTCAAAGAGGTTGCTGCCTGTTTTCTCCTGTAGGATTCTGATGGTTTCCTGTCTCACATTTAGGTCTTTCATCCATTTTGAATTTATCTTTGTGTATGGTGTAAGAAAGTGGTCCAGTTTCATTCTTCTGCATGTCACTGTATTCTAGATATTCTAATAAGTATGTTGTGAGATTTCATTTCTGTTTTAATTCAGATTTGCCTACTGATAGATGACATTGAGCATCCTTTTTTATGCTTATTTGCCATCTGTATACTGTCTTTGATGGCATGTCTGTTCCTATTTTTGCCCATTTTCAAATTGGGCTCTTTGCTTTCTTGTTGACCTTTAAGAGTTATCTGTATGTTCTGGATACAAGCCCTTCATCAGATGTGTGATTTGTAATATTTTCTTCCAGTCTATGGTTTTTATTTTCATTCTTTTACAGTGCCTTTGGCAGAAGTTTTAATTTTAATAAAGTTCAACTTATCATTTTTTTCTTTGCCTTTGGTATTGTATATAAAAACTCATTGACAAACCCAAAGTCAAGCAGATTTTCTCCTATGCATTTTCTTCTGAAAATTTTAGTTTTCAGTTTAGGTGACTGTGCCATTTTGCACTAACTTTTGTGAAAAATGTATGGTCTATACATACTGTTTTTGAAAAGTTTGCTTGTCTGGCTGGCTGATGCTGTAGCACTGAGTTCTTCTCAATCTCTTTAAGCAGTGGAAACATTTGGAGGTTGAGGTTTTCTCTCTGTAATTTAACCTTTAGCATGAAAGCATTGTCTTGGATGTAACACTCTTTTCCAATACACATTTCTATGTTAAAATTTAGAAGCACTAGACCCTTAAAATCTGTGTCTTGAATTTCGTAGGAAATTTCTGGCTTTCTGTTCCTAAAAAGAGGAGTCTTTCAGAAGATGAGAAGGACCTCTGAAATATCCTATATCTTGTTTAGAAAGATGTTTTCTTGAACCAAATAACATATAATTATGAACCAATACCTATAATTATTTCAGTTGTAATAATTTAATGATCATAGTTATTTTGAAGTCCCCTTTATTAATGATAAAGGGGATCTTTTTAGATTTACTTAAGATTTCATTTTTACTTTAAAAAAAAGCATTGCCCATGTCCCTTAAGTTACACAGATTTGTAACTAGAAAAAATATTTCACTGAATATACACAAGGTAGTTGGTGGTTGGAACAGTAATTTTCTCCCCCATTCTAGGAAAAAACAAAACAAGTGTTGGGGGTAAATTTAGAGTGAATTAGGAAAATTTTCAGATTTCTAACTGCTACCATAGCATTTTCAAATAGGAAATCAGAAGGAAAATTGCTATGAGGTTAGCAGCATGGAGTAGGATTATGGGTAACAGAAGAGAATGGTGTATCTTTGATCAATCAAGAGGATGTCTCTGAAGGTTCCCAAACAACAGTTTTCAGCATTCTCCCAGAGCATATGCCTTTTGGTGCTGTGGTACCAAAGCAGCCTTTTGGTAACTGTGGAGCCTATAAATGTTGAGTGGGGAAATCAGTCAGTATAGAATCAGTATCCTTTGAGAATGCGCACCTTTGCAAAGGGATATCATTCCAACTCTGTACAATGCTGTTTTAACTAATAGCATGATTCTGAGTGTTAAGCATACCAAGCACTGAATTCTGAAGATATAATATCTCCATTTATTCAAACCTCACTGGATTGGACCTTGACCTGGATATAATTCTTTCCTGTTTAGCACAATTTAGATATAAATGCTTTTCTTTTTCCTTTCCCACTGCAGAATAGAAAATCTGATGTAGTTAATGTCTGGCATCAGCTATGACTTTAAGAAACATTTTCTTGTCAGATTTTTGACAGAAACTTCGTTAGTGTCTGCCCACTGAGAGAGAATATATGTAAGGAGTACTTGTTTAAAAGACTCCATCTTGTGGTAAATCTGAGAGGAAACAATTCAAATATAAATCATTGCAATGACAAGGAAAACAACTCTAACATTTTTACTTAAACTTAATTTTTCAGTATGAGAGAGAGGAAACCTAAAAATGAAAATGTAACTGCTTACTGGCAAAATAATCAGTTTTCAGGCGACTTTTGAAAGAATCAACAAAAGTAAGATATTATTAAATTTTGATAGAAGTAGGTCACCTTTAATGCATAAATGAAAAAAAAAGAGAAGACAAATAGGTCTTATCTTAAAAAGACAGACAAAAGAAAAAGATAGAGGAGACCCAGGGAAACAAGTGAGATTGTCATGTGATGGTAATGGAAAAGCCACTGGGTTGAGAGTCAGCAGAATTAAATACTGGTTTCAATTCTGCTGCTATATAGCTATTTGATTTTAGGCAAAGTGACCACTTCTCTTGGATTCAATTTCTCCTTTTGCTCCATGGTGGTCATAACATCTGAGATTTCTTCCACTTTCAGCTTCTATGAATCCATAAGATGAAAATAACATAGGTGAAAACATTTTTATAAATACAAAACTCTATTCAAGGGCCAGGTGTTATTCTGACTGATGAAATTTCTTACCTAAAGAGGAGATCAGGGGCAGATTTCACAGCTGTTACCGACAAGTGCGGAAGAGTCTGTGTGTCGCTGTAGCATGTGCACACCCTGCTCCAGGCTGGGCCTTGCAGCATAAGGAGCTTCACACTCAAGCGCCACTAGACGGACGGTGCTAGCGATGGCTGGATGCCCAGAAGCCTTCTCAGCACTGCACACAGGGTGAGAACAGACATGTGGCAAACCTCAGTTCTTGTAACCCCTTCTTGAAAACAGACAATCTCTTTACCACAATTGGACTTCCTTTAGCCTCTGAAAGGACCAAAGAGCTTCCAGGTATCCTCACAGATTGGCTCTCTTCAACCAGTTTTGTAGCCTTTGCATCTGCAGCCTCATAGATTAGGACTTCCTTCAATAAGGAAAAACAATGACCATGTCACAGTCAATTGTCATTTACCAGTGTTCACACACATACCCTTCATCAGCTGAGAATGCTGAGCTCATGATACAGTTTGGGGAGGTTGGAAAGGTGACAAAATAAATACTTTTGAGGCAATTTTCTGTTTCACTTCATTTCCCTAAGCTCTTCTTTTTAACCCTATGGCTTTTTACAAGATATATATTTTTTTAATTTTTGTTTTTAACATTTATTTATTTTCAAGAGACAGAGAGAGACAGATCATGAGCAGGGGAGAGGCAGAGAGAGAGGGACACACAGAACCAGAAGCAGGCTCCAGGCTCTGAGCTGGGGCCCAAACCCACGAACTGTGAGATCATGACCTGAGCCAAAGTCGGACGCTCAACCGACTGAGCCACCCAGGCGCCCCATACAAGATATTTTTTAAGGACTTCTGGGGGAAGATGGTGGAGTGGGAGGATCCTAAACTTCCCTTTCCACATGGATACAACTACATAACACCCACATCAGTTTAAATAATCCAGAAAAGGATGTAAAGTATGACACTACATACCTAAAACATTGTGGGGAGAAGGAGTAGAATAAAAATTTAGGTGCTTTTAGAATGAATTCAAACTTAAATTACCATCAACTTAATATAGACTGTTACATGCACAAGATGTTACATATAAACCTAAGTGTAACCATAAATCAAAAAACAGGTAATAGATATGCAAACATTTTTTTAAAAAGTAATCTAATGATATCACTAAAGAAAACCAGAAAACCATGAGAGAACAGAGCAAGAGAAGAAAGGAACAGAGAAGAACTATAAGAACAGCCATAAAACAAGTAACAAAATGGCATAAGTGCATACTTATAATTACTTTGAATGTAAATAGACTAAATGCTCCAATAAAAAGGTGTAGGGTAACAGAATGGACAAATAAGACCCTTCTATATACTGCCTACAAGAGGCTCATTTAAGATCTAAAGACACATGAAGATTGAAAGTGAAGAGATGGAAAAACATTTATCATATAAATGGAAGTGAAAAGAAAGCTGGGGTAGTAATACTTATATCAGACAGAGTAGACTTTAAAATAAAGACTGTGACATATAATCATAATGGAGACAATCCAACAAGATGATACAATTGTAAATATTTATGCACCAAATATGGAAGCACCCAAATACATAAAACAGCTAATAAGAAACATAAAGGAAAAAATAGATAGTAATACAATAATAGTAGGAGACTTTAATATCTCATTAACATCAATAAACAGATCATATAAACAGGAAATCAACCAGGAAACAGTGCCTTTGAAGGACACATTGGACCAGATGTATCTAATAGGTATATTCAGAACATTCCACCCCAAAACAGCAGAATACATATTCTTTTCAAGTGCACATGGAAAATTCTCCAGAATAGAGTACATGTTAAACCACAAAACAAGTCTCAACAAATTCAAAAAGATCAAAGTCTTAGCATGCATCTTTTCTGACCACACTACAATGACAACAGAAATTGTCCAAGGGAAAAAATCTGGACAGAGCACAAACACATGGAGGATAAATAACATGCTACTAAACAATGAATGGATAAAACAAGAAATCAAAAGGAAATTTAAAAAAAAATACATGGAGAGAAATGCAAATGAAAACACAATGGTCCAAAATCTTTAGTATGTAGCAAAAGCAGTTCTAAGAGGGATGTTTATAGCAATACAGGCCTCCCTTAGGAAGCAAGAAAAATCTCAAATTAACACTCTAACCTCACACCTAAAGCAGCTAGAAAAAAGAACAAACAAAACCACAAACCAGTAGAAGGAAGCACATTATAAGGAATAAAGCAGAAATAAACAAATTAGAAACTAAAAACCAATAGGAGCACCTGGGTGGCTCAGTCAATTAAGAGTCCTACTGTTGGTTTTGTCTCAGGTCATGATCTCATGGTTTGTGAGTTCAAGCACCATGTTGGGCTCTCCACTGACAGTGTAGAGCTTGCTTGAGATTCTCTCTCTCACTCGCTCTCTGCCCCTTCTCACACTTGTGCTTCCTCTGTTTCTCTTAAAATAAATAAACTTTAAAAAATTTAAAAAAATGTAAAAAGCAATAGAACAGGTCAATATACCCAGGAACTGGTTCTTTGAAAAGATCAGCAACAATGATAAACCTTTAGCCTTACTTATAAATAAATAAATAAATAAGGACTCAAACAAAATCAGAAATGAAAGAGAAGAAATAATAACTGACACCACAAAAAAGACAAAGGATTGTAAGAAAATATTATGAAAAATGATATGCCAATGAACTAGACAACCTGTAAGAAATAAATCAATTTCTAGAAATATAAGCCCCCCCCCAGATTGAATCAGGAAGGGATAGACAATATAATCAGACCAATAGCCAGCAATGAATTGAATCAGTAATCACAAAACTCCTAACAAACAAAAATTCAGGACCCAGTGGCTTCACAGGTGAATTCTGCCAAACATTTAAAGAAGAGTTAATACCTATTCTTCTTAAACCATTCCAAAAAATAGAACAGGAAGGAAAGCTTCCAAATTTATTCTATGAGGCCAGCATTACCCTGATGCCCAAACCAGATAAGTTATCACAAAAAAGGGAACCACAGGCCAACATCTTTGATGAAATGGTTGAAAAAATCCTCAACAAAATATTAGCAAACCAAATCCAACAATACATTAAAAAAATAATTCACCAAGATCAAGTGGGATTCATTCCTAGAATGCAAGGTGTTTCAATATTGGTAAACCAATCAACATGATCTATCAGATCAACAAGAGAGAGGGTAAAAACCATATGATTCTTTCTTTCTTTCTTTCTTTCTTTCTTTCTTTCTTTCTTTCTTTCTTTCCTTCCTTCCTTCCTTCCTTCTCCTTCTCCTTCTCCTTCTCCTTCTTCTTTTTTAAGTAGCTTAATGCCCAGTGTAGAGCCCAATGTGGGGTTTGAATTCATGACCCTGAGATCAAGACCTGAGCTGAGATCAAGAACATACGCTTAACCAACTGAGCCATGCAGGTGCCCCCATATAATTATTTCAATAAATGCAGAAAAAGCATTTGATAAAGTACAACATCCATTCATGATAACAACAAAGGTTTAGAGGTAACATGACTCAACATAATAAAGGCTATAGATGAAAAACCCACAGCTAATATCATACTCAAAGGTGAAAAACTGAGAGCTTTTCTCCTAAGATCGGGAATAAGACAAGGATATCTACTCTCACCACTTTTATTCAACATAGTAATGGAAGCCCTAGCCACAGCAATCAGACAAGAAAAAGAAATAAAAAGCACCCAAATTGGTAAGAAAGAAGTAAAACTTCCACTATTTGCAGATGACATGATAGTATATGTAGAAAACCCTCAAGACGCTACCAAAAACTACTACTAGAGAAATTAAGGAAATGATCCCATTTACAATTGCATCAAAATAATAGAGTACCTAGGAATACACTTAACCAAAGAGGTAAAAGACCTGTGCACTGAAAACTATAAAACATTGATGAATGAAGTTGAAGATACACAAACAAATGGAAAAATATTTTATGCTCATAACTGGAAGAACAAATATTGCTAAAATGTCAATACCACCCAAAGCAATCTACAGATTTAACAATCTCTATCAAAATACCAACATTTTTCACAAAACTGTAATAAATAATCCTTACATTTGTATGGAACCATAAAAGACTCCAAATAGCCAAAGCAATCTTGAAAAAAAAAAAAAAAGAAAAGAACTGGAGGTATCACAATCCCAGATTTCAAGATACACTACAAAGCTGTATTAATGAAAACAGGAGGGTACTGGCACAAAACAGACACAACAATCAACAGATCAGAATAGAGAGCCCAGAAATATGCCCATGATCATATGGTCAATTAATCTTTGACAAAGGAGGTAAAAATATGCAATGGGGAAAAGTCAGTCTCTTCAACAAATGATGCTGGGAAAACTGGAGAGCTACATGCAAAAGAATGAAACTGGACCACTTTCTTACGGCATACACAAAAATAAACTCAAAATGAATCAAGGGCCATAAAAATCCTAGAAGAAAGCACAGGCAGTAATTACTTTGACATCAGCTGTAGCAACATTTTTCTAGATATGCCTCATGAAGCAAGGGAAACAAAGCAAAAATAACTACTGGGACCACATCAAAATTAAAAAGCCTCTGCACAGGGAAGGAAACTCAACAAAACAAAAGGACAACCTACTGAATGGGAGAGGATATATCCAAATAATATATCAAAAAGGGGGTAATATCCAAAATATATAAAGAACTTATACAACTCAACATCAAAAAACAAATAATCTAATTAAAAATGGACAGAAGACATAAATAGACATTTCTCTAAAGCAGACATAGAAAGGGACAATAGACATGAGAAAATATGCTCAACATCACTAATCATCAGAGAAATGCAAATCAAAATGCAATGTTACCTCACACCTATCATAATGGCTAAAATAAAAAACACAAGATTGTGGAAAATATGCACTGTTGGTGGGAATGCAAATTTGTGCAGCCACTGTGTAAAAGAGTGAGGAGGTTCCTCAAATATTAAAAATGGAATTACCATATGATCTAGTAATCCCTCTATTGGGCATATACGCAAAGAATACAAAAACACTAATCAAAAAGATATATGCACCTTATGTTTAGTGCAGCATTATTTACAATAGCTAAATTATGGAAGCAACCCAAGTGTCCATCGATAGATGAATGGAAAAAGAGATAAAGATAAATGGGATATTACTCAGCTATAAAAAAGAATGAAATCTCGCCATTTGCAACAGCATGGATTGATCTAGAGACTATAATGCTAAGTGAAATAAGTCAAAGAAAAACACCATATGATTTCACTTATATGTATAATTTAGAACCAAGCAAAGAAAAAAGGAGACAAACAAAAAAACCCAGAATCTTAACTGTAGAGAAAAAACTGGTGGTCACCAGAGGGTAGGTGGGTGGGAGGAATGGGTAAAATAGGTGAAGGGGATTAAGAGTACATTGATTGTGATGAGCACTGAATAATGTGTAGAATTGTTGAACTACACTGTACACCTGAAACTAATGTAACACTGTGTTAATTATACTAGAATCAAACAAATAAATAAAAATAAAAGATGTTTTTTATTTATTTACTTATTTGCTCATTGACTAGGTAATAATTCTCATGATCAATTATCAAAATGATATATTAAAAAGTTTATTCCTCCATTTCCTGCACCCTATAGACAACCAGTCATTAGTTACTTCTGTATCTATTCGGTGCTTCTTTGTATCCAAACAAGTGTATGTGTGAGTATGTGTCTCATTTTTCCATTTCCCTATAGAAAATGTTGCAAATTAAATGTACTTGGGTGCCCTTTGTTCCCCAAACTTTTGTAACATAGTCTGCTATGTAGGCACTCTGTAATGTTCAGGTCACGATTCCATTTATAGCACACAGAAAAAGCCAAGTTAGATTCAGCAAAAAGGTTATTCCCTTCTGAGGAGGAAATTAAATCCTATGTAACACTTTTGATTTTAAAGTAAATCTAGGTTCTGTGGCACAGCCCTGACCCTAAGCAATAATCTCATCTCACTGTCTTGCAACATCCTGTTGGCATTTGATGTCCTTAAGATCCCAAAGAATTCATCACATAAAAGTACTTCAAAAGTTTTTGTTGAATTCAGTTAAATTTAAGAAGAAACTGGCTACTTTGCTTGTTTCTCTTTTACTTAATTTTTTTTAACGAGAAGATAAGTAGCTTAAACCTTAAAACTAAGTAATAAACAGCTGGGGAGAGGACAGAAGCTATAAAAATAAATGTCTCTTTTTCCATCTATCCATTCATCTATTCAGTCAACAAGCTTCAGTCTAATAGCTTCTGCTATAATTCTCCAGCAATGATATCAGGCTCTGGGGATATAGCAATGACAAAAAACAAGTTCATTCCAGTTTGATGCCTATATTCTAGTCCCTGGCACATTCTGTCACCCTAAACACATATCAAATAACCTCATCCTGATTATTGCTTTGCCTGCTATCTCGTGTCCTTGCCTCTACTCATCTACCCTTTAGCCTGTCCTCAAAATATCAGCCAGACTTGTTTTGTTAAAAACATAGATCATCAGATCAGGGCATTCATGCTGGAGATTCTTTAATAGTTTCTCTTCTCCTTTGAGTAAAAACCAAAGTCCTTACAATACCACAAGGCCTACATGATCTAGCTCCTTTACTGCTTAGTGAAGCCACATAATAATACATCAGAATATAGTATAATGATAGGAAAGACCATAAAAAAGTTAAACAGAGTAATATGTGGCAGTGTTTATCTTACCAGTGAGCAATATTAAGTACTTACTATATGCAGACAGATTACTGTTTAAACTTCAGGTAGGAGAACAGTTATGCAAACACTAAATACAGGCATTGGCTTAAACAACCACAGATTTCCTTTCACAAATGCATATTTATATTTAAGGGAAATGAGTAGAAATACATGCTTTTGTTATTTTTGCTGAGCCATTGTCCTATCTATCCATTAGCCAGTAAGAGAATAAGCCAGAAATCACAGCAGAAAAAGAATTCATTGAAAATGGTAGACCTAGACAAGGCTGAACTAAAGATGTTCAAGCCTTTCCTTTGGCATTTCTCAGAATTCAGAGACGGTCTCAGTAATATATAATAAAGTGATAAATAAAATAAAATGAGTTATTTCCTTCCATGTAACTTTCAGCAGAACAAATTATACTGCTAAAATCACAAACAATATATGAAAAAAACACTTTCAAATTCTTGAAGGAAAGTACTTCATACCATTCATCACATCTTTATTCCAAACTCTTAACACATGCTGCCATCAAACCATAGACACCCAAAAATATCTACTGACTGCATGAATCAAAAATGGACAAGTGTAAGACTTTGTTATGTATTTCTTAATAGAAAGAAAATAAATAATCAGAATCACCTAGGATATTTTTAACCCTAAGTTTAGAACAGGAAACTTCTTTTTTTCCTTTGGAATTCCTTTCTGTTACATGTGTTTAATCTATGCTTTGGTAAAGCAGCTTGTGTAGCAGAAAGAACAAGATAATCCTGAGCTCATATCATGATGTCATGTTTACTGAGTGACCTTATGTAAGTTATGTCTGTGTTTTCTTCTATCTATAAAATTAGGCTAGTACTACATGGTTCGCAGAAACCTAGTGAGGATTAAAGGAGATAATGTGTATATAAATTTCAGAGCCTTTGCCTTGCTGTCGTTGGAATATTCTTCCTTTACCTATTCCTTTTAGCTATTTCCTTCTTCATGTTCAGGATTCAACGCAAATATTTCCTTCTCCAAAATGTCCTTATCTATTTCAAGTGCCCCCTTCTCTACCCATCTCCGTCATATCACACTTTTAAATTTTTCTTCGTAGCACTTAGTGTTACCTGAAATTATCTTATTCATTGACTGGGTTTTTTCCTTTTCTATTAGAACATAATTTCCCTGACAACAGGGACACTGTCTACCTAGTTCACTGTTCAGTTCCTTGTGCTGAAAATAAATGCATTGAATCAATTAATGACAATTTCTAGACCACAGATATAATTAAAAAATGTTAGTTTTGTCCCTCTTTCTGATGGCAGGGTCAATATTTGTCATGGTTCAGCATATAGCACATGATCAATAAATAATTTAGGAAAAACCCCAGGAGAAATTTCTGTACTATTAGAACTTCTAAACACATGCCTAACAATATGTCCTTTGGTATCCTGTATTAATTTTGATTTTCACAAACTTGTATAAATGACTTTAGTTCACACGCACACACGCAAAAATGTTCTTTTCTGAATGTGAACCCATATGACCTTCCCAACATCATCTCTATACAAAATTGGATAATAATAATGTTTCTTGAGGTTATAGACATGTAATGTCTTCAGCCAAAAATTCACTTCAGAAAGATCAGAGTTCGCTTCTTTATCATTATTGATGGTGTCTTAAGAGCAATGGCTAGTTTCTACAGGGATTTTCTTTTTCTCTTTTGCTAAGGACAGTGATTTAAAAAAACAAAACAAAAAAAACAAAGAGGCCTTGTTCCTGGACTTGATAAAACAGCCCAAGAAGTGAAGTGAGCGAGACAGCATTGTTAACCCACACAACCTCTTTCTAGCCTCTTCACTGATAACAAGAGTTTTCATAATGAGGAGCTCGGAGGTTCTCTGCAGCTCAAATACAATGGATAAGCTATGTATCCATTGACAAAAAATCAAAGGTGAAAAGGAGTTGACAGGGAAGGAAGTTGTTTATGGAGGTGTAGCTTGCTCCACAATGGTGTGCCTCAAAAGTGCAAGTCCTGCAGCCCTATAATTCAGAATTTGCCCTGCAATATGAAACTTTATAAATTACTAGAAGTTTTTTTACTACTTATGAATGTTTTATTTATATTCGGTAGTACAAAGTACTTGTGCTGTTTCTTCAGAGGATCACAGTAAAATCAATCAACACCCTTTATAAAATTGATAACTAATGTCCACACAAGGAACAAGAAATAACACAAAGATCAAATAGGGCTAATTTGAGTTATGAAGGCAGAATAAATCCGGGGTAAGAGTTTTTGACAGGTCTTTGCTCTGATCATTTGACATGATCATTTACTCTCCAGTCACAATTATATTCAGTCCTTTTATTCCCCAGCTATCTGGAAAAACTTGAGGCTAATTGTTTTCTAATTCTAAAGGCCCTAAATTACCTGTTTCCAAAAAAAAAAAAAAAAACCACCCAACCCCCTCCTCCTGAAAAACAACAACCTATAAATGCATTTCGAATTCAGTTTTTTCAAAGAGGAACCAATGTTGGTTATATAGAACTGTTTTAGAACATGAATTGCCATTTCCTGGGTGGGGTCTAGTAGGAATTTGGAGAAAATGCAACCACTATTTTCCCAAAGCATCCAAACAATGGCAGACAGACTAGAGCATTGCTCTGGAGCACCCTTCCTCATATTGAATCATGGATCTGTGACTTACTAGCTGTGTGACTTTGTAACCTTTTTTGGTCTTCAACTTTTTCATCTGTAAAATGTATATAATATGGAATTGCATCTACTTCATATGATTGTCTCCAATAGTTCCTGTGAGAATTAAATTAGTTAATCATGGAGAGCTCACAGAACAGTACCTGGCATGCAGTAAAATCCAATAATTTGTATTTAATGATGGTAATAATCTTCTCCAGCACTGGAGCCAGAATAATCAAAAGTAATGGATGGGAGAAATCTCAGTCTAAATACTTCCTTCCTCTGTGATTGCCAAGCTGACATGATATGAACAAAGGACTCCTGCTGGTCATTCTTCCCGCCTGAGTGGAAAAATCTGGCTGCAGTAGGAGAGAGTAAATTAACAGGCAAACAGAAATAGACATGAGACAAAGATGGGGGGAAAGAAATGATGAGGCCCGGTACTAACCCTGAGGTTCTAGGGAGGGCTCAGATTCTTAAAGTTCTTTGATCCTCCAATAAATTCCTTTTTGTTTTACTTTGTTTTTGCTTAAGTCAGGGTTGTTTTTGTTACTTACAACTGATAGACTCTCACTGGAACTTGGAGGTAAAGTAAAGTAATGGATGGGGGCACCTGCGTGGCTCAGTCAGTTAAGCATCTGACCAGCTCAGGTCATGATCTCACGGTTTGTGAGTTCAAGCACCACGTTGGACTCTGTGCTGACAGCTCAGAGCTGGGAGCCTGCTTTAGATTCCGTCTCCCTGTCTGCCACTCCCCTGCTTGCGCTCTGTCTTTCTCTATCTCAAAAACAAATAAAATATTAAAATAACAACAATAATAATAGTTTTTAAAAAAGTAATGGATGAAGTGGGCAGAAAGATCACATACTCACTTAAGGCTTGCCAGTATCTTAGGCTTCAGTCTAGCTCCAGGGTTCATTTCCACCAGGCCTTTCCTTTAAAAGAAAAAAAATAATAATGTTTATTTATTTTTGAGAGAGATGGAGAGACAGAACACAAGCAGTGAAGGGCTAGAGAGAGGGGGAGACAGAGACTCTGAAGCAGGCTCTGAGCTGCCAGCACAGAGCCTGACACAGGGCTCAAACCCACAAACTGTGAGATCATGACCTCAGCCAAAGTCTGATGCTTAACTGACTGAGCCACCCAGGTCCCCCTCCACAAAGCCTTATCTTGAGGGTCCTTTGATATTGGCTTCAGGGACAGAAGGACAGTATTGAATGAACTCAGTAAAGTAGGAAGAGAAAAAAACAGAAAACATACTGGTAGTCTATGGCTCTATGATAAGGAAATGTTTTGTTTTTGTTTTCCAAATATGTGGTTTTGGAATTTTGAAAATAATTCTAAGGCAGGGGACTCCAAAATATTTATAATGCAGATTAATCATTTCAATAAAGGTAGACCCACAATAAACTATTTTAGATATTTATATATATATATATATCTATATATAGATGTAACATATATCTGTATATGTATATATGTACGTATCTATCTATATATACATATTTGACATCAGCTATTTATTAAGAAGGTCAGTGTAATGAATCATTTATATATTCCAAGAGAAAATTTTGGGGTTCTGTTGACAGTTGCAATTTACTCTTTTAGAACAAAATTCTAGGCTTATTGCTAATTGTATACATTTTTAATACTTGGGAGATTTAAAATCATATAATTCAATGTTATATTGAATGTTATATATAGCACCATCTTAGCTAAATGTCTAAATATGTCTAATGAGTTCTCAATCCATGAACCAAAAATATGTGAACTGATAATGAAAGGTTTAGAATACATAAGTGTATATATTATAAAAATTAAGTATTTAATATCAAGGAAGAAAGCTAAAAATTGCCAGATTTGGCAACAGAAGAGAGTGGAGGGGCGCCTGGGAGGCTCAGCTGGTTAAGCACCCGATTCTTGATTTTGGCTCAGGTCATGATCTCAGTTTGTGAGTTCAAACCCTGCATCTGTCTGACTCCACCAGCTGTCAGTGTGGAGCCTGTCTGGGACTCTCTTCCTCTCTCTCTGCCCCTCCCCTGCTCATGTTCTCTCTCTCTCTCAAAAAAGACAATACAAACATTTGCTGTTTAACCTAGCAATAACTTGGTGTTTAATACCAGCTGTAATTACAAATAAATTAATACTTTTAAAAAGACAGTTACATAGGAGTATATAAATCAGTTTCCACAACATACATCCAAAAGATTACAAATTCTTCCCTTCCCTTCGTCTAAGCTCTTTGGTAGTACTCTTCCATAGTGACTCTGGCTTAGCTCTGATTTTTGCTTTGTCCAATGAAACAGTAACAAATATAATACAAGCAGAGGCTTGGGGGACCTGGGTGGCTTCATTGGTTAAGTGACTGACTTCGGCTCAGGTCATGATCTCACGGTTTGTGGGTTTGAGCCCTGCATTAGGCTCTGTGCTGACAGTCTGAGCACAGCCTGAGCACAGCCTGAGCACAGAATTGGAGCCTGCTTTGGATTCTGTGCCTCCCTCTCTCTGCCCCTCTCCCACTGTGCTCGCTCTCTCTTTCAAAAATAAATAAACATTAAAAAAAAAAAAAAACAGAAACAAGCAGAGACTGAAAATTGCCTGTGCATTGTGACTTGCACTATCTTGCTGCTCCTGGGAACTCTGACAATTCTACCATGAGAAGAAGCACAAGCCAGCCTGCTGGAGACATGTGGCCCAGTCCTGCTGACAACCTCAGTGAACAGTTAACTACCTTCTTTGTCAGATGATTTAACTGAAATTGTGAGTCTGGCTGAAACCAGTAGACAATCACCCAGTTGAGTCCGCTCTATACTAGTGACTTATTCAGAATCATGAGCTATATAAATAGTTGTTTTAACTCTTATGACTTTCTTGGCTATTACTTCATGTTTTGATCTGTAAGAGTGAATAAAAAAGGTCGATTATGAATGTAGAATTTTATAGAATTGCTTAATAAAGATTATAACTTCCTATTATATCATGCATGGGTTAAATTACTGTGATTTAAGTCACCTTTTTAGAAGCACAAGAACTTTCTTATTAAGTATAAGAATTGTCTATCTTAATTGCCAAGGAGGTTAACATAAGTGAAAACTCCATACCCAAAGATGAGTGAACTGTTATTTTTTGTTGGAACACCACTTTGGGAAGACGGCATCCAATAACAGCCCTATTTATTTATGTAAAAACAAAAAGCAAACAAAACTTTCCTCCCTCATCACCAATAAATATAACAGCAAAAATATTACATTCACATTTAAGCAATAAAAGATGATTATGCATACAAATGAGAACAAAATTAATGCTGCATTGTTATCATTATTTGACATGCCTTGATTTGCAAAGAAAAAATAATTAGGTATGATGGCTCACTATTTAAAAAGTATCAATGTAACAGCAAATATGTAATATTCAAACCAAACCTCAGTGACTCAGAGCTCCAACACATCTCCAGAAAGGGCTGTGAAACTGGCTACCTGAAAAATTTATCAATGTAATTGAATGACAAAAGATACTGTTTTAAAATGGGGTAAATGACAAGAGAAACATGGTTTGCAAATACAACGCTGATGTTGCAAAGAACAATGGCTTATCTGTAGCCTCAATGTCCTTTCTATAAATTGTGCCTTGATTTTCCACTATACATTTACATGCAGGAATATTTTAATTTTAAATAGTATTGGGCAGACATTCACTGGTGATATGTGTCATGTGTTTTATATCATTGTGAATCGCCAAAGTGATAATATAACTAATTCTAATCATCAAAAATACAAGATTTTCTTTTTATAGCTACTACACAAGTTTATTTAGAACATTACTTAGTTCCAAATAAGTGGTAAATACGTTTCTATATAATACACGTGTGTGTGTATATATATATATATTTCAAAATAAATATTTCAACATTTATACAAAAAGGATATTCTAGGTGTTAATAATATGAATATTACTCTAAATTAAATTTCTGCTAGAGGATCTTATATATTAGTTTTATTTTAAGGTAAGGAGGCACTCTACTAAAAAGCTATATTGGCCTCTAAGCATCGAGTTGAATCTCAGATAAAAGAAAATGAAAACTCCATAGAATCTTGCCAGATTTAAATCTGACTAGAGTTCTATATTTAAAAGTTTGGCATCCCTAGGCATCTAGTTATTCATATTTATTCAAGCAGTCAGTCAAAAACAATTTATTGCATATTTGCTGTTTAAGTGGATGACATTTGTGAATACAACAGACACAGCCCTTGACTACATGAAGCTCATACTAGTCTAGTAAGGAATAAAGACAAGGAAGCTGTCAATTTCCATGTGATGATGGCTATGAGAAAAATAGAAAAATATTCAGTAACGAGGAGAGAAATGTCACAGAAGTTTTCCTGAATATCTCCTCTTCTATCCTCTCATTTGATATTAAATGATGCATACTTTTACAGCAATGAAGAGTCTCAAGCACTTAGCAAATTACTGTTGATTAATCCTGTAATTATGTTTTTTATGGGGCTCTAAGGGAAAAAAAAAACTTGGAAAGTAAAGTCACACATACACATCTAAATTTATTATAAAATGTTGTAGTATAAAATATTATAATAAAATGTTTCTGCTTGTTATAAAGAATGGTATATTCCCATATTGGATGAATCCATGGATATTCTTATGATAGCAGCTCTAAGAGGGCAATTTCTGAATAAAGTTGGTGCAATATGTGACTTATGTTCTTAATGTAACCAATCCTGCTGTGTAGGCCATAATTGATTGGACCGGCAATTGGTATGAAAGTCAAAGGAGATTATTTATGGATTGTACTGAGTGAGTTCTAGTATGGGTTAGAGGGAGAGCCTGCCTATTCTATACCTTGTGAGTGGGAGTGAAAGCAGACCCATCCAATTAGAACTGCTGTGGGGGTTGGCATAGGGGAGACAGAGGACCAAAAGAGATGGGGGATACTTTGAACTTGGTTTATCTCCAGTGACACTGAGCTGTTGACAAACTTCTCCACGATGTTTGCTATACATTCCAGATTTACAAGCTGTGGGACGCACAGATGGGGACACAATATCGTCTCCTGATTTATGTTTCTTTATCCACTGTCAATGACTCCCCTCATCTCTTCCTTGCATCATTAAAAAGCTCAACTAATGTAATTGTAAAGAATGTAACATTTTTTAGAATATCAGACTGCTGTTTTTAGAAGACAACAAGCTCATTAACTGTAACAATTAGCAAGTATACAAGAAGTCACAAAACAGTTACCCAAATCCATGTATTTTTAAAGAAACAAATTCCATTTTAAATAATGTCAAAAACTATTCCACAACACTTCTGCATATGATAATGATTCAATTACCTAATACTATTTAACGTTACACAAAACATATAATAAAAGTTAATTAAACTATTTGGAACACAGCCTTAGTCACATTTAATAACTAATACATATCCCTTACATGGTGTGTGATTACAGCTATCAGATCATTTTCATGTGTTTTTCCTTTCCTCATTTGATCTTCGCAGGCTCACCTACCTAGTATCACACATGTTGAAGGCAGTCAGGTCTTGAATCCAAGTCATCTGATGCCAGCCTGAATGTTCTATATTTTACAGGTGTCTTACTTACCTTAGGCAAAAGAAAATTGATCAGAATTTAATGTACACTAAATAGGAAATTGGTTTATTTTTATTTTATTCAATCATTTTCTCTTGTTAGAGGGGAGTTATTTTAATAATTATAAAATAGTTATAAATTAGAATATTTTTAATTCTAATTTTGACCATGATTAGTTTATCCTTATCAAATATTAAGCCAAAATTACCAAACCATTAAGAAATGTGAAGGCCAAATTTGATCAGAGCTTTTTTCTTAGATTCTTGCCAATTACTTGCCATAATGAGATACTTTTCTTCCAAAAACTACCATTATTTCAATTTGATAAGTATTTGCAAACGGAGGAAAACTGTATTAGGAAGAAAGTAAAATTATACTAATCCCTTAAATGTTAATGATAAACATTTAATCAGGAGTTTACTAAGAAAATAACAGATGGGGCACCTGCATGGCAAAGTCAGTGAAGCATCTGACTTCAGCTCAGGTCATGATCTCCTGGTTCATGAGTTCGAGCCCCACATGGAGCTCTGTGCTGACAGTTCAGAGCCTGGAGTCTGCTTGGGATTGTGTCCTCTCTTTCTGCCCCTCCCTCGCTCATACTCTGTCTCCCTCTCTCTCAAAAATAAACATTAAAAAGAAAAAAGAAAATAACATAATACATCCAGAGATTCAAAGATCTCATGATAATAAATTTATTATCTTCCATACTGAATGATTTATCTCCTGAGACTGAGAAAATATCATTGGATGATAAATAGTCCATGGAAGTTTTCACATACACATATACATGGAAAAACTAACATAAAGAAAGAGCCACTATTATATCGAACATTATAAATCACAGAAGACCCATAAATTGTTTATCAAGTCACATAATGTATCTCTGAAAAGTTTTTGGAGACTTGTAGAAACTTTAAGTTGCATTTATTTCAGCTAAAATGAATGATTATTTAAAATATTCACTTCCTATGTTACTCATATAGCATTACAAATACAATTATTTCGCTTTCTTCCCTTATCAAGTAACCAGCTCTATAGCACAGCTGTCAGAGAACGGCTGACTCTTTGTGTAATGGCCAGATAGAAGGAAAACAAAAATTTCCCATCAACAAAAGCTTTTGGGAAAGAGATAGATAGATATAATAAATTCCACAGGAATTAAAACTGTACTTATAAGTTCCAGGTTTGACTGGTATTCCATATGAAAATAAAAGTAGAAAATATAAAGTTTCTCACATATTCTTAATAATGAGGAATGGAATGCAGTTGTAATTATCTGACTCAAGTTTGCACTGGTCACAATTCCAAAATGCTCCCTGACAAAAATAAGTAACATTGCCTAAAGCTAAGTGTATTTAAAGAATGTCTTTCAAAAGATAATGAAAAAATCATTAGTATTTGTAACATTATACAGGTAAATAAAATGGTATAAAGTTCCTGTTACACTAACTGGAAAAGATGTCCAAGACTGCCACCTTTAGTGCAATTGAGGATAATGCATTTTGAAAACAAGATTAGCAAAAAGGGGATTAAAAGTTGCCCAGTTATCCCCACTAAAAAATTAACATCACTCTGAATTTCAATTGTGCAAACAGAGATCAGTATGGTCTTTCAGCCCAGATCCTAATATATTCTTCTTTCTTTTCACATCAGTATTTTGTATGCATTCCATAAGAATGAGCCACCTGAATAAAGTATTTGTTTTAAAGTTTATTTTGAGAGTGATGCAGCACAAGTGGAAGAGAGAGAGAGAGACAGACAGACAGACAGACAGACAGAGAGAGACAGAGAGAGAGAATCCCAAGCAGGCTCTGCACTGTCAGCACGGAGCCAGACATGGGACTGGAACTCATGAATCGCAAGATCATAACCTGAGCCAAAGTCGGATGTTTAACTGACTGAGCTACTCAGGTGCCCCCTGAATAAATTATTTGAATAAAGAAATTCTAAGAGTCAATAATACATGAAGAAATGTTTCCTCTCTGGGCTACCCTTTCTTGTTGGCCCTTACTCTTTCTTCAGTCTTCCTACTTCACTCTCTTTCTTCTTTTCCTGGCAATGTTCCTAAAGTTCTCATGCTCATCATCCCCAAAAGTCCTTGCACATATGTAGGCAGGCAGTGAGGGGAGGTAAGGATAGGGATGGTGATGGCTGGAAGCTTGGAGGAGACACACATAGATATTCTCACATGATACTAAAACATTAGTGCCTGATTAGCCTTAATGTCTAATTTTCCTCTGCATTATTTCAAAAAGGGAAAAGTCTTAGGATGAAGGCATAGATTTCTAGGTGGGTTAATTAAAAATTGATCTCCTAGATCAGAAGAGTCTCCCCTGCTTGTGGATGTCCCTAATCCATAGGGCCTTCTTACACCTCTGCAACTTTGTGGTATATTTGGTCATCCAGTCAGTCAGTCATAAGACCGACCACGTACAGGCATCACTTAACGTTAACATTCCAAGTCAAGCCAGGTTTCTTAACCTACATTTGGTTTTTTCACCATAGTTTTAGAGACTGACAGATTGTAAAAGAAAAAAATTGCCCTGAACAGTACAGTATTCACTGAGAAACACTAACAGGTACCTGTTTCCTCTCAAGAACACTACATCTTTCCTCTGGGCTTCAAAACCTTTCAGGCCAAATGTTTTAGGGTGGCCCTCCAACCCTTCATGTTTTATTAAAAATGCCCTTCTCCCTAGTCTCTGTACGAGGTATAACAGGATCTAAGGAGGGACTACAGAGCAGTTCCCTTCCTCTTCCTCTTCTGGACATCCTTTCTCAAATAATAGCTATTTTTCTTTCAGCCCCGCTTATCACAGGCTCTGCTTGTAGCATGTTTTCTTTGCTCCTCATTCCATGTAGCAGTAGCTCCTACATTGTTTTTTTTCTGCCTATATTCTTTTTGTACCTATTTTCTACATAAAAATAATCTCAACTCCCCTTTGAAGGATAGGCTGTCAGATTATACAAGTTTGGAGTTATAACACACAAACTGTACAACACTTTGCATAAAAGGGCAAGTGGTCCTGGAGCCACACTTCCTAAGTTTGCAAGGTTTCAACGTCCTGTACCTCACTTTCCTCATCAATAAAATGGGGAAAATAGCATTTGCCTCATAGTTATGAGGCTTAAATAAATTAATCCATATTTAAGACTTAGACCAGTGCCTGGTACATAGTAAACATTCCATTAATATTGGTCAGTTATCATTACCTACTACTTAACGTGCAGTAGTTTTACTATGCAATTTCTGTCCATGCCCCTTTATGCTGCCTGGGATGTTTTTCACAATGTCTTTATCTGTCCCCATCAAGTATAGTCTCAAGTGCTAATTTTTCCATAAAATATTTCTTTGTCCTTTCAGTCAGATATAATTTCTATTTCCAAATAAACTCGCTAGTTTTTTACTCCTCCTTAGTGATTATATTATACTTTGCATTAGTTACCCCAAATTAAAGGTGAGTTCCTCTTATCTGGAATAGGTTAGTCACTTTCAGGTATTTGATATCATTGTTACATAAGAGACCTTCAAATAGCTGTTGGATTTAATTACAAATTTTATGATTTACTGTATTAAGGGACCATATTAGAAATCTGTAACTAACTGCCCCCACCAATTTTTAGAAACTCTTTTTAAGTTCTTCAAAGCAAAAGTAACACCCCAACTTCTTTATCCATAAACAGAAAGACTATACATAATACGTGACAACTATAATCAAGACAAAATTCCTGGGCCGGTAATGGCAGAGGAACTTTTATCTTACTGACTCTACTGTAGATTGATAAACTTAAAAAGAAAAAAAAATCTATTTATAAAAGCACTAAAGAGCAAACAGAAGCAGGCAGGAACTGGAGAGGATTTGATAATTGGAACATCTCATTGGGTGAGATCCATGTTTGTATGACTTTTTCTGAGCCCAGGAAGCTGCAACATCACTGGCTTGAGGGATGAGAGGACAGTGTTTAAGGTGGCTCTAAATTAAGAAGGGAAATCCTGGAAGGAGGGAGAGATAAAGAAGGAACACCCAAACCTGTGTCTGGCTGACATATAAGTAGGGGGAAACTCTTAAGAAGCCCAGTGGAAAGCAAGAACTGGGCATCTAAAACACAGAACAGGGATGTCTTCTTACCAAAAGGGATCAAAATTTGGGGTTTGAGTCCTGCCACATTAAAGGTCCTTGGAAAACATTCTGGGCTTTCTAAAGACCTAGACTACAAATGAAACCAAAACCTCTACAAGTTCAAGGTGATCGTCCAGTATTTAACTGCCTTCCATTACTATTAGAATAAAAGAAGATTATATACTTATTTAAGCACTCATTACAGATGCTTATAAATACTATTCAGTTCTGGGGCACCTGGGTGGTTCAATTGTTTAAGCGTCCAACTTCAGCCTAGGTCATGATCTCATCATTCCAGAGTTCAAGCCCCCCGTGTCAGCTCTGTGCTGACAGCTTAGAGACTGGAGCCTGTTTCAGATTCTGTGTCTCCCTCTCTCTCTGCCCCTCCCCCATTCACACTCTGTCTCTCTCAAAAACAAATAAACATTAAAAAAATATATTATTCAGTTCTACTATTTCGAGACTAATAAATGTAGGACTGGTGGATGGACAAGGAAAACTGATAGTAGTATAAAGAGCCACTAGCATCAGGTTAGAATTAGAGAGTATGTTAAATGGAAACAATAAATTATAAAATATTATAAAACATGAATTTATTTACAAGCAAAGTGAAACCATGATATCTGAAGAAACTTTTTAAAATGGAAAACAGAAGTCTTTTATTCTTATAAATAGATTTACTTAAAAATCAGTTTTAAACGGCATAAACTCGTAATATAATTTTACAGAATAGTTATCTAACAAAATATAAAACTTAAAAGCATCTACAACATATATTTATAATTTTTTTTACAGATTGTTTTCCAGTCAAAAATTTTTTTTAATTCCAAAGTATATCAAGTTTGACTGACAATTTGCTTCCAAATAGGAGTCTCTTTGGAGAAACTAAGTAATAATTTTCAAACAACTATGCTCCTCCATTTGGTAGCTGGAATTATCTAATTAAAACAAAGGTCTTTATTTCCATGTAACTATCGCTAAGACTCCAATCCTGAGGGTTTTTTGTTTTGTTTTTTCCCTCCAGAAAATGGAAGGTAATATGGCAGATGGAAGATTATGTACCTCTGGAATAGCCAAATTAGTGGAGGCCTCATAATCCTGACTTATAAAATCAGGGCGTATAACTAGACTCCTCAGGCTTATTTTTCTTTTTGAAAGGCTATGAATTTGAGGGTAGACTTGAATTTGAAAGTAGAATCCATGCTTTCTCCCTTCCCCACATCAGTTGATAGCAGTTAACATGGTTTCTAGAGTCAGCCTGCCTAGATGTGAATCCCTGCCAGCCAGTCATTTTGCAATCTTGGGAAAAATATTTAATCTCCCTATGCTCAGTTTCTTCATGTACAGAGTGGAGATATTAAAAACAGTACTGATCCCACCAGGATTGTTATGAGGCTTAAAGAATGTGGGAAAGCATTTATAACACTGGCCAACACAATGAAATAGGAGTTTCCAAATTTTTCATCATCATCATTCACTGATTGTGGGAAAAGGTCTTGTCTATGCCATATGAAGTAAAGATGGGAAGATATGTTAGGTTAAATCACCTAATACAGGCTTACAAAACCCAAAAATGATTGTTCTTTACATTTACTTTAGCTTCACAGAATTTAGAAAACATTGTGAATAACATAATAAATAGACATGGATAACTATAAATTACTTTGTTGTTCAAAACTTAAAACTATAAAAAAAGTAAACTCAGACTATTAAGCAGGTTTAATTACTAGGACACCCAGAAATGTAGTACAATATCACCACCTAGTGGATACTGCATTTAAAAACATTTTATAGATAGCGCTTGCCCTATTTATCATTAGGAGGAACATCCTTTTCAAATAGAAGCACATTCTCTTCACTAATGTAAAGGGGATTTAAAAAAATAGAAAAAAAATTTAATATTATATTAGCAGTAATCTTAAACATTATAGATAAAAATACCTCCTACTAAATTGTATACCTCAAATTTATTTCTAAAACAAGGTAACAGAATCAGAAGTACAATTTTTGTTCAGAAATTTAAAATACATTAAAGACAGCATGCAAGTCACCAGAAATACTTCACCATGACTTATCAATTAATGAAAAAAATGTTAGTTGTAACAAACATGAATTTCAAATCACCGGGTTGTGAGGCATCTTAAAAACATTTTACTCTACCTACTATCTGAATCTCTTCTCAAGCATTCCTGATAAATAGAAATCTTGCCTCCAGTGAGTGGGGGAATTTACTTTTTTCTGGATCCATTCCCCTACAGAGACTAAACAGTTAGAGAATTTATATTTTTTATCAGTTGAAATCTGTTGGCCCTTGATATAAATGTCAGGGAATGAAGAATAGTCCAATCCTTCTTCCAATAATTATTCTTCAATTATGAGAGCCTATCAAGTTGTAGGCTCTCTAATTCTTCAAGTTAAACAACATCTCTACTCTTTTAGCCATTTCTCTTATAACTATTACCTGTTTGTGCTCTTTTAAACAGGTGCTAGCATTTTAAAAAACGTCTACATCCAATACAAACAATATGCCACGAATGTTCTGGTTAATGCACAGTAAAGACAGATGACCAGCTCTCCATATTTTACTTCTTTTAATGAAAACCTTTCACAGTGAGGCAGAGTATCAGTTAAAAACTCACAGGCAGGGGAATAAAGCCAAGCTATATTCTTCAGGGACAATGCTGACTTTGGGTGACTTGCCTGGTCTGCCTGAGCTTTAGCTTCTCCAGCGGTCAAAGAGAAATCAGTATCTGCCCCATATAAATATGAGGAGGATCAAATGAGATGATATTTATAAATCAGCCAGCGTAATGCCTTGAACACTGTAGGTGCTCAACAAATGACAGCAATTGTTAGTTACCATTACTTTTCCTCCCTCTCTTCCTCATTTTGTACATGCCTTCCCACCCCCAACACAGTTCAGCTGAATTGAATCATCACAAAAGTTTCAATCAGTGAGCAAAAAATCAATACAATGCTTAATATTTATCTCCTCGGAAAAAATGTCACATTTCTTTTTGCCTGATGGTGATGTACTGGGCTCAAATTAACATTAAATTCATCAAATGCCCATTTTTTAAAAAGCAAAATATAACAGTATTATTGGATTTTTTCACTGTGGCAATATTTCTTACTCTAGAAATAATTTTTAAATGTTAAAGAATTTAGTATTGGGATCACGGATATGTGTTAAAAATATATTATCTATCCAATTTTATTATAATGTTCGTTCTTTCTTTTTTCTTTCTTTCTTATAATACAAGTTTTAATATACTGGAAATACCTAATTGTCAACGTTTGAATCATAAAAAATACCCTAAATAAAAAATAACATTTATCCCTAAAGTAGTAAAATGCAGTCTAAAATAACACAAATTATTCATAATTGGTTGAAATCTCTTTTCCCTTAAAAGTTTAATAAGCATCAGAAGTTGTACTGCTATTATGTATTAATGGTTGAGAGTTACTTATTTAAATAAACAGCAATAATTTTGAAATCACATCCTATTATAATGACATATAACATATTTACAAGTAGATATATATATAAGTATTAAAATTATAGTAAATAAAAAAAATTAAAACTAAGGCAGAAAATTTAGGCAGAAAAAAGTTTAGGAGGGCTTTCATTATGAAGCATGGGATTTATTTCCTGAAGTTAGCTTATGGTTATATAGTGTATCTTTTCTAGGACATTCACTTCATTCTATACTAAAAACTTCATTCAGAATACACTTATTTGACATTTACTATATATTTAAGAACGTTATGGATATATGGTGGAGGTTGACTTAGTTCTGAAATTAGGCTAGACACATGACAGGCTATAATACCTGGAGTTAGGACAAATATTGTTTTCACTTGAAATGAGGTCAGATGTTTAAAACCACTTGCCTTATTGAATCCAAAGTCACAAATACAGAAATCCTCACTTTCGCGTTAAATGCTTTTCCTACAAGCCCATGGTTTCTATGTCATATTTAAATTACCATTTGAAAAAGCTTTCTCATATTACTTGCAAGATATTTCTTTCTTGGTTCACTAAAGGAAATTCTAACTGCCTCAAAGATAATAAATGCTCTCTAACCTAATCAACATGAATTCATTTTCCTATTTTGACATTTTACTTACATGTTTATCTAAAATAACTGTCCACACTATCTAGGTGGTATAATAAAAATAAACATCTCTTTTCTTCTCCCCTCCTGTCTTAAGACGATTATAAAGAAAAAAAAAATATCAAGCACAGTGGCAGTTAAATTCAAACAAGAAATACACTACATTAAGCTATTTATCTATTAGAAATAAACTGCATTAAGCTACTTATATTAATGTATTTCATGACAGACTACGCACATTCCAGAAATAACTTTAAGAAGAAGAGGAAGAGGCCAGACAGCTAATATAATTTCTCTTCTGACAAAAAGACATTCTATGTTTAAACTCAGGAACACTTTACTTCCAAATAATTTAAAAACATCGTCACATACATTAAAAAGATTTCCAGGTATCTAACAAAAGAAAACATAAATAGTATGTGAGGAAACACACAGCACACTGCTTACTAACACCATATAAAGGGAATAGTCTGTATCTATGGAATTTCATGTTAGGTAAAAAAAGTTCAAAAAGATTTATTATAAGGTTTAGAAAATTTATGGACTAAATCTTTTTAGGACATTCTTTAAAATAATCCTACTTAAAGACTTTAACAATAATCACAAGGTGCCACAGGCTATCCAGTTTATCAATACTTCTTTTTTAATAATCACCTTTTAATCAAGAAATTCAATTTAATTGTTAAAAAATTCAGGTCAAAATATGTATCCAATAATTCTTGAAAAATCTTCAAAACACAAATGCAACCTAAGATGTTTCTAAAAGCTATGCTCCATAGCACCTTTTAATTCACAGTATTCTTTCCTAAAATATTTAGTACTGTATTTTATAGACTTTATGGAAACATGGAAGATTACCCTACTTCCTCTGAGTGTGGATTTCCTCCAAAAAGTCTCTTTAAATAGCAGGAATTCAACACTTACAAATGAACTGGAACAGTGATTCCCCCAATCTATAGAGTGGAATGGTTTCCTCATGTTTGCCAGACTGGGTTAGAGGGGAAGTTTTTTTCATCTTAGCAATATTCCAAGTCACAAAAGCCTTGCATTAATAATATCAGATAAGAAAGTTGTTTACTTTGATTTCCTGGAACTCCATTATAATAATTTGTTTTCTTATCTAATTACCAAAAAGAAAGTAAAAACATCTCTCAACAATCACTGTTACAACTAGAGAATCAATATACTTTCTGAGTACTGAGCTGAGTACAAGACTGCTCTATACTTATTACTCAAGACTATACTGTAATTTTCACCTACACATTTTTAATATTTGCAAATACAGAATATTTTCCAAATCTACCCATTGTTTAAAACCCAGAGAAAGCATAATCTAACATTGAAGATAAAGTAATTTGTCCACAGTTATTTGTAAGTTTACAAATGTAAAATGATATTAAAAGATAAATTCTTTTCACAGTTCTAAGTTTGCATGTCAAAGTAAACATGTCCAAATAATACTTTTCTGTAAAGGAATGACAACCAAATGAATTCACATGAAACAGTAGACACAGAATTTAAAGACTCACACAAAAAAATCCTATCTGAACAGTTGCTTCCTAATGTACAAAATAAGACTAGCTCAATGAATCTCTAAACTTCCTTTTACTTCTATTTTGGATAATGGAATCAAATACCAAATTACCCTTACTTTTGTTAATTATGTAACCTTAGAATCAGCTCTTAGTGAAGACATAATTTTATTTTAAACATCTCAGCAAAGAAATTATTTCCTACAAATTTTATGAGGTTTATCCTAAAATATCCTTTGGTAACTTCGGTGGGTGAAAAGTATCCCACAAAAAGATGTCTATCTAAATAGAACCTATAAATGTGCCCTTATTTTTGAAAAAAGGTCACTGTAGATTTAATTAAAGATCTTGGCATAAGGACCATCCTGGATTAAGGTAAACCCTAACCCAATGACATTGTCCTTATGAGAGAAGATCATGTGAAGACAGAGGCCGAGATTGGAGTGACTCATCTGTAAACCAAAGACTGCAGACAGCCACCAGAAGCTAGAAGCATGGGACAGATTCTCTCCCAGAGCCTCCAGAAAAGAACAACCTGGCCACACCTTAATTTTGACTTTTAATCTCCAGAAATGAGATATTTTTATAGCTACCAAGTTTGTGGTTATCTGTTACAGCAGCCAGAAGAAACTAATCACTAATGTATTTCTGAATGAAAATCCCTTTTAAAAGGTATTATCATCAACACAATTTATCTTTGGCCATCACATCTTTCATATTAATAATCAGTGAAAGGGGGGTGCCTGGCTGCTTAGTCAGTAGAGCATGTGACTCGATCTTGGGGTCATGAGTTCGAGCCCCACACTAAGTCCAAAGATTACGTAAATAAATACATATATTCTTCTTAAAAAAGAATTAGTGAAAGGGCTTGATCATTTCTACATTTTTAACAAAAATCAACAACTTAATTCCAAGATAAACACAGATGAGCCTCTAATTTATAACATTTACTATCTGAGTTTATTTTGCCTTATGATTAAAATTATAATTGCTGAAATGCTGAGTAATTTTTCAGTCAAGAACATTACCTGATCATGTGTAAATAGTTTTCAAATACTTGTCTGCTACTGGTTTCGGAAGAGAACTCGTAAATAAGTTTCAGTGCTACAAAGCTCAGTTTTCTTAAACTTGTACCTGTAAAATGTTATCAGCTTTTTGAGTGGTCAGCAGTATCAAAGAGATATCATGAAATAACTGTAAACAATTTCATTTTCCATTATTCAGGCTTATGGAGCAAGTCTTAAACTTTTCTCAGTTCTCTATCACTTCCTTGGATTTATTACGTATGTTTAAAACACAAAAAAATCTGGTGTGATCTGTGGATCACCACTGTGCCTAAAACAAAGTCCATAATTTTTACCTCTTCAATTGTTCACTGTGGAGACAGTCTAAATATAGTCTATTTTTAGAACTCAAGACATCTCTGACATTACCACATAAACCTCTGAATGTCCTGACTATCTGGCCACTGAAAAGTCTTGTTCAGGAAGACATAAAAAGTTAGGAAATTAACAATTGCATAGCAGCCCAGTTCACAAACAAGTCTAGATATAGGTGGCAGAGGTATGTTAAGCCTATAAATAACGTAAGGTAAAATGAAATAACGAAATTCTAGCAGTTTCTGAGGTACTGTAACAGTAAACAAGCATATGAAAAACATTAAATTCCAGAAAATTGACTTTGATTTCAAGGAGTCAGCTATACTCCAACCAGCAAATATATATATTGGAACTAACAAATATTTCATAATTTCATATCTTTGAAAAACTCTTTTCCATATATAGAATGTATAATGTCTATTATCTGCCAGCAAGTATTTATGAGCATAAGTGAATTTCCAAACTAAAAATAGAGAGACTAAGGTGATCACAAAAAACTGAATTCTACGTTTCCAAACTAAAGAAAGAAAAGCTCTAATTTTGCCAGGAGACAATAGGTGAGGAAATGAAAAAAAGAGAGTAAAAGAGAAAAAGTAGAAGAGTTGAGGAAAATGTAGACAGGCTTCATGACTACTTCGATCGCCAATAACAATTCCACCATTAACAACTACAAAAACACAAAACAGAAACACTAGAAGGATGTATGGCCAAGTCAAAAGGAAAAGCATACTCAAATTCTTAAAGGACATGGAATAAGCCAAAAGAAACTGAAGAATTTTCCTGAATTCTGAAAATGGTCCTTTAATAGGGGGAAGCCTCTCTTCCTTCTTCTTTTGTAGCTCAGTTTTCCAAGCTTCAGTTAATTTTTGTGCAATGACATTTCCTGCACAGAAGACAGCCCAGATGATATTAGTTTGACGAAACATGAAGCCACAAAATCCAAGCAAGGCTGAAGTTTTATGATTTCCATAAAGACACATCAAATAGGCAAAAAGAGTAAAAAACATGGATCCTGCTTCTGTATAATAAAGGAAGTTAAAAAAATAGAGTGTGGGAAATACTGCTAATGTTAATGTTGACAAGATTCTCTGGATACTTGAGGCAGCCTAAAGGAAGAGAAAATACATTTACAATTATTTTCACAATAAAACAATATGCTATTTCTGCTGGCTAACAGACTTATTAAAAAACAAAAACTACCTGAATCTTATTTAAACATTATTATTAAACATTAATCTTATTTCTAGCTTTTCAAAAGCACAATATACATTTGTAAGGACACTTTCTGGTACCTTTCAGTTATATTTATGAGTTTGGAAGCCATGAAGACAACACATGTGTATTCAAAGCTTCTATGTCCAAAAACACTTTGAATGATTCAGCAAATATGAAGGAGTTATTGTGTGAACTAAATTCTATGAGGAACAAGTTGATGAACAGGACACAGGACACTTGGTTTCATTTCCCTGAACTTAAAGTCTTAGTGCTTCCGATAAGCATTCATTTAGCCATCATCCTTAATTTCTTTTAAAGGTACTCCCTTCAAAACTTTAGAGGCAATGTAAATACGTATAAAGCATTTATACTACTATACCCAATGATCTGGCTGTTTCATGATGAATTTACAGGTTTCTTTATGAAAACTGTGGTCCGTCTAAAGTTAAGTACCTTATTTTGGCATTTCTCAGGAACTATTTCAGATTTTGAAAGTATTCTTATCTCCTGAAATTTTATCCTCCATTTAATCTAAATCACCAAATCAGACCATGCCATTCTCTTGGTTAAAATTAAAGGCTGTCCATCACTTACTAGATCAAGTTCAGAATCCTTTCCATGATGTTTAAAAGCATTCATGACTTCACCCCTACCTACTTGTCCAGCCTCACATTCTTGTACTTTACAATCTTGTGATTCCAAAGAGCAATTCTCTCTGATCTTGTTGCTCACCTCCTTTCTACCTTTGCTTATGCTTTTTCTCCTGCCAGGATTCGTTCCCCACCCTGCAGTCCCATCTATTTATCACGATTCAGTTCAGATACCATCTTTTCTGAGAAGTCTTACCCAATGCCACCCATACATCTGACTGCCAGTGAGGCTACAAAATAAGTGTTCCCCTACCCCTTCTGTGTCCTCATAACATCTTATACCTATCTCACGCTGATCATTTACACTATTTAAATCATTTAAGTTAAACATAATTATCATAATTAGTATTTATTGAGTCCTTACTATTCTATCAGGCATTATTCTAAGTGCCTTCTCTTTATTAATCTCCTGTACTCCTAATAGTCTTGTGATGTAGATTCTGTATTTCCATTAAATAGAAGAATACACTAAGGAATCATTAAAGGTAACCCGCGGAAAGTAACACAACTAGGAAATGGACAGAATTCAAAGGTAGGCAATCCACCTCACAATTCCTTAGACAGAGTCCGTCTTCCCTAAGGAAGATAAAAGGTTGGTAAAGGAAAAAAAAAAACCTTGTTTATTTCCATAGTCTCAGTGCCTAGCACACATAATAAGCACCATAAACATTTACTGAACTCATATGATCCACAAATATTGATTTTAGGTTTCACAAATCATTCAAGGTATTATAAATCATTCAGGTATTTAAATACAAATTTCTTCTAAAATGGGGGTAGGAGACTTGCTTTATCTTAACAAAATATACACAAACACTAAGTGTTCAAGATACTTTTCACCAAATCTCATAAAACCGATTTATCAAAATTGTGGGCCTGATCACATAGAAACTTATAATAAATTATTTCGGAAACATACCTTGTGTCTGGGTTGTACCTTGCGGAAAAGCAAATATAGTAAATAGAAGTTGCCTACGCTGAAGAGAAGATTAACAAATCTGAGCATTCCAATGGAGCACACAACATGTTCAGACCATCCAAAGATCCAACTGACAGGTTTGACCACTCCAACTGACAGTAGGTATAAGCCAGGTAATGTAGTAATCATGGGATCCCACTTAAAAAGAAAAGGCCAACAATGAAGCAAAAGCAAGATGAGATACTAACAGGACTTACACAAGGAAGTCAAGCTCAAAAACATCTCTACCAACAATGAGATATCTTGAGAAGTTAGTCTGTGACACGGTGGTTAAGTCAGTCCTCAATACCTCTTCTAAAGAAAAGTTTTGCTTATATTTTGGCTCTGTACCTGTTCTGTGCAGAGGTATCTGTAACCAGTAAACAATAACAACTTAAAATCAGTTTCCATTTTCCAAAGCCTACTCTTCAGAAACCCTATATTTTGGTGATCAAACAGCAAATGTTCCCATTTTAAAGTGTGGAACCACTGGCTGGAACTCTGGGTTTTGGAGAGAAGGAAGTGTTTAAAGAGATCAAACCACAGGCTCCATAATGACAGCTATCATGTATTGAGTCAAGAATTGTGCCAAATCCTCTTTATTTAATCCTGCAAGACTCCCTATAGTAAATCCTGTTAAAATTGTCATTCTCAGAAGAATAACCTGAAACTCAAAAAATTTCCAAGGTCATATAACTAGTAAATAACAGCACAAAGATTTAAAATCAGGTCTTTACAAACTTCATATTTGTAACCAGTATTCTATAGTGCTTCCACAGGAGAGTAAGGATAATACATCTACTTTATTTTTTATCTTTATATTTACATAGCCAATTATATATTCAAACATGATGCCACTTCACTGGGTGCTAGTTTTTCCAATTAACAGAAGGTTCCTGAAAACACCAAGGATGGAATTAATGTAACTTGTCACTTCTTGGTGGCTGATGATTCCCTCCATTCCCCACAGTATCCCACACCCAAATTATATGGTAAAGCTTTTGACAGGTGAACTAAAGTGAGGTTTCCTGACACTTCCAAGGGGGCAGACTGAGGCCTCTTATCTAGGGACTGGGAAAGAAAATCTGAGAGAGCTATTACCAACTACCAAGAAGAAAACAAATGTACCGTGCGCCTGGGTCGTACCTTGTGATAAAACAAATATAGTATTTCACTAGCTACTCTTACAGAACATCACTTCCTAGGGCACAGATCTGCTTCTATTTATTCATTAAGCAAACATTTCACAGATCTCAGAGACAGGAACAAAAAATTACCCAGTTCCTTGCATATTTCGAAAATGGAAGGGTAGAGCGAAGGAACCAAAGGATAAAGGTGGGGGAAAGTAGTGCTGGGGCTGGGTCGGCTCTCTCTGGCCTGTCCTAGAGTGGGGGATAGGTTGGGGACCCCACCTGCGAGAGGGAGAAATGGCCCTCACAGTAGCGCTGCGCCTGCGGCAGGTGGAAGATCTCGTCCATGTAGGGCTCTCGCAGCGCCCGAGTGAAGGCGGAGAAGAGGAGACAGGACACTGAAAAGGTAAAGCTCAGGGTAGCGGAGAAGTAGTAACCCTCGAGCTGCGCCATTCCTGCCCCCATAGCCACTGCCCAAAAACCCAGTCCTGGAAAATCTGTTCCGGGTTCTTGAGCCTGCAAAGTCGAGCTTGAAACTCGGGCTCGAAATGGGCGCGCAAGGCGGGACTGGCTGGACAGGACTGAGCATAGCCGGAAAGCAAAGGATGCTGGGAGAGCCCGGACCCCGATCTTCCGGAGGGATCCGGTCACTGTTTCCGGAGTGACGAGTTTAGGTAACGGACCCGGCTGTTGGCCTGTCAATCACGTTTCGCAGGGTGCACTGGAGTGGTCAGAGCCACCGGAAGGGGCGGATCTCGGAGTCTATGGGCGCTGGAGCTTGGCTGATAGATGCTTTGAAGGGAAAGCCGCTCTTGTTTATCCCGTTAGTTGCTTTTTGGCTTTTTTCCTGTTCGTTCCCATCTCTTACCAGGAGATGGCATCGCTTCCCCACGTTTGCAATCCCCTAGCTCTGACATTTTGCACATTTCCCCCAGTTATTTTTCTTTCATGTGTTCTGAATTGAAACCTGTGATTTTAAGGTATTTAGTTTCATGAACTTTGGAGTGTGGGAGGGGAATTTTGGTTATGGAAACTAAGATTACGACTTCCAGATTAAAACTTCAAGGTCTGGAGAGGCTTTTCACTGCTTAATAAACTTCACTTAGACAATTTTTTAAGGTTAAAAAAGACCTCTTTTAGAATGTGGATACTCACAAAGTGGATTTAGTTAAGTCGGCATTCATAGTGCACTCATAACGAGATTGAAATATTCTATAGGAGTTGGGTAAAGCAACTTTTAGGATTTGGGGTGTTTTAGATAAGATAGGATTGTCTGTGCCTGCAAGTTTGATTGTTCTTGTTAATATCTCTAGTGCAGTATTTTATTTTTACTACTAAATGATAAGCATGAACATATTAATTGGTGGCACTTTGTATCAGTCATGTTTGTAGTCCCCCAAATGGCTTTCACATACCAAGCACTTAAATTGGTAAACTCTTCACAGGTTGTGTAGATTTCACACATTTCTGGTATTAGGAGTTAGGGGTAGGAGGTGAGAGAGTCTTTGAAGAATGCTGAAGATAAATTATGTCTTGTAATTTTGCCTTGAACATGGTTGGCATATTTTGAAAAAAGACCTCTTGGGTACTCTTAGGTTGTCTTTGGTGGGAATACATTAGAAAAGAGTCAGGATTTGTTTAGTGTTACAAACCTCAAGGTTCTCAGTTCATCTCTTTTTTTGGGTCCAAGCTAATTCATACTGCCCCAGTTTAGACCAATTAAACTACATCCCTATTCAGTCTCTGCTATTTCTTCATTAATAAAAGGGGCACAAGGCGAATAGGGGTGGGGATGGGAACATATTTAAGCCACTGGAATCAAATCATGTCAGGATCCTGCTTTGATGTGATACTTAGCTTTGTTTTCCCTATTATCTTACATTTTATTACTGAGTCAATAGTGTGCTTAATTATTTGAGATCATGTCCAGATGATCCAGTATTCAAAAAGAAGATACGGTCTACAAGTAATGGCCCCAGATCCCATGATTTACTCAGCTGTGACATATATACTGTAGGGGAGGGAAAATATATATTTCCTCTACCCTTCTAAGTTCTCACTGGGAGCTCTGTAACAAAAGACAGATTAACGAGGAAAAGGCATACAAGTTTGTTTAATATAAATTTTAAGTGACATAGGAGCCTTTGTATGGAAGTAAAAACTTGAAGAGATACTTCAATCTAAGCATTTTTATGCTAGGTTTGATGAAGAGTGGAAAGTAGTGAAAGGATATGATAAGACAAAAGGTGTGAGGTTAAGTGTAATAAACTGGAGGTAACTTGGCAAGCCCTTTTCATTCAGATTCCTCTGTGTTCCTTCAATTTCTGAATAAGGATGCTTTCCTCTGGGTATGGGAAGGCTACCTCTCATAGGAAAGTTTTATGACCTGCTTCAGGAGGTCAGCAAGTCCTCCCTAGGTTTTATGATCTGCTTCATTGGAAGATCAGAGAATCTTCCTGCACATGCCATTTCTAAAATTTCTTTGGTTTGAAATATTCAATATGCCAAGTTATCATGTTTTAGGCTAGCATGTCTTAAACCTCCTCCCCATCAATACCCTGCAGTCTATTGATTTCACCCAGAATTAGTGGGCAATTTTTGAAAGTAGTAGAATAAGGCCAGAAATTTATGCTACAAATTTCTTTCCACAATAATTGCCATCAAGAGCTTGCATTATACATCCTATCCCTATAGAAATCATACACATCCCTTTAAGGTATTTGGAATGTTTCAAGGAAATATGGGGTTTTAAAACTTCTAAGGATCTTCTTTAAATGAAATTTATTTCATTTCTCAAAAGAAGCTAAGTTTATTATTTTTTAAATGTTTTTATGTTTTACTTATTTTTTAGAGAGAGAGTGACAGTGCAAGCAGGGGAGGGACAGAGAGAGGGAGACACAGAATCTGAAGACAGCCTCCAGAAGACAGCCTCCAGGCTCTCCACTAGCTGTCAGCACAGAGCCCAACGCAGGGTTTGAACCCACGAACCACGAGATGATGACCTGAGCCAATGTCGGACACTTAACCGACTGAGCCACCCAGGCACCCCAAGAAGTTGAAGTTTATTTTTTTTTAAATTTTTTATGTTTTTTATTTATTTTTGAGAGACAGAGACAGCGTGAGCAGGGGAGGGTCAGAGAGAGAGGGAGATATAGAATCCGAAGCAGGTTCCAGGCTCTGAGCTGTCAGAACAGAGCCCGATGCCGGGCTTGAACCCACGAACCATGAGATCATGACCTGAACCGAAGCCAGACGGTTAACCGACTGAGCCACCCAGGCGCCCCTAGAAGCTGAAGTTTAAAAAAGTGCTTTACCTGAAATCACATAGGAAATTAGTGACAGAGGCATAGGTAGAAATTAGAATATCAGCTCAAGAGTAATAACATAACCCCATAGCATTATCGTTTAAAACAATCTTCAATTTATACTGAAATGAATGCTTTGTTAGTCCCAGTAACCTTATATTTACGTTCTACCCCTTTATGTTTTTATCTGCCAAATTGAAAATACAGGTGTCATTTTTTTTTAGATGTCCACATTGCAGAGTAATTGTATTAACATCTGCTGGAGAGCTTTGTAAAAATATTAGATTCCAGGGTACTATCTCAAAGCGCTAAATAATAATTTTCAGATTTGGAAACCATCAGTGCAAAACATAAATGCTAAGAAATCCTATTGGTTCAATAGTGGTCTTCACAGAATACTAGTTTGTTGGTGAATTATTTTTACTATTTACAAATTGGTGAAGGTTTGCCATATATCCACTTTGGGATTACCACATCTCCAAAATATAAAGATATATTTAAAAATTTTAAAGATATATTTTAAAATATATCTTTAAAAGATACATCTTTTAAAACTGGATCATGATTCATATTCACCTTGTATTCTCGGTTGAGGATTTCAACACCAATTTTTCATAGATGTTTATTTTGTGGAAAAGAGTCATCATTAGGATTAACAATTCCATCATCATTGAGCATCAATTAAGTTCTCTATTTTGTACTATCTACTTGAATTATGATATAAAAAAGTAGGCAAGAAAAATAAGCAATTTCTGTTTGAGTTCTAAGGATAGGTAGTGTGCACAAGCAATAAACATTTGTGAGGTGCCTGGGTGGCTCAGTTGGTTAAGCATACTACTTTGGCTCAGGTCATGATCTCACAACCCAGCTCATGAGTTCCAGCCCCACTTGTGAGGTTGAGCCTCCCCCCACCCCCTCACCGCCGCCCCAGGTGGGGTTCTGTACTGACAGTGCGAAGCCTACTTTCAAATTCTTTGTCTCCCTCTCTCTCTGCCCCTCCCCACTGGTGCGAGCACATGTGCGCTCTCTCTCAAAAATAAATAAACATTAAAAGAAAAAGAAAGAAATGTTTGTTGGCTTAAGCCATTAAGATTTTGCCTTTATAACTGCCATAAAACTTAGCCTATCCTAATCAATTCTGACATTCCTAATTTGATGAACTTGTGTAACATTGTGTGTATGAACTCTGTGGAATATTCATTTCCAAACAGTGAGTTTCCCTAAAGATTGTAATTCTAGTAATTGAGAAATTTGTCTTAAGTACACTCTTACTTTGAAGTGATAGTCCAAGTACCATTCTTCCTCTTATTGAATGCTTTTTACTTGCTACCGAACCAAAACACTGACCACTTGATAGTCATAGTCAGGAGATGGCTTACTTAGTTCTAGGTGACAGTTCTAACTACAGCAGGATACTGTATGTTGGGCAAAATCATACATAATGACATTCAAAAAGCAAGTCTAGCCTTGAGCTCAATTTCAACATATTGATGAAAAAACTTTTTATAATTAACCAATGAATTAATTAATTAAAAATAAAACAATGCAACATTTTGATATAAATGCATTAGCTAGTATTTTAGCTCTTTACTGAAAGTATCTTGAAGGTATGATGTAGGGTGACCAATCTTCTTGGTTTGCTGGACAATTTCCAGTTGTAGCCTTGCAAGTTTTCAGGAAATCCTTTGGTTCTAAACAAACAGAAATGGTTGGTCAGCTGGAAAGTTATACCATACAAACCAAAGCAAAACTTCCTACATATCCTTTATAGCAGTGGTTCTTAAAGTGTGGTCTCTGGACCCAGTAGCATTAGCACCACCCAGGAACCTGTTAGAAATGCAAGTTATTAAGCAATGCTTTAGACTTACTGAAACAGAAACTCTGGGGGGGTAGAGCCAAGCAATCTGTGTCTTAAACATTCATTTAATAATCAATTTTATGATTCTCCTAAATTCCCAGGTGAACCTGATGCACGTCTAAGTTTGAGAACACTGCAGTCCTCTACATTGCCTTTGCTCTTCTTGTCACATGTGCTCTTCGTAACCTCTGTAGGATCTTTTCTTTGTTTTTTCTTTTTTTTTCCTCATGGAGTTGAATTTGGCTTATCCAACTCTTCATCTCCAGGCTTTACCCTACTGAAAACCACAAAGTTAATCTCCAAACAACATAGAGATTCCTTCCTCCTCAGCAGGTGAAGAGAATTTAAATACTTACAATTTAATATTTTTCTATCATATAAATTCATACTTAAATTTGTCTAATTTTGCTTTTTAAAAAATCTATGTAAAGAGGAACTGTTCTTTTTGAAAAAATGAGTAACTGAAACAATAGTCCTACAGCTATTGCTGCCAGCTAAATGAGAAGCATTCCAGGGAAAAGAAACTTCACCAAGACCTTTGCCCTTACACTGTAAAATTTAAGGAAATCGTGAATGATTATTAAATGGATTGAGCTATTACATTGATGAAATTTCAATATCATTAAATGAATCAAAGTAAAAAGTTAAAAGGAAGACACTGACCTAATTTATAATTTTACATTTTTAATAAGCATAGCAGTATGATCTTACTAATTTAAAATTTTCAGAGTTTGGACTGAGATTTATGATATAGTTGTTATTACTAAAGAGACACTCATCCATGTTAATGTGAAACATTTAAGAGGGTTTCAGTTTGCTTATTTGTCTTTTCATTTTAGAGGCAGAGCTAGAAGAAGACAGGCGAACACCCTTACGCTGATCGTTTGGTGCCCTGCACCAATTTAAAATTTGCCATACATTCAAAATATTGTTATTTAATTATTTGTGTGATATTAATTTAGTGAGAACAGAGGTAACCTGAATTTTCATTAATGAAATTTAAGTGCAGAAACCCTCATTTGGATTTTCACTAGGCAAAGCAGAGACATTGACGGAGTAGTTCCAGTTCTCGGGTCCCTGTTCTTTTAGGTTTCCTTTTGGTCTTGTTTTGTCTTGTATTGCTTTTCTGAATGAGACAACAAACCATATTAAAGGATTTACAATTACTTAATACAATGAAATGAAATAGTACCTTGTTTATTGCTTTCTTAAAGTTTTAATTTCTATAACAGCCAAGTTTTGATGACTGATGATGTGTTGATGCAAAAATAGTTAAAATAGATCTCTGTATATTAAAGTGGTTTTTCAAAAACGTATTTCCACTAGAGGGTGCTGACAACTTCAGCAAAATCAGGATCAGTTTGTTCTTTTCCTAAACTGATTTGTTTCCTAAACAAAAGTTCTAGCCTTGCTTATCAATCAGTACTCAAAATCTGCCTAACAAGAATCCCACCAGATTGGCTCTTTGTAGTTTTTAAAGCTCATTACTTTCAATATTAATAATTCATTACCATTATTTTTTTTGTATTGATGTTCTTTATTATATGTAGCTTGAGAAACACTCCATTACCTTGTGATCAATACAAATTTACCTCAAAAAAGCAAAATTAGGGGTGCCTGGGTGGCTCAGTGGTTGGGGGTCAGACTTTGACTCAGGTCATGATTTCACAGTTCGTGAGTTCAAGCCCTGCGTGGGGCTCTGTGCTGACAGCTCAGAGCCTGGAGCCTGCTTCATATTTTGTGTATCCCTCTCTCTGCCCTCCCCTGCTCATGTGCTCTCTCTCTCTCTCTCTCTCTCTCTCTCTCTCTCTCTCTCAGAAATGAATAAACATTTAAAATATTTTAAAAAACAAAGTTAAAGAGAAAAAAATAACTACCTCTGTGTTATGTCCAGAAGATATGAAATGCAATTTATTTTTAATGTGGCAACTTGAGAAGCGTAATGTAATAAATATCTAAGCATAGTGTTTCCGTTTGGCCAACATCATTTAATACAGTAGTCAACATTCAATCTAAAGCTTGCCCTTTCTTGGGGCCCCTGGGTGGCTCAGTCGGTTGAGCGTCTGACTTTGGCTCAGGTCATGATCTCATGGTTTGTGAGGTCAAGCCCCAGGTCGGGCTCTGTGCTGACAGCTTGGATCCTAGAGCCAGCTTCGGATTCTGTGTCCCTCTTGCTCTGTTCCTCCCCCGCTCATGCTCTGCCTCTCTCAAAATTTAACATTTGCTCTTTCTTTTATTTTTGAGAACTCAGTGTTCTATGAGTAAAAAGTTATTTATCAAGCTAGCCTAAACAAATGTGGCTTATGGGTAAATGGCAAATTTGATTTGTTCTCTCCTGAATGTGGGTACTCTGAAATTGTTGGGAGAGGCTGGGGATGGTTTTTTCCCTCCATCTCTGCAGTCTCTTTTTCAGATGGCTTGTTGTGGGGAAAGCAAGACCTGACCAAATTCCTCAGAAAATGGGCATGTGCTAGCGCCACTAAGGTAGGGACAGCCATAAAATCTGCTTGTAGGTGGAAGGAGCTCTTTCTCTATGTCATTTGGTAGCTCTCCTGGCCAGCACCTTAATGCTTGTTTTATTCCCAAGCACATGTGGTGATATTCTTACAGTGTAATAGACAATCCTTGTAACCAGCTCTTCAGGCAGAATTTTTTTTTAAGTTTATTTATTTTTGAGAGAGAATGAGTGAGACGGCTCATGTGAGCAGGGGACAGAGAGGGGCCGAGAGAGAGGGACAGAGGATCCGCAGTGAGCTCTGTGCTGATAGAAGAGAGCTACCAGGGTTCAAACTCACAAACTGTGAGATTATGACCTGAGCCAAGATGCTTAACTGACTGAGCCACTCAGTTGCCCCAGAATTTTTTTTTAAGTGGAAAGAAATTGAATTGTTCTTCTGGACTTCTAATGCCATTGGTCCTGTTATCATTTAAACAGCAATAATACTGGCAGTCGAAAAGCTGTTTTATAAAACTTATGTTAATTACTATAATTTAAAATATCTATGCAGATATAGGATCGTTTTTTGAAAAATAAATTTAAGAAATAAACAAATTAGGTTTATTGAGATATGATTTATACACAATAAAGTTCACTCTTTTTAAGTGTACAGTTCTGTGCATAATCCTTCCTGGGCTAACTACAAGTTTCCCAGATAGTCTCTTCATGTGCTAATTAGCCAAACTCAAATAGTTGAATCAAAGATGATTAATATGCTAAATGGTTGATCAAAATATTTTGATTCAATTTAACCTATTCATGAACATATTATTTTCCAATCTGATGTAAACATAAGAGCTTTCCCCAAATATTACATGCTTTTCTTAATGCAGAATGTTCAATCATCATGAATGTGTTTGCACTACTTGCTTGCACAACTTTGTAATCAGCTTACATTCAGTGCCACTGACCTAGTCAAGAAGTCCTGGAAATATAATTTCTGTGGAAGGATATTCTTTTTTCAACCTGTTTATTCATAATTTCAATTTTTTTGGACACACCTACCATAAGTATAAGGCCAAGGTTGACAGACATTTTTTGTAAAGATCCAGATAGTAACTGTTTTCAGTGTTGTGGCCATATGGTCTCTGCTGCAACTACTTAACTCTGCTGTTGTAGTGTGAAAACAGTCATTGACAGCACATAAACAAAGAAGCATGGCTGTATTCCGATGAAAATGTATTTACAAAAACAAGTAGCAGGCAGGATTTGACTCACTGATTATAGTTTGCCAACACTCCCGGTAAACCTAACAGTTTCTAATTTACTTATTAAGATATAAAAAATTTTTAACAGTGATATAAACAATAAATAATTAGAGCAGCATTCAAAACCATTTATATCCTGTGAATGTCAATGGTTATAACTTCAACTAAAATTAGCTATTATTTATAACCTGGGTTAACATAAACGCACATTCTTCCATCCATCCCAGTCAGAGCTCTATAAATGTGCTAACTTAGGATAGTGAATCTATTGGTAAATAGTTTAAGACCACCAATAATTCACTAACTTATAACCCCTTCCATTACACTTCTTTTTTTTTAATTTTTAATATTTATTTTTGAGAGAGACAGAGTGTGAGTGGCAAGGGGCAGAGAGAGAGGGGAGACACAGAATCTGAAGCAGGCTCCAGGCTCTGAGCTATCAGCACAGAGCCTGATGTGGGGCTTGAGCTCACGAACCGGTGAGATCCTGACCTGAGCCAAAGTTGGCCACTTAACCAACTGAGCCACCCAGGTGCCCCTCCACTACACTTCTACATTAGAGAAGAAGCTTCTCTAGGGCACCAAATCTCTGGATATTTCTGAAAAAGAAAGGCCTGTTGCTTCTAAGAAAGAGAATCTGGACCCCCTCCTGGCTTGTTGATCTGTACGAATACTTTTCTTACTGGGGATTCCTTGTTGAAAGGCACATTAACTAGGGTCAGGAAAATATTAAACCCTACCAGCTGGTACTGTCTGGATCATATGTTTCAAAATGTGAAACAGCATGAAAAATGAGCTTGCAGGTAGGGCCGTTTCTGCAGATCAGGAAGATGGGCATGGAATTTTTTTAAATACCTGCTAAGTATTATACAGGAGAAGGTTATGTGGAAGAGCAGGTTTTCAATAATGATGACACTGGCTTATTTTACAAGGGTTTTGGCAAACAAACTTATATAACTCAAACGGGATGGATTTTGGTTGACAAAAACACTGTGAACAGAGGCTCGCAGGTCCTTTTAGAGCAATAGTTCAATTTTTGCTCATTCAGTGTTTGAACATAACTACTAGGAATAAAGAGAATTGACTGTGTATCACTTTAAGCAGAAGTACTCAAAGCCACTGCCCAATTATCTTCCTGTATTCTTCCCTCTGCCATGAGAATGTCAAGTCCTAAAAAGGGACTGTTCCTTAAGCCTGAGTTCTGAAATGGGAATGCAACCAAGAGTAGAATCACAGTAGCCAACCCACAGCTATCTATATATAATATGAATGAAAAATAAATGTTGTTTAAGGCTGTTATTGCTGTAAAGCTACCTAATATAGTGCACTTATCTTGCCAAAATTATTTATCAGTGAAAGATTATTTATGTAGACACTTGATAATAAGTAACACACTCTGTGTCTTCCAAGGTGTCAGACAGTGGCCCTCCAAAATTATTGAATGAATGAATGGAAGAAATAAATAAATAAAAGAGATCTAGGAGATATCATAGAATATAATATCACCCATGTTGGTTTGGGAAGGATAAAAGTAGTTAAAATCACTGGAGTTCTTTGTTCCTCCCCATTATGCAGGCAGCCACACCTTCTTGTGAAGTGCAGGCCACATTCCTGAGACATGTTGGGGAAGATTAGAGAAAACTGACTTGACTGCATTAGGTGCCTGGTAATCAGAGCTGTTTTTGACACTGACAATGGATATTGTCTCTGTTAGTGACCCCTTAAATAACTGCAGCTTCATGGTCTACATGTTTCAGTATGACTCCACCCATGGTGAGTTCAGTGGCTCAGTCAAGACTGAAACTTGGTAGCTTGTCATTAATGGAAACATCTCCATCTTCCAGGAGCAAGATCCTCCCAACATCAAATGGGGTGATGCTGGTGTTGTTGAGTCCATTGGTGTTCTCACTAACTTGGAGAAGGCTACAGCTCACTCAAAGGGTGGAACAAAAAGGGTCGTTATCTCTGCCCCATCTGCTGATTCCCACATGTTTAGAATGGGTGTGAACCATTAGATGTTTGACAACTCCCTCAGGATTGTCAGAAATGCCTTCTGCTCTACCAAGTGCTTGGCCTTTCTGGCCAAGGTCATCCATGACAGCTTTGGTATGGTGGAGGGACTCATGACCACAGTCCATGCCATCACTGGATGGCCCTAATGGCCCCTCTGGGAAACTGTGGCATGATGGCCATTAGGCTGCTCCAGATATCATCCTTGCTTCTATTAGCACTGCCAAGATTATGGGCAAGTTCATCCTGACCTGAATAGGGAGCACACTGGCATGGCTTTCTGTGTCCCTATCTCCAAAGGTCAGTTCTAGATTTGCTCTGGAGTCTAGAGGAAGCTACCAAATATGATGACATCAAGAAGGTGGTGAAGCAAACATTGGAGGATTACCTGAAAGGCGTCTTGGGCTATGCCAAGGACAAGATTGTCTTTTCAAATTTAACAGTGACACCATTCTTCTACCTCTGATGCGGGGGCTGGTATTTTCCTCAATGACCACTTTGTCAAGCTTATTTCCTGATATGACAATGAATTTGGCTACGGCAACAGAGTGGTGGACTTTATAGTTCACATGTCCTCCAAGAGGCCCTGGACTATAAGCTCAAGCAAGAAAAAGAGAGGAAGAGAGAAGGCCCCAGCTTCTGGGGAATTCTTGCTCCAACTCATCCCCCAACACACTGAGAATCTCCTGACCTCTGCACAGTTTCATTCCAGACCTCCTGAAGATGCGAAGGGGCTTAGGGAGTCCTACCTTGTCATGTACCATCAATAAAGCACACAGTACCCAGTCATAAACAAACAAATAAGGGCTTTAGGGATTATCTGAGGAGTGGGAATAGGTTGTATCCTAGGAAACCGGAAACACCATGAAGCCATTTGCCCAGCTGTGAAATGCCATTTGCCCAAGAATCTGGTATTGATTCAGTCCAGAAAGTAGTTTGGTGAAGCTTGAGTAAGTGATGAGTCTTGTGCTTGACATGCTTTCAGTAAATATTTAATAAATAACTGTAGATCATAATACCATTTAAAATAACATTTCATGAAAAATGTATTCTGCCTTATTAAAATAAGGAAATAAACTCAAACTCAGGGATACCCCATCAAGATTAAAATATTTCTTTGATGGGCAAATGAGTGATTAAAAAATCCCATGCTACTATACCAAGGACATAGCAACATAGATTTACTTTGTTCATTTATTTTGAAGAATACATTTTAGCTTTAATTATTTATGACAGTTTTAAGCATGCTCACAAATTTATTGCCTTGTTTGGAAAGTGTAATTAAATCTCTACTTTGAGAGATATTGATATTATTAATGTGTAAGGATAAATCTGAAAATGGGAGCACTAATAGCTTAGTCCAAATCACTTCCTTTCTCTTTTAGCAAATTTAAACAGTATGTGTATATGATGAATAATTTATATTCAGAAGAATTAAAGTTGTTGTAAAATCCACCTCCTTGGCACTTCTACCATTTTCTCCTTTCTCAGCATGGCAGCCAGGGAACTTGTCATGTATTTCACACCTGACGTTTTGGAAGATTAGTAAAATGTAGCATGACATCCTTTATTTGTGTCTTAGAAGGTTTTCCGGGACACTACAGTTTTGTTTTGTTTTGTTTTTAATTTTTTATGTCTTTATTTTATTTTGAGAGACAGAGACAGAGAGTGAGCAGAGGAAGGGAAGAGAGAGAGACACAGAATCTGAAGCAGGCTCCAGGCTCTGAGCTGTCAGCACAGAGCCGGATGTGGGCTCAAACCCATGGACTGTGAGATCGTGACCTGAGCCAAAGTTGGATGCTTAACTGACTGAGCCACCCAGGCACCCCTATAGTTTTTTTTAATGTTTATTTACTTTTGAGAGAGAGACAGAGTGTCTGTCGGGGAAGGGCAGAGAAAGAGAGACACCCATAGAATCTGAAACAGACTCCAGGCTCTGAGTTGTCAGCACAGAACCTGACACGGGGCTCGAACTCAGGAATGGCGAAGATCATGACCTGAGTCGAAGTCGGATGCCTATCCAACTGAGCCACCCAGGTGGAAACTGGACACTGTAGTTGTTCCAAGCCTAAAAGAATTGGTCAGCCCAAACTGGACCAATTACTTTTACTATAAGGAGAACCTATAACTATATTTTGGTCTTTTTTATGTTCTTCTAAGTTTTAGACTGACCTGCTAATTGAAATTCTAAAATGTTGCAGTATTTGCTTACTAAATCAATGAATTACTGCTAGTATAAAACATAGAATCTAAGTTTTAACTATTTATTTTATTGCTAGAGAAAATCCATTTGTAAAATTTGGTTAAAGAAAAAAAATTCTTCATGTGAATCTTTGAGACACTTTGATACATAGTCATTCAGTAAAATAGGTGATTAATATATTAACTATAGAAGATAAAAATATTTGTATGAAACATTTTTTGAGAAAACTAATGCTCAAAAATATTCATAAACCAGATTCATTTATTCCTAACATTAGAGAAAACTTCCCAAAGATGCTCAGGCTTATAGTAAAAAATGATATAATTTAGTTAGATGTCAAAAAAAAAAAAGGAAAAAGTAAGGGGGGAGGGAGAGCTATGTAGAGAGAGCAGCATGTGAAAGGTAAAGATATATAAAAACATGAAAGGTTTGAAGAAGTTTATTCATTCAAATTTGAGTTTCAGAAGAAAACTACAGAGAAGGGGTGCCTGGGTGGCTCAGTGGTTAAGTGTCTGACTTCGACTCAGGTCATGATCTCACGGTTCATGGATCTGAGCCCTGCATCCGGCTCTGTGCTGACAGCTCAGAGCCTAGAGCCTATTTCAGATTCTGTGTCTCCCCCTCTCTCTGCCCCTCCCTTGCTCATGCTCTGTCTCTCTCTGTCTCAAAAATAAATAAACATTAAAAAAAAATTAATCTCCATGGCAACCAGTCATGTGTGTTAATATATCACTTTGTGCAAGGACATCAACATTACTCCAATTTCCAGGATAAGTGACAGCCTACTAGCTCTTTAAGAGTTACTGGTTTTCAAAAGTATTTGTATCTTCCATGCTTTATTGTCCATGGTCTTGCCCACTTTACCTATCTTTCAAGATAAATCAGATCAAACTTTGGCCAAAATTGATGTGGTTAAGCGAAATATAGGTATTTTAAATATACTTTTTAGAAGTACTTGCACTCTAAGAAAAATGGAATCTTTTAAAAAATGAGGACTGAGATTACTTCTAAGTCAATACTTGATCTGTTTTTGAAAGTAAATCTGTGTTAATGGAAAGCATCATTTTCCAACATGAATTAAATTATTGTGCTCTATATTTCCTGCTGGAGTGAGTAGGTTCCTGGCAACATGATGTTACATTTGCATTTTGACAACACACAGTTTTAGGGTATTCCCTTCAAATTCAGAAAAATACAAATCTATCAGAGTATCTTGAGAGAAATAGAAGTATTCCATTATATTTTACCAGCCTCATTTATGGAATTATCAATAAAATCTGTAATTTTTGAAAATCAAACAGCCAAATAATGAAATATCTTATTTTTCATAAAGTAGGATACTTGCATCTGTTTCATCATTGATGTTTATCTCATTTTTTTCAGAAAAACATCAATAATCTATAATAGCTATTTCTATTACAGGAAGATTCTTAAATGCCAACATGTAAAGTTTATACAATTAAATACAGATGAAATGTTTAGATTCTTGTCAATATAGTCTTAGGAATAAAAGTTTTGGTTTTTTTAAAGTCACACATTTACAAAAAGAAAAAAACATAATTTTTCAAATGACATAATAATTTCATTGTGTGAAAACAAAATAACTACAGTAATGAAAAAAGTTAGGGTTCCCTAGTTTCATTAAAGAAGGATTCAACACTTAAAATTTCAATTTCTTGGGGCGCGTGGGTAGCTCAGTTGGTTAGCGTGCAACTCTTGGTTTTGGTTCAGGCCATGGTCTCACGGTTAGTGCGTTCGAGATCTATGTTGGGCTCTTCACAGATACTGTGGAGCCAGGTTGGGATTCTCTGTATTCCTTTCTCTCTGCCCATTCCTGGCTTGTGCTCACTCTCTCTCACTATTTCCCCACCCCCACCAAAATAAATAAATAAACCTTAAAAAATAAATAAATACATAACATTTCCATTTGTATGTAAGTTTGCAGAAACAAATTTATTCAGTGAAGCTAGGAGATATGCAAAGACATGGGTGTTCAAAAGAAACGTATGGGGGAACCTGGGTGGCTGAGAAGCGTGAGCGTCCAATTCTTGATATCTGCTCAGGTCATGATCCCAGGGTCATAGGATCAAGCCTGGAGTCAGTCTCCAAGCTGAGTGTGGAACCTGCTTAAGATTCTCTCTCTCCACCTCTCTCTCTTCTCTCCCTCTGCCCTTCTCCCCCACCTGTGTTCTCTCTCTCTAAAAGACAAAACAAAACAAAAACATCCAAAACTTGTTTGGAACCCTTGTACTGTACTAAACTCCATGAATGTTTTTATTATGACAGTGCCCACTAAGTAAGAATAATAAAGTAATCTTAACCTATTACTTGATGGTCTTTACTCATAGCATATCAATAATTCTAATTTGATTTGCTTTGAAATTTACATAGTGATTTCTTCCCTAATCCCTTTTAACGATAATGTGGGGTGTAATGTCACAAATAAGAAGGCTTGAAGAAGTTAACTCAGTTATGCAAGAGGGCAGACTTTCTAACTTCAAGTTCATCATTATTTATAATAAACATATTGGGAGAATAATGAGCTATGTGAAAAGTATTTATTTAAAATATATTAGTGTAATGTTTGCTAAAGAAAAGATATATATATATATATATATATATATATATACACACACAAACTCCTATTTCCAAGGTGTTTACTCCATCACAAAACTTCTTAGTTTTGAGAATTAACTTATATACACAGCTTTATTTTTAAATAGGGAATTCTATCTTTCAACAAGTATTTATTAAGCAGTAAGATTAATGGGAAAGCAATTAACAAGATAGGAATAATTCCTTTACTCATGGCCTACCATCTGTCATAGCATCTTTAAATCCCTGAAGGTTAGTGGATGTTTGCTAAAGATAGAGGATATCCCATAAGAATTTTAAATTTTGTGGTTTATTTTAATCTAAAAAGATAAATAGATACATGTAAGTATACTTTAAATAAATGTTGTCTAGGACTTTCTATGGTAATGAGAATGTTCAATTTTATGCTGTTCAACATGGTAGCTGCTAGCTGTATGTAACTATTAAGTATTGAAATGGGACTAGTGTGACTAATGAACTGAGAGTTTTAGTTTTATTTTATTTAAAATAATTTAGAGGCTCCTAAGTGGCTCAGTTGGTTAAGTGTCCAACTCTTGGTTTCAGCTCAGGTCATGATCTCAGAGTTGTGGGTTAAAGCTCTGTGTCAGACTCTGTGCTGACAGCATGGAGCCTGCTTGGGATTCTCCTGTCTCCCTCTCTCTCTCTCTACCCCCTCCCACTCATGTTCATGTGCACACAGTCTCTCTCTCTCTCTCTCTCTCTCTCTCTCTCTCAAAATGAATTAATAAACATTAAAAAATAAAATAATTTAAATTAAAATGTAAATATTTACATGTGGCTAGCAATGCAATCACAAGGGTAAAGGAGATGGAGGAAAGTCAGAGTGAGAAAAGGAAATGTGACAATGGAAGAAGAGGTTAGAGTGATGTGAGAAAGAGACCACAAGCCAGGGAACGCAAATGGACACTAGAAACTGGGAAGGTCAAGGAAATAGATTCTTCCCTAAAGTCTCCAGAAAGAATGAATTCCTGCTAACACCTTGATTTTAGCCCAGTGAAACCCATTTCATACTTCTGACATTTAAAACTGTAGGATAATGCATTTTTGTTGTTAAGCAATTAAGTTTGTAATAAATTGTTGCAGCAGCATTAGAAAGCCAATACAACCAGCTTATTCAAACAATGCCTGTAGATAATATCATCCTTCCGAGACAGTTTAGGATCCATTTTTATGTCCTTCAGCTCAACCCCTTCCTTTCAGCTTAAGTAGCAATGAAGGAGCATCTCATTCAACTACACTTAGGACACTCTCAGAGAGAATTTCTGATAAATGCATTCTTCTCCCTATCATTATATTTCCAATGGTGTTTAATGGCTAATTAATTATAGATTGAATATACCTTTGAAAGCATTTAGCTTAACCATATCACAATCTGGCTCAACATCCACTATCAGAAAAGAGAACAAAATTAAATAGACACACTTGGTCTGCAAAAGAAGCTGGAAAAGTTAGGATGTTGCAAAGATGTAAAATTGCCAACAGATATATAAAAAGGTGCTCAACATCACTAATCATCTGGGAAAAGCATATCAAAACTACAATGAAATATCACTTCACACTTGTTTGATTATATCAAAAAGAGAAAAAGATAAGATATGGATGTGGGGAAAAAAGTACCCTCACACACCGTTGGTGAAAATGTAAAACTTTGCAGCTGCTGTGGAAATCAGTATGGAATGTCCCTCAAAAAGTTAAAAATGGAGGGGCACCTGGGTGGCTCAGCTGATTAAGTGTCCAACTTTGGCTCAGGTCATGATCTCACAGTTTGTGGGTTCGAGCCCCATGTAGGGCTCTGTGCTGACAGAACCTGGAACCTGCTTCAAATTCTGTGTCTCCGTCTCTCTCTCTGACCCTCCCCTGCTTACACTGTCTCTCTGTCTCTCAAAAATAAACCTTAAAAAATTATTTTAAAAAAGTTAAAAGTGGAACTATCATATGATCCAGCAATTCCACTTCTGAGTATACATCCAAAGGAAATAAAATTAGTGTCTCGAGATATCTCCACTCCCATGTTCACTGCAGCATTATTTATAATAGCCAAGATATGGAAACAATATAAGTGTGCATTGACAGGTGAATGGATAAAGAAAATATAGTGTGTGTGTGTGTGTGTGTGTGTGTGTGTGTGTGTGTGTGTGTGTATGGACTATTTTGCTGTGCAGAGGAAGAAAAACTCCTGCCATTTGTGACAACTTGCATGAACTTGGAGGACATCATGCTAAATGAAATGAAGCAGACACAGAAAGACAAATATGCATGATCTCACCTAGGTGGAATCTAAAAAACTTGAATTCATAAAAGTAGAATGTTGGTGCTAGTGGGTCATGGGTGGGGAAAATGAGAAGATGTTGGTCAATTGATTCAAAAGTTCAGTTACACAGGATAAATAAATTCTGGAGATCAAATATATATAGAATGGTGATTATAGTTAACAAGAATGTATTTTATACTTGAAATTTGCTAAAAGCATTGATCTTAAATATTCTCACCACACACAATCACATCTCTATGAGGTTATGGATGTGCTAATTAGCTTGATTGTGTTAATAATTTCACATATGGTATATGTATAACAAAACATCACACTGTACACCTTAGAAATATACAATAAAAATATTCATATTTTCATAGGTTGGTGGAGAATTTTGGTGTTGGTATAAGTATCACAGAAAATGACAATTGTATATATATAATGGTTGACAAAATAAAATAACATGCCATTTAATACCCTCCCCCAATAATATTCTGTACATCAAATTTGCTATTTCAGCTTTATTGGGGAGGGAGTGACATCTTCCCACCACACACCAATGTTGATATTGGAACACATTTAGTTCAGTAAATGGTGTAATCACACTGCTTGTCTCATGATGGTGCTCTTTCCTCTGTTTTCATGTCCAAGTTTTAAATTCTCTCTAATTTATAGTTTTTAAGAATAGAAAAGAAATCTGGATTTACTCATTATAAATATATGTATAATCAACAACTATTTTACTTTATTTAAATATATTCAAATAAATCTATTTGAAATAGAGAAATATTACTTGTATTGATAAACGTCCCCAGTTTGCAAAGCTGATGAGTTTTTGTTCTTTACATAAAACCTGCAAAGATTGGTAAAAGCAGCTATGGTAATCTATAGCTGAAACAATTAGGTCTAGTTATATCAACATGTTAAAGTCATGCAGATGACAAAGTGGTAAATCTAGGATGTTAGCCCAGTTCTTGGCATTTCCTTCACTAAGATTGCTTTTTTGGATCATTGATGATCCAGATGGTGAAATGAGGTAAGAGCTCCTAACACCTAGAAAACTAGAATTGTCCATTTAGAGAAACAGTTGATTTCACTATAGAACTTTGGGTAGGGTATTAGGGAAGGAAACTAGCATTTGTTGTGTTAGAACTTATGTATAAATTTCAAAAAGCTAGTGAATTGATAAGTTCACCTTCCTTAGCTTTTATTTCCATCATTGAAAAACTTCTCATATTTGAACACTCTTCTATAACTTATAACTGGCTATTCAGTTGCATGTTATGGTGTCCTTCCTTGCAAAGATGATGGATATATTGTCTGTGTAATATCTGGTAATAAGTGCTTGACATTTGCATATTATCTGATTTAGTCTTCATAACAACACTTTGAGTTACATATTATTTTTCCACTAGAATCTGAGACTTGAAGATCGAATACCCTTCTCAAGCTTATACAAGGTAGTGGCCATCTCAGCCATTTTTTCCACCATAATATTGTCTACCACTAAATATGAAGTGAGTTATTGACTTTTGATGATAGATCCCTGCAAATCAAGTAAAGGAAGATCCTTGGAGAAGGCATGTATTGTTTCTTTTCTATAAAAGTTCCCTTCCTAAGTGATCGCTAGTGACTGATGTGAATGATGTCTCCATGTGATAAGAATAACAGGTAATAACAGTGTTTTAAAGGAGAATTGCCAAAGTTCCAGAGAACTTTAACCAAAGCCATAACAGTGGACAAAGGAAGGACCGAAGGTGACCCTGGTAGAGATGACCACAGAGCCAACCAAGGAAATCACTCCAAACAAGATCGTGGCCCAGGTAGACTGGCTGAAGCACTAGGGACAGAGAGGAATTGGAAAACAAAACAAAGTTTAGCCCTGGAGGAAGATACCCATTACGTTATGAATCTTAACATGGCATTGACAGGAGATTGAGGAACAGTCATTGAAACTGGTTTCCTGAAATAGAATGATACTTTGAAAGGCATCTCATTTACTTGATACTTTTGATTCCCAAAAGTAACTTATATGGATTCTTATTTCTGTGCATGCCTTGAAAGTAAAGGTCATGGTTATACAAAGTGAAGCATACATTGTTCTGTTTTGTTCTCTGATGGATTCTGATCATATGGCATAGTTTTGGCACACTATAGACTCGCAATAAGTATTTGTTGAATGAATGAATCAATAAATCACTGTATGTGAGCAGCCTCCAGTATCATAAGCATAGCCATGCATTTGTTTAACACATGAATGTAGAACAAATCTAAAAGGCCGTAGAAATAATCTAGCCTAATCTCATTTTATAAATAAAAATGAAGTCCAGAGAAAGGACATGGTTTAATCAAGGGTACACAGAAGCCAGAAATCTAGGCAAAAATAGAGAAAATTATTCTTAGTTCCCAATTTAGGCTTTGGGTTTTTTGTTTGTTTTGTCTGTTTTTGTTTGTTTGTTTTAACCCCTTCCTTTTTACTTATGACATAACTGGACACCAACTGTATATTGGTTAAAGGAGATTTCTAGTTATATAAATACCAAAAACTCAAGCCAATCTCAGATTGTATCCTTTTTTTCCTTAAAGCTTTGTCTCAATGATTGGTAGTGTGCCTCTCTCTGTATGCTGCCACATTTACATATGGGGATGGCGTGAGATTATTCATGTTTGTGCTTATTCTTATTCTTACCTCTTGTAATAGAGTAGAACAATGTAGATTGTCTTGATTTCTGAAATAAAATTGGGATTTACAGGAGGTAAAATAGAGATTTGAAGACTGCACTTGCACAGTACATGATTTTGTGCTAGAGCCTGGGAGCCTGCTTCTTTGTCTCAGAAGAAGTCGAATGCTGTTGAATGGAGATGTGGGCTGTACATATGCCTGCATTGCACTAGCATGTTTTCCTGATGTGCTTTGTATAAACCCAGGGTACTGAGTGGAAGGTGACCACTTTCCCAGAAGAATGCTAATGAATATCTCTGCTAAGTCACCCACAACATACATTCAGGTTGATTGTAAAGTTCCATTAAATCATACAGTTATGGAACTAGAATAGCATAATGGTTAAGACTGTAGGTTTTGAACTTAAGGCAGAGCTGGGATTGAGTCCCATCTCTAGTATTTCTTTAGCATATATGGGTAAAATGGAGACAGTAATATGAACTCCTGAAGGTTGTTATGCTTTTAAATAAAACAATATACATGATGTACCTACCTCAGTGTCTCTCGTGAGCTCCACTGCCTTTTGGAATTATTATTGTCCCACTATATGTTTCCTATTCTATATTTGAGGAAAATTGAAAATCAGGGAGCTGCCTTATGCGCAAGACTAGAGATTTTAGGTCTAGGCACAAGTTTTCTGATTTCTATTGATTATAAGCCTGTTGTTTCTTACCATTGTCCCACATTGTCTCTTCTCAAGAGGGGTATAGAGCTGATGGAAATGTGTCACCACGTTCTTTCCTTTCATTTTACTATCTTCTGTGTGCCTGGTTCTTTGAAGAAAGAGTCTTGCTGACTCTGGGCCTTCAGCATCACCCGTTTCTCCATGCTCTGTCTACGCTGAATCAGTGACTACGAGCAAGACATTACTGTGGACCTCCCCAACCCCAGTTTAGGAATTAGGATGCAGGAAACTTCTGCCTTCTATGATAAATGGAATTGACAAACTACACAGCCCTGGAAAAGAGGGAAAATAATGCCCACAATGAGTATATGCATGACTTCATGTGTTTTGCCACCTTAAATGGGGAAGGGGGAACATTGTATCAAATAGAATATCCTTCTGACACTATTTATTCAAGATAAAACTAAAATCAACCCTACCACCTTCTTGTTACATGGAGAAAACTTGGACATCATTGCTTACATAAGGAAAGATACTAATTATAAAACCAAATCCATAAAAATATGAGTCATTTTATAAGATAGATTTATAGATAGACACTACTGAATTGTTTACACGCTTAAAAAATACGGTGACGGCACTCAGATGGCTCAGAACTAAATTCCAATTCTGCTTATGCCCCTGACCACGTTTGAGTTTTAGCAAGTCACCAAACCTCCCCAGTCCTTGGTTTTTTTATCTGTATAATTAGACTGTTGAACTTCTGCTTGATAAAATCTCTTTCCAACCTAAAAATATTTTGCCAACAAAGAATTTTCCCATTACATTAGGTATGGAAGTAAAAAAGATAAAAAGAAATAAGCTACCCATAGTTGCTTACAGACATGTGAACAAATAATTGTATTGTAGTATATGATAAGTATTATAATAAAACTCATACAAAGTATAACACCATGATCAAACATGAAGTGATTAATTCTGGAGGAGAAGCAGTTACCAGGAAGAAGTGACAGCTGAACTGGGCTTTGAAGGATGAGTAGGACTTCACTAGGAGAAAACTATGGAGAAAGATATTCCAGGCAGAGAAAATGGGTTGAACAAAAAGGACAGAGGTGCAGAATAGCTTAAAACGCTCAAGGAAAAACAGATCATTCAATATTTCTGGAACACTGTTCATACATTAGTATGCACAAAATGAGTTCTGATAGATCAACCAAGTTAGAGTGCAAAGAGCCTTGTAATGGACCAAGAATGCTGGTTTTCATCTTGTCATCTTCAGATAATTCAGTTTTGGTAGGTATTTTACCTTTTAAAAAACACAAAACATGCTACACAGAGGCTTATGCATTGTTATAAATGTAGACTTTGTGACTGTGTATATATATATATATATATATATATATATATGTACATACATATACACATATGCAAATGAACATGCAGATAGATTCTGTGTCCTACATGGCCTTAAGATCTTGTTGAAAATGTGTTCAGTAGATGAAAGGACAGGAAACACATCTAGAAGAAACTCTGGCTACTGGGTTAGCTTATTGCTTTCCTCCAGGGTCCTGTACCTGCCAGTGGCCTTTTGATTTTCCAACAAACTTTCTGGAAACTCTTTACAAAGATATTTGGCAGGTGTACATATGCTTTTAAAAAATAGTAGGGCCTAGAATGTATTCATCTCTATAGTGATCTTGGTTAGACTGGGGCACAAACATTGCAGCTAATCTGTTTCACTGAACATCAGTTCAGAGTGCCATCTGAAGAAAGAACTCAGCCTCAGGCCACTCTGAGTACAAATGAAATGCCATCCAAGTACAACATGTTTCCTTGGGATCAGAATGTGTTAGACCTTGGGCAAAAATAGCTAACCCATCTGCTCTAGGGAGGCCTGAATCAGAAAGTCAGAGAAACAGCACATCGGACTTAAACCCAGGTCAGTGGATCAAAGTCGTTCCTGAAGCAAAATGATATCCTATGCCTATGGCTCAGCCACAGTAGACGGGAATAGTTTTATTTGTTTTGCTTTTGTTTTTTAATATAGATATAACATTGTAAATGTTTTCTGTGCCAAAAAGAAGCAGAAAAGGGAAACGATTTGTATATGCTTTAGTAAAAGCCCATCTTGGGCTCATTGCAAAATAGACAATGTAATTCTTTTCAGAAACATGTAATTCTTTTAACTACATATAAAGTGCATATGTGGACATGTCACAAATGTTCATGAAGTGATAGTCATGATGACTGTGAAAATGTTTGTGTTTGGTGCTGCGTGCCCTTTTTCCTTGCATTCCTCAGACTCCCACAGTGAGACATCTGTAGCCTCCTTCCATCGCTGAGGGGGCTTTGCCATCCCATCACCTCATTCCCTCCAATCAAAGTGTGCATACCTCATTAATGGCTGTTCTCATCTTTACTCAGTGCCTGAATAGGTAAGTGATTCACCTCTAACCATGACATAATATGTCATCAGCTATAGACTGACTCTCATACAGGATATTCTCAGAGGAATAATAATTGTGCAAATTTCCAACACAATGCCACATCAGCAGGAAATGTGTTGTAATAGACCAGAATCTTGCTACTCAGATTGCACTTCGTGGACCAGCACCAATAATATCTGGGAACCGATAGAAAAGCTCCATCTCAGCCCCACCATAGATAACTAAAGGTGATTCACATGCATATGAAAATTTGCAAAGTTGAGTATCTGGCCCATAGTAGGAGGCACTTGGTGTATGTTTATTTTTTATCCTGACTGGTTTTGAGGACCTTCTAAGCTTTTGAAATCCTACTACCAGTTCCAGGGCTGAGGAAGGACACAGCTGCAGAGGATAGGGCTGAGGACATTAGCTGCTTTCTAATTAGGAAGAAAGGGAAAAGAAAAGAAAAGAACTAACACTTAGGAAGCCTCTGCTTGGATTCATGACTAGGATTTGTGGCAATGTGAAGATTAAAAGTTTTTGTAAGAAATCTTACAGGTGATTCTGTTGCATCTGCTAAGTGCCTTTTATTTCAGAAGGTAACAGGCCATTTACCCAGGAGTTATAAACTACACTTAATGTTCCTGGACAGTCTGGACAAGGCACAAAAGCATGAAGTAGGATGTTGTGTTTAAGACACTAGTGGGATGCAGTAAACCTCGTGGAGAGGAGAAAATTATGGTTAAGAAAAACGAAAGGACAGGACGATGAAAGGATGAATATACTATGTAGGACTTCTGGAATTTGGAGGATCCTGGTGGCAGGGGTGTGGTTCAGGGGGTCATGTGTATTTTCTGGAACTATTCTGATAGTACTGTGGAGGATTATTGGAAGGTGAAACTAGAAACAAGGTCAGTTAGCAAAATATTTGAATATTCAAGGTGAAATGTAGCTAATTACACCTGAACTCTGGTGAAGTAAGTGCAATGGAGGGAAATAGAGATTTTAAGATACAATAAGAAGACTGAGTTGAAACATATTAGTGACAGACATGGATGCACAGTGTGGGACAAGGAAGAGTTGACTCCCAGGTTTCAGCCTTGCATAAAAGGATGTTTCCACTTATTAAAATAAGGTCTAAGAGAGAAGGAAAAAGTTTTGGAAAAAAGATAGTTTCAGTTTTACACAATTTGGATTCAGCATACCTATGACAAATCCATAGAGGACAATCTATGGATAATTGAATGCATGAATCCACTGCAATATAAAGATGTAGCTGATTATGTGGTATACACTTTAGAGTAAGTGACCTAAAGCAGTCTTCAGTCTTTCCCCCAAATTATTTGACCACTTCTCCATTCTATCATCATTTCATTACCTCCTCTAATGTTCTGCTTGCCAAGAGTATGTCAGAATGTGTAAAATGTGGCTCTTAAAGATAGAATAAATAAATCACTCCACTATTTCTTAGGTATTTGACTTTGGAATAGTAATTTCAGTTTTGAGGTCTAGAGTCTTGATCTTCAAAGAGCATTATGAGAATCAAAAATAAACACAGATCTTTGACTTACAGTGGGGTTTCATCCTGATGAACCTAACATAAAATGAAAATATCATAAGTTGAAAATGCATGTAATCACCTAACCTATTGGAACATCACAGCTTAGCCTAGCCTACTTTAAATGTGCTCGGAACACTTGCATTAGCTTAAAGTTGGGGAAAATCATTTAGCACAAAGCCTGTTTTATAATAATAATAACGTGCTAAATATCTCATGGAATTTATTGAACACTATACTGAGAGTGAAAAACAGAATGGTTGTATGTGTGCAGAATGGCTGTCAATGTATCGGTTGTTTATACCCTTTTGATCCTGTGGCTAACTGCGAGCTGCAGCTGCTGAGTCTGCCAGGCATCATGAGAGAGTATCATACTGCATACCGCTAGCCTGGGAAGAGGTCCAAGTTCAAAACTTGAAGTATGGTTTCTACTAAATGTATATCACTTTCACACCATCACAAAGTAGGGGACCATCTATATGTGGGATAGAGTGTGTAGAATAGTGTCTGAAAATAACCAGTGCTCAGTAAGTGCTCGTTTTCTATACCACCTTTTTTTTTTCTAGTTAGTTGAGATGAGTTAAATATCCTGTCAGGAAATAGTCACTGATCTACTGCTTGATTACTTTCAGAAGAGCATTGAGTAAATTCTCCCCCAAACACAGAGTATATCCCTAAACCTCAAACAACGTCTTCTTTAAGGAAGAATATTTTAGGTGGGATACAGAATAATATACCATTTTATACCATTGGAGTCAGAGGCCTTTTCTGATTTCACTAGCCTCCCTGGCTCCCAATTTCTTTTCTCAGAAGAAGGTTATGGAATGACTACTATATTCTTTGTCTGTCTGAAATACTATGAATAAAACTACCTTCAGTTTCTGGTGTGTACTATCAAAATGGTAAGTTTCAGACAACATCCATCTGATGAAATCTTTTGCTGGCCAGATTCTAGAAGCATTTGAGTCCCACCGTATCAGTGACATGTTTTGCAATCACAAGAACTAATTAGTGTATGAAATATCTGAAAGAGCTTACTTACCCAGGCTCCTTATGGTGCCTTCTCAAGGGAAGCTTGATTGGTTTGAGCTTTGGATGACGAACAGACTTATTTCCTGCTGTGTTCTTTGACATCGTCTATTGCCTGCTCCAAATCCTATACACTAGTTTGGTGGATCTCAAAGTCTGGCATCTGGGCTAGCAATATCAGCATTTCTAGGGAATTTTTTAGTAATGAAAACTCTCAGGCACCAACTTAGAATTACTGAATCACAGTAATTGCTGTCAAGTCCAGGAACCTGTGTTTTACGAAGTGCTCCAGGTGATTCTAATGCATACTGAAGTTTGAGAACCTTTACACTGCATCCTCTTAGTTACATCCACCAGTGTCAGCATCACTTGGAGCCTGTTAAAAATCTCAGGCCCACCCCAGCCATAGTGAATCAGATTTGCAGTTTAACAAGATAAATAAGTGATTCATATGCACATTAAGGTAAAAAGATGCATGAATCCAGAGAGAAGCATTATTACATGTAGACAATCAGGTTATTACACAACAGTATAATAAGAAGGACTCGAAATGTTTACATCTGTACTCTACTTAAATATCCTAAGGTTATCCCCATACTGACCATACCTACCTATAGCTCCTACTCAAGCACTTTTTATTTTTCTTTTTTTAAGTTTGTATTTAAATTCCAGTTAGTTAACATTCAGTGTAATATTAGTTTCAGGTGTACAATTTAGTGATTCAATACTTAAATACAACACCAGTGTTCATCACAACAAGTGCCCTCCTTAATCCTCATCACCTATTTAACCAATCGTTCCACCCACCTCCCCTCGTTAATCATCAGTTTTTTTCTATATAGTTTTTAAAGGCGACCCTTAGAAAATTCACTAAAATGGGCTGGGAAAGTCATTGCTGGCATTCTGGCCTATAGGCCTAATGAATCATTACCCTTTACTAATAGAAATAGAACTAGTTCAAACCACCTGGGTGACTCAGTTGGTTAAGCTTCCAACTCTTGATTTCGGCTCAGGTCATGATGTCACTCTTCATGGGTTGGAGCCCCACGACAGGCTCTGTGCTGGCAGTGTGGAGCCTGCTTGGGATTCTCTCTCTCTCTGACAGTCCCCCACTTACGCACGTACTCTCTCTCTTTCTCTCAAGAATAAATACATATTTTTTAAAAAAGAAATAGAGATAGTTCTTTCAGTCTCATTGCTATGTATACTCAACTGTACAAACATACTGTTGTAGCTCCTCCCTGCAAATATAGTAAGTGAAACGTGTTGATCATACGAAGATTTTTTTCTGATTCAGTTGTTCACAGTTACAGTGTCATTATTTGTCAAGGAACAGGAGTGTTTTTTTAATCATTGAAACACATATTGAGACATTCTACTTATATATGATTATCATAGGAAGATGACTTTCTCTTTTTGATTTGTCAGATTTTTCTTCCTTTTATCCTCAATTGATAAAATATTTCTTATTATAGTTATGAATTAATTAGAATTTGAGACTGCCAACAAATATATTTATTTCCTTATGCATGATTGTTTTATCATTTACATTTGATAATTTCAGTATCTGTAGTTTTTTTGGTTCTACTTCTCCTTTTTTCCTTCCGGTTTTAACTTACAGACTCAAGTTTCCTGTATTCTCTATTATTTTTGAATATACATTAAATACTACATGTGAAAAAGTACAAGAGTGATTTGACATATATTATGAAGGTATTTTTCTTTCAGAAAATATATCCTTTGTTTCTTTCAGTTACCAGAGAGCATTACCATTCTGCAACTACTTAAACCAAGTTTAACTTTGAGATTCTTTGATCCAAGAAAGTCAAATCTGGGCCCAAATTCCATGTAACAGCTTTCTCACCTCTAGTTTTTCCTTAACCTTGAGGGTACAGCACTTTGGGAGTCCCAGCTTATTGTGGAAATGGTCCTTAGTTTGGTTCTGAATTCTAACCAGGAAAACATTATCTGTCTCTCTCTCTTTTTTTTTTCTAACACATAAATGTTTTTTCTTACACAGAATGACCACCCTCTACCAGCTGCATGAGACATAAATAGACGATTCTAACTCTAAAGTAAAATAGTGTTTACTGAAGCAATGGTAGGAAAGGAGTTATAGATATGGAAAAAATATAGCTCTGGAATTTAGAAATGTGGGTTCTAGTCTTAACTGTTACTAACTAGATGTGATCTGGGCAAGTTATTTAATCCCCTATGTCTTAGTTTCCTTTTTTTATAGCATGAAGTAGCTTGCTGAACTATTAGTAAACTTTAGTGGAAATAATAATAATGACACAAAAGCATAAATATGTGAAAAAACTGCAAAGTGCCATACAAGGATTAAGTGTATTACTTAATTTTATCCTCTTAAGAGCCCAGTAGAGTAAGTACTCTTACTATATTCATGTTTTACCAGTGAAGAAACTAAAACTCAGAGATTATATAATTTTCCAAATGTCATATAGTTAATATGTGCCCAAACTGGGTTTCAAATCATACTGTTTGACTCTGAAGCCTTTGTATTTCACTCGTTTATACTCTTAGCATGTTTAAGGGACCCCTTAGTTTGGGCACCCAAATGAGTGGCCGAATAATACCGCTCAAAATGTCTCCTGAAAAATGCTAATTATATGAGCAATAGGCAGAGTTATTCAAGGAAATTTGTCAGTTTTCCTTTTTTTCCGAGTTCCTGTGAGTAATCTCCCTTTATGTGAAATAAGATGCCCTCAGGCGAAAAGCTAACTCTGTTAGAAAAACACCACCAACCATGAGAAATTGTGACAATAAGGTCTTTCCTGTCAAATAGTGCTTTTGAGTTAGACACACAGGGCCTGGCCGTTCTTGAGTAGCAGGGAGTCCAGCTGCCTCACGTCTTTCCTTAAACATGTGACACTACATACTCACTGTTACTCACTGAAAGGCAGTTAGTAAATGAAACCTGAAGCATCTTCTTTGGGGAACGGATTTCAAACTGGATAATTGGCCAAAGAACTCAATGTCATTCATAAATTTTGTGCTGCTGGATTTGACTAAGGAAGTTAAATTAATAACTATAATTAACAACAAATTATTTTTTCCTTACCCAAATATTTTTTTTAAGTTTACTTATTTATTTTGAGAGAGAGCATGGCAAGTAGGGGGAGGGGCAGAGAAAGGGGAGAGAACATCCTAAGCAGGCTCCATGCTGTCAGCACAGAGCCCAATGCTGGGCTCCATCTCACCAACCATGAGATCATGAACTGAGCCAAAAACAAGAGTTGGATGCTTAACTGACTGAGCCACCCAAGCGCCCCACCTTACCCAGATTTTAAGCTTAAAAATCCAAGAACCTCTAAGAAATTGACACATTAACATTCTTTCTTGCCAATAAATCTCCATCCATCTCTTGGAAGTTGTGTGATATACAAAGAATGCTTCTCAGTGCATACATTTTCTGGTGAAAGAAGATCTACACCTATAGGTGAGGGAAATGAAGATATAAAGGAAGAAGTCATTCTTTAGGTAGAGGTGGAGAGTGACTAAGAATAGAAAACCCCAAAGTGGATAGTGATTCATTACCAAAAACATCAGCAGGGTAGTGAATAAATGACTGACTGGCTTAGAAAGTAGTCTTTAAGATCATTATTTGGGCCTAAAAAACCAAGATCTTTGAATTTTTTATTATTCGAGGTTGGTGGCTCAGTTGGTAATAAGATATGCCATGAGGTCCTTTGTCAAGACAAAGTAAAATGGAGTGAACAGAGACAGAAGATAATTGATCAATTGGAAAAAAACAGTAAAACTAAAGTATATTCAACTCTGTATTTCTAAGCTAAGCACCAGTTAAAAACCACCAGTTGTTCCCAAAAGATGCATCCTGCTAATTAAAATGGTCTTAGATCTTGTTGCTCAAATACAGTAATGATTAATTCTTCCCTGGCTTTCGAGTCCTCCTTATAGTCCACATACACTGAGAGAGCTCAGTGATTAGCAGAGAGGGTAGTGCAACTATTATCTCTTGCATTCTTGAAGTTTGTCATATTTTGTGTCCAAGAAAACAATCTGTTGATTTGCATTTTTCTTAAAGGAGTAAATCTAGGCAATTATGCAGAATTCAGTGTAACTGGAAAGTCTTGAGGCTCCCTGCCCACCCCCCCCCCCCACTTTATTTACCTCGTGCTTATTAATACGGTACCATGGTCAAAAAGTTCAGGAGAAATGACTGTAGGAAATCTGAGTAGTCAAATCTTTTTATTCCATTTTGGAATTGTTACTCTTGTTGCCTATGTTTTTGTGTATAAAGTTCTTCTCATGGTGTTCAGCTGCTAATAGTTACTTTCACAAGCAGCTCATGAATATTTAAATATGATGGGGATGATTTCCTGATTTTTTCAGACTCTGCCAAAGTCATTAGTGACTAAGTTAATCAGATGATAGTGGATCTAATCAGATGCTCCAGAGGATCAATTATCAAACATTGCCTACTTGTATGTTGCAAACCATTGACTCATGAGTAAAAAGAAATAAAGTTATATCCACAATTGGCCTTGTTCATTCCTCGGAGTGATCTAGAGACCTTTAGGGCAGCTACAGAGACAGAGTTGTAGGGTGATTTGGGATGATCATCTTATAAGTTCAAGAATCCTACATAATCCTTCTGAAGAGCAGTTAGCCACTCGTTTATTCAATAAATATTGAGTGCCACTCTGTATCATGCACTGCTCTATATTCTGGGGCTATAACATCAATCAAGACAGTCAAAGACCAAATTCTCATGTAGTGTATAGACAACTAGAAGAGATAGAAAATAAAGGCAAATGAACAAGAAAAATATTAGACAACTATAAGTGCTGTGTAGAAAACTGAAATAGAGTGATAGGGATTTTGAGGCTACTTGAGACTAGGATTGCAAAGACCTCTTGGAGGAGATGTTTAACCTAAGATTTAAATGACATGCAGACCCTAACATACAAAGATTAGGCAGAGAGTTTTTGATCAGAGAGAACAGCTAGTAGAACTGTTCTCTCTGATTAAAAACTAAGACCCCAAGAAGAGAGCAAACCTTATGTGATAGAAAGAATGGTATGATGGGAGCATATGATGGGAAGTCCTAGGAAATAGAGACCAGATCATGACATTCCTTTTAAGTGAGAATAAGACATTTGGGTTTTGTTCTAAGACACTAGATAGCTTTAAATAGGGGAGTCATGTAACCTGATTTACATTTAGCCAAATTACTTTGGGTCCTGGATGAAGAGTGTGTTTGGGGTGGTAGAGAGTTGCTAGAGTAATCCATGTGATAGATGATGGTGGCCTAGACAAGAGTGATAGAAATACAGTGGGGTCAAATGAATTGATTTGAGATATATTTTGGACATATAGTTGTCAAAACTTACTAATAAAGTGAATGGGGCTGCTTTGAAAAATGAGAAGATTCTAGGATCACTCCTAGATTATTGGTTTAATAAAAGTAGTTGATCTAAGGAGAAGACAGAGGTAGGGTAAATTTTCAGAACTAGAAGAAATCAGTAGTTTTGTTTTGGCCTATCCTACTTTTAATAGATTTAATTTAGTTTTGAGAGTGAAGTCAGTGCTGCTGAGGTTGAGACCATTATTACAAATACAGAGGTTCCACTGCCCAATGTTCCCCAAATCTACACTTCCTCTTACTTTCTTCTCTAAACTGATAAATTCTCTTTATTGTAATGCTCTGATGAGGGAAAAATTCACAAACATGAATAACATTAATAAATGTCTGCTGAGAGAATTCAAATCATTCAGTGCACCTATTTACTGAGGACTTCATTCACTTAATATTTGCTATATTCTATTTGTCAGAAATACAAAAAATGAAACATGTTCTAAGTAGCAGAGAAATAAAGATATATATTCAAAGCTTTCACATAATCCTATGGTTTAAGAAAACTTGGACACTTAGTACTACCTTAATAAAACGTTCTCCATCAACAATATTATCCAACACTCTTTTCCCCTGAGAAATATGTGTAACTGTGACAGAATTCTCACAGAATTTGTTACTGACAAATATATTCCCTGTAGAGCTAAATTACCAATTCCTTCCTATCAATCACATTCTGATAATGTCATTCATTTTCACTTTACAGAAGCTTGGGGGATCTAGCCCTATTATGAAATCAATTATTAACATTATGAAATTGTTCAAGAATGAAAACTATTGACTTGCTTGGAGCCTGCCACTCAACATCCACATTTATTGTTTGTTTAATGTTTAAACATTTATTAATATGTTTAATAAAATAGAAGATTTATTAGATTTATTCTCTTTCTTTTACCAGGACTCAGATTAGAGTGGGATTTAGTTGAATGGACTAAGGAGTGTGTGTGTGTGTGTGTGTGTGTGTGTGTGTGTGTAGGATGAGGTATCATGTTGAATGGTGTCATGGGCTGAATCATACCCCACTGAATTCATATGTTGAAGTCCTCACCCTCACGTTGTCAGAATGTAACTATATTTGGGACTAGGGCCTTTAAAGAGGTAATTAAGGTAAATGAGGCCATTAGAGTGGGCCCTACTTCGTATCTTTATGAGAAGAGGAGATTAGGACACAGGTACAGAGGAAAGATCATGTGAAGATGCAGAGAGAAGATGACCATCTACACCCAGGGGAGAAGCCTCAGAAGAAATCAATCCTGCTAATATCTTGATATCTAACTTCTAGCTCCAGAATTATGAGAAATAAATTTCTGTTGTTTAAGGCACATGGTAGACTTTCTTTACTATACGTGAGATAAATGAGTAAGGAAAGCTCAGACAAGGGGTAAAGCACTTGGAAGCTTGAAATTCTTCCACTCCCTTTTCTCTCTAAGAATGCTCTCTTTTCTAGAATACCCCCCTGTACACCTTGGCATCTCCTGGAATGTTGATCATTTTATGTGGTACTCTATTCTTGCCCTGCTCATCACAGTGTTGCAGGGGAAGTCATGCATAAGACTAGTTGATACAGCCTTCTAATATGCCTTAGATTTGGCTATCAGTTTAATATGTTTAATAAAATAGAAGATTTGCATTTGTCTGTTTTGTACTAAAGTATTTAAATATATCTGCTATTTTTTCATCAGACTTAGATGATTTGTTTCAAATGGTCTGACAAATTTAGGCTACATAGTGAATTCAACTTGAGGGGCAGGGATCTCAATTAGCTAGACATCTTTTAGTACAGTGAGAGATATAAGTATAAATGTTGAGAAACACATCGCATGTTTTAAGTCTTTGCACAGAAAAAACAATGATTTAAAATATTAGACAAAATATGAGCTGAAAACCCCAAGGACAGACATACTGAATTATAAGCATTGATTTTTCTGTCAATCTACTTGTCATATAGTCAAAGGACTTTGCCTATTGAAAGTGAATTATTTGCCTGAGGAATGCATGAATAAATTATTATACTCTACTTTCTATTTGCCTGCAAATATTAGTGCTTTATATAACATCTTAAATATTACATTTTACCTAGATATTTATAAATATTTTCAAAAAGTCATCCTTCCTACGGGTGTTTCTTGGGTGGCTTATTCGGGTGAGCGTTTGACTCTTGATTTCTTTTCAGAAATCCCAAGGTTGTATGACGGAGTCTGGTTCAGACTCTGCACTGGGCATGGAGCCTTCTTGGAATTCTCCCTCTGCCTGTCTCCCTGGCATGCTTTCTCTCTCTATAAAATAAAATTTAAAAAGTCACACTTCCTATATCCTTCATTTAACAACTTGACTTATCTTTTCCAAAATTTCTTCTTAACAAGGTAGAACCATCTACTGCCTTGGAGGTAGTAGAATTCACATTGTTTTATATATGATTATGACCATAGTAGAGAATTGTATAATGGGATAGTGTTGGGTAGGATAGTGTGAAAGGGCCAGATGGAGGAAGAGGGAATGAAGCACAAGTTTAGTGTAGGGACAGAATAGTACAAGTCTCAACAATAGCATACCCATGAATTTCCTTACTATCAATCATTTGTTTTGTTACTAAATCTATTCAAGAGTTCTTAAAAAATCCAGAGTTAGGTACTAGGGTATTTTCCTTAACTGATGCTGAGATATGAGAAATTTAAAATCTTTTACAGGGCACCTGGGTGGCTCGGTCAGTTGAGTGTCTGACTTTGGCTCAGGTGATGATCTTTTGGTTCGTGGGTTCAAGCGCTGCGTTGGGCTCTGTGCTGACAGCTTGCTCAGAGACTGGAGGCTACTTTGAATTCTATGTCTCCCTCTCTCTCTGCTCCTCCCTCGCTTGTGCTCTCTGTCACTCTCAAAAATAAATAAATGTAAAAAAAAATTTTTTTAATCCTTTTGCTATTGCTACATTTTTTTCTTCTGAGATTCTGGAAGTCTAAGAAGGGTCAGCCCAAGAAATTGTTAATAAAACGCTTGAAGTTGACAAGCCAGTGTCACCAGCACTCTAGGAAATAGCTGGTTAATTTGCACCTCAGTAGGTTTCAGAAAGTCTAAGTGATTTCCTTGCAATAGAATGTTTGGGATCAATTATAACCTGGTCAGTTTTGAGTTTGAATATAGACATGGAAACCTTTGCTTTCAATTTAACTTGACCTTTCTAGATACAAACAAGAGGGATTATTTTCAAAAAAAAAAATTTTATAGGAAGAAATAAGTCTAATGGAGGCATTTTCTAAAATCAGAATGTATTAAAATCAATAGCTATATTGAAATAATATTACAAAACAGATAGTGAGATTTTTCTGTGCTTTATTTTCACACCTTAATTTCAATCTAGTTTCACCAGAACACACCTGAAGCTACAGTTTTTCTTCCTTCCTCCTCCCCCACTCCCTGGCTCCTCCCCCTCTTCCTTCCTTCCTTTCTTCCTTCCTTCCTTCCTTCCTTCCACTGCTTTATGGAATATAAGTGATATATAATACATTGCATATATATGAAAAGCACAATTTGATAAGTTTTGACATGTGTCTTATGACCCATGAAACCATGACCACAATTAAGATAATAAACATATGGATCATCTTCAAAATGTTTCCTGATGTCCCTTTAAAATACTTCCTTCCCTTCCTTGATCTTTCCTCACATCTGCAGGCATCTATTATTCATTCTGCTTTCTGTCATGTAGGTTGGTTCACATTCTCTTTAATTTTATATAAATGGAGTCATACAATATGTACCCTAGCTGTGTAGCCTCTTTTACTTGGTGTAATTATTTTTAGATCCATGCATTTTGTGTGTGTGTTAGTGGTTCATTCCATTTTATTGCTGAGTCATATTCCAGTGAATTGGTGGTGTGCCACAATTTGTTATCATTCATCTCTTGATGGACATATTGGTTATTGGATATTTTAATAAAGCTGCTAGGAACATTTGTATGCAAGTCTTTGTGCAGACATATGTTTTCATTTTGTGCAGAGAGGTGGTAAATATCTAGAAGTAGATTGTCTGGATTATATGTTCAGTGTATATTCAACATTTTAAGAAACTGCCAAATTGTTTTCTGAAGTGGTACTATTATTTTCCATTCCAACCAGCAATGGATAAAAATTTTAATTCCTCCAGATTCTCACCACTACTTCCTGTGAACAGGAAATTTTTTTAAATTTTAGCCATTCAAGTATGTATGTATTGATACACCATTATGGTTTTAATATATATGCACCTAATGAGTAATGGTGTTAAGCATCTTTTCATGTGTATATATACCACTCATATATCTTCAATGATATCTTTTGAACTTTTTTATTTGTTTGCTTGTTATTATTGAATGTTAAAGTTTTTGTATATTCTAGATATAATCCTCTATCAAACATATGCTTTGTAAGTGTTTTCTCTTATAATAAATAGAGTCTTTTGAAGAGTCGAAGCTTTTCATTTTGGTCAAGTTCAATTAGTTAATCTTCTTTCTTTTTTTTTCATTTCAATGTTTGTTTATTTTTGAGACAGAGAGACAGAGTGTGAGCAGGGGAGGGACAGAGAGAGAGGGAGAGAGACAATCTGAAGCAGGCTCCAGGCTCTGAGCTGTCAGCATAGAGCCCAATGCAGGGCTCAAACACATGAATTATGAGATCATAACCTGAGCTGAAGTTGGATGATCAACTGACTGAGCCACCCAGGCGCCCCTTCTTTCATTTTCTAAATGGGAAGATAGCAGTCTCTTTATTTTTAATTTTTTTTAATGTGAGAGTGTAGTTGACACACGATGTTACATTAATTTCAGGTGGACAACTTAGTGATTTGACAAGTTTATACGTTTTACTATGTTCGCCTCAAGTATAGCTACAATCTGTCCTGTACATTGTTATTATAATATCGTTGACTGTATTCCTTATGCTCTGCTTTTATTTTTGTGACTTACTCATTCCATAACTGGAGGCCTGTATCTCCTTGTCCCTTTCACTCTATTTGCCTGAACTCCCCACCCCCTCTCCTCTGGCAACCACCAATTTATTTTCTGTATTTATAGTTCTTATTCTGCCTTTTGTTTGTCTATTCATTTTTTTAGGTTCCATTTATGAGTGGAATCATATGGTACTTGTTTTTTGCAGTCTGACTTTTTTTTTTTTTTGCTTAGCATAATACCCTCTAAGTCCATCTTTGTTGTCTCAAATGGCATGATCTTGTCCTTTTTTATGGCTGTGTAATATTACATCATATATATATACACACACATATATATATTGTGTGTATGTATATATACACATACACACACTATATATAATATATGTTATATATATATAATATATATGTATATTCTGTGTATACACACACACACATCACATTTTCCTTATCTATCCATCTATTGATGGACACTGAGGTTGCTTCCATGTCTTGGCTACTGTAAAAAATGCCACAATGAACATAGGGGTGCATATATCTTTCTGAGTTAGTGTTTTTGTTTTCCCTGGGTAAATACCCAGTAGTGGAATTATTGGATCATATGGTAGTTGTATTTTCAATTTTTTGAGGAACCTCCATAGTATATTGCACAGTGGCTACACCAATTTACATTCCTACCAACAGGAAGAAATAGAAAATCTGAACAGAACAATCAATCTTTTCTTTTATGGGTTGTGCTTTGTGCTTTTTTTGTGCCATATCTAATAAATCTTTGTCTAATTCAAATTAACAAATATTTTCTCATGTTTTCTTCCAGAAGTTTTTAAATTTTAGGTTTTACATTTAGTTACATTTAGTTTTAATTAATTTTTAACATGGCATAAGGTATGTATTGCAGTTTTTTGGGGGGGCGTATGTGGATATTTAATTGCACATTACTTGTTGAAAAGATTATCTCTTTTTCAGTTAATAGCATGTGTACCTTTGTTGAATACCAATTGTTTCCATGTGTCAGGTTGTTTTATGAAACCTCCATTTTGTTCCATTGATGTATTAGTCTTTAGGCCAATGCCACACTGTATTGATTATGGTAACTTTTAAGTGTTGAAATCATGTAGAATTAGTCCTCCAACTCTGTTCTTTTCAACAATGCTTAATCTCTTTTAGGCCCTTTTAATTTCATAGTCTAGATACTTTGTTCTCCTTGGATTCTGCTGCCCTGTCTGCTGGGGTCTGTCTGGGTTTCCCCCATGTGTTGCATAATGGCTTTCATGGCAGTAAGCTTGGGGAAATCATAGACTCCCCTTTTATATTTCCCATCTCTCAAGAATCACTTCATTTTTGTCTAGTGTTCAGTATCTCAAAACCATCGTTCTAACCATTATGTTCATTTTTTTCATTGGTTTAGATAGGGGGATAAATCTAGATTTTGCTATTTCATCTTGGACAGGAGGGAAAGCCCCAAAAAAATCCTAGGGACCTCTTTTAAATAATTTTTTTTCTAGACTTCCTTTTGACTTGAAGAACTCACCTCTTTTATTTCTCAGAGAATTGAAGTGAAAATTAAATGAAGTAATTTTTGTATAAAATTTTTATTATATTGCCTAACACATAGTAAGCCCTTGACTTGTTGACTATTACTATAATTACTAGTAGTACTAATGCGACTACATTTATTGCCATTACTTTTATTAAAATGTTTATTTTTGAGAGAGAGAAAGTGAGGGTGCAAGTGCCCACAAGTGGGGGAGGGGCAGAGAGAGAGGGAGACCAAGGGTCTGAGGCAGGCTCCTCCCTGTCAGCTCAAAGCCTGATGTGGGGCTCAAACTAACGAACTATGAGATCATGACCTCTGCTGAAGTTGGATGTTAGACCTTTTTTCCCAATGCAAGTCACTGAGCGTAGAATCCACGAACACCAACGGAGTTGGCTAATGGGTTTTATTTTAGTTCGGCCTAACAGTCCCTCCGAGTGCCTGGAATTCCACAGGAGAGTGCCCTGCCGAGCTGAGGCTCAGGGTTTATATAGGCCAGAGTAGAAAAGGTAACCAATCACAATTAACAGCATTTCATTGTAGCCAATTATATTGTAAGATACCTCGGGGCAGTGACTAGGTGACTTTCACCTGTTAACTTTGCCTTTGCCAGGTGAGGTTGCTTACCAGAATCTTTTACCAGAATGGGAGTGGGTGAGTGAAACAATAGTTGGTATTTTAGGGTCCAGTTTGACAGAGGGGGTAGGGTCTTACAGGATGCTTAACCAACTGAGCCACCCTGGTGCCCCACCATCACTTCTTTTACCACTATTACCCTCAAAAGAAATCTGAGTTTACATGTTCTGTTCTACTTTATGAAGTAGGTTTCTTATCATAGACTGATCTCAAACCAGATCAACATGGGGCATCCTTCAACAGGGCCAGACGTAGACATATAACTGTAGCTTCTATTTTTTCTGTTTTCTTTTTTTACAGTACTTAATAAAGGACTAAGACTGATAATAAATATGGGTAATCCTTGTTTTTTCTTTTTATGCTTTATCTCTCCAGTCATTTAACTATTCCTCCAGTGTGTCTAAGTGCTACTTTTCTGAACACATTCCTAAACTGATACTTAAAGATAAGTTTAGGCTAAACAATACATGCACATGCTTACAGATGATTTATTTTTCAAAATTCTGTCTTCTACCAAATATTTAGGAACAGCAATAAAAATTTCACATCTAAACTGAGAGAATGTTCTGGGACTACTGAAGTATAGGAAATTTATTTGACATGAGATTTTATTTAGCTTTTTCTTTTTAAGGAGATACAGCATGGTGTAGCATAGTGACTTAAAATTTTTTCTTTAAAAAGTCTATTCCTTTACTCAAACTAAAGTTATTCAGAATCTTTCTATATCTACCTATCTATCATCTATGTATCTACCATCATTAAAGTAGAGGCGTTCTAGCTGACATAGGGGTGGAAAGTTCATGATGTGCTCTTTCATCTCTTCTAACCAGCTCCCATTTCCTCACAAACGCATTCGTCTCCTCTCTTCTGCCCCTAAAGCACTCTATGGAGCAGTTTAAAGACTTTTGAAGTGTAATGCACACAAAGTTCAGGTGTAGTTAGAACTGAGTTCCTTCTGAGACTACCTGCTACCATATGTACCAAAGACTACATGTCTTTTGAAAAGTCACAAAACCTTCTTGAACTTCAGTTTCCTCATTCACAAAGCAGGTGTAACAGTGTAGGATTATTTAGAAGATTAGAGAAAATCATAAAAAACAATGGCATATAATAGAGCTCATCTCACTAGGCCTTTTATTAGGTTATAATCAGAACAAAAGGGGTGGGGGAAAATATAGATTAATCTGAAAAACAATACATTTCATGATTTCTCTTTGACCAGTCTCTTGGGCATAATGATGTGTCTGTCTGTCTCCTAAGGGTAATCCCAGATCAGCTTGGCTGAAAGGGAGTTTAGGAGAGTTGGATTTAAGTATGTTTAAATGGTATGAAAGGGCTTTTGTGAAAAGACCTTTTTTTCCGAAAAATAAAAAAACAACCTTTTGAAACCTTTTGAAAGGTCCAGTAAGGAATGATTGAAAAAAGGTGAGGTTGTAGTTACCAAAATGGGACACAAAGACTTTGTAACAAAGTGGGGGCAAGCAAAACCCAGGGCATCTGGGGAGGGAACACTTTAGACTCCTGGGGTGATAGAGGTAGAGGCTTTAATGATACTTGTCTTTCAGAAATGTCTCCCAGAACCTCCCCCAGGAGGAAACTACCTGTGCAGCTGCTCTAGCTGGTTGCCTCATGTTACTTTTCCAAGTGGCTATAAGCACTTTGAATTCAAGCAAACCATCCTTCTCCTGAAGACCTTCACAGTGAGAGAACATGGGATGGCCCAGCTCCTGTTCTTTCCACAAAGAATATTTCTAGGTGTCTGTACCTTGTGGGACAGATGAATATGGATCAGCGAACAGGACTGCTTGAAACTGAATCCCCTCAGGCAATGTCTTTGACAACAATGGCTGAACTGAACTTGAATTATTGGGACTAAACTGGAAGGCCGGTGGGAGGTCATATGGGAGGGGGAGGGGCTGAGGAGAGATGGGACGCCACTTGGGGATCCCTAACAATTGTAAACTTTTTGTTTCCAACAGTTCTATTCCTGCCCTCTGGGACTGTGCCTTCCTGTGTGAGTAAAAGGGAAGCATTAACCTGCCCCAGTCTTGAAAACCCCATTATTTATACCTCAGTGTTATTATCAGAAGTATTCCAGTGCCTAAGGAAAATACTTACTAGAAATAATCTTCAGGCATGTATGCTGTGGGAATTTTGCCTGTGGTGGGGGTTATTCCATTAGAAAGGTTGTATGAAATTTGTTCCTGACTTTTGCTGAAGTAACAATGAGCCTGCCTCAGCCTGAAGGCATTCAGGGCAGCTATAGTTTATGGGCCCGAATTGTTTGGATGATAGAATTTGCTGTTTAAGATTTTTACCTTACAGACAAGGGTGAAGTCTTTGCAAATGGTTAATACATTCTGCTATACCTGGCTTTAGGCCTTAGGTTAGATGGACAAGAAACTGAAAGAGAAAGCCAAAATTACTTAGTCAAGCCAATTATTTTTTTATGATCTTGCTAAAATAGCTTAATGAAACAAAAGTATACTGGTGGGGAATAACAAGATAGCCTTTAGTCCTGTATGTGTTATTATTTGTGGGTCAGGATGACTTTAGCCAAATAATTGAATATCTCTGAGACTTAGTTTCTCCATCTGTTCAATAAGGGAATGGAATTGAAATAATTAAATCTTTTCCTTCAGATATGATATCTTCTGATCCTCTGATTTTAATATGGCCAAGGATGCAGTACCATATTATTAATGAAAGCAGGAAGTCTTTTAGGAGGTGAAAGTATTCTTGAAAGGGATGTCTTGTCTTATCACTTCTCCAATTAGCCCATGTCGATTTCCTACGACTCTACCCATCTGCATGACTGGAATTGCCTGCCAAAATAAATTAAATATTTCTTAAAGTAAGCGGTAGAGAATAAAATGGAATAGAGAAGAGTTTGTCAAGGTTTCTATTTAAGACCTTTCAAATGAAATTTGTTCCATTGAAATGAATAGAATGAACATAGTGGCAAAGAAGAATGATATTTCAGTAATGTTCCCTATTTCTCTGAAATTGATTTCATTTGAGCAGTAACAGGTAGTTAAAGTCTGTACTTCATAACATTTGGTATAAAGTCAATGGACTTTTACAATCCTTAGGATTTATGTGAAGGTTCACTCTGGAATTATTATTATTACTACTTTAGATGTTAATGTTAAGATTAAAGTAAATTTTGATTATTGAATGTTCAACTAAAAAACTTGTTTTTTTAACAACTTTGTGATCTGATATAGCCTTAATATGTACAGTTCATTCAGGAAGAAATGTCATAAAGGTAAGCCCATTGAGTCATAGTGAGTTCTATCTGGATGATGGTATATTATAAACTTAAATTGGAAATGCAAGAAGCAATTCAATCACTACTCTATTTAAAGATTCATTTTGTTTATGATGAAGAAGCAAACAAAAAGCAGAAGTATACTTATAAATACAGAGAACAAACCTGTGGTTGCCAGAGGGAGGGGGTTGGAGGATGGGCAAAATGGGTGAAGGGGAGGGGGAGATACAGGCTCCTAGTTGTGGAATGAATGAATTATGGGAATAAGAGGAACAGCATAAGAAATACAGTCAATGATATTGTAATAGCGATGTCATGGGACAGATGGTAGCTACACTTGTAGCAAGCATAGCATAATGTATACACAAGTTGAATCACTGTGTTGTACACCTGAAAGTAATGTAACATTGTGTGTCAACTATACTAAAACATTTTTTTTTAAAAAATACCAATTTTGACTCAGTGTGGACTCATAAGTTTATGGTGACATTGTTTGCAATGACATGTTAAAAATGAAATTTATGTGTTCAAGATTGAACTAGTGATTTTACTTTTGACAGAAAATAAAAATGTTACATGTAGTAAGACGGCATTAAATTATAAATAAGCACTTGCATGACAGATAATCCATGATAATTTATTTTATTCAAACTTCGTTATCCTACAGATGGTTTGCAATAAGAAACAATTTTCCAGGCTAAGAAATTGGTTTACTAAATGGGTAAGCCCGGTCCAAGCCTCTGGAATTTCTGTTTATTTTGCATTACTGTATGTTCAATGCCTCAGTGCCAAGCCACTAAGTGACACAGTTACTTTCCTTAACAAAATGTCTCATTGCAATAAAGTCTATATTAGTTTCAGTCATTAAATGTTTATTTTTGAGAGACAGAGAGAGTGGGGGAGGGGCAGAGAGAGAGGGAGAGACGGAGAATCCCAAGCAGGCTCCGTGGTGTTAGCACAGAGCTGAATGTGGGGCTCCACCTCACGAACCCTGAGATCATGACCTGAGCCCAAATCAAGAGTCAAATGCTCAACTGACTGTGCCACCCAGGCATCCCTAGTTTCAGTCATTAAAATGAAGCAAAACTATTGTTTAATCAGAGTCTGTTTCTAAATCTTTTTTTAAAAGTTTATTTATTTATTTTTAGAGAGAGAGAGAGAGTGAGAGAGAGAGAATGCATACACCTGCGTGAATAAGTGAGGGACAGAGAGACAGGGAGAGAAAGAGAATCCCAAGCATTGATAGTGCAGAACCCAACATGGGGCTCAACCCCACAAACTGCAAGATCATGACTAGAGCTGAAGATGGATGCTTAACTGACTGAACCACCCAGGTGCCCCTATTTCAGAATGTTATTTTAATTTTAATCTTCTTTGTTTAAGTGTTTGTTAAAATGAGAGTCACTGTCAGGTACTGTTGATCAATTTTTATTTTCACCTTACTGTCACTTTCACATAATACTATCCTTATTGTTACCTTTATTCCCATTAGAAGGCAATGATAAACATATTCTTAAAAATGACTTACATAGGCACATGAAAATGGGAAATTGATTCTAAAGTAGATTTTGTCAAATGTATAACACATGTATTCACCATTAATGTCCTAAAAGTCTTCTGGGCTCCGCTCTCTCCCCCACCTAACCCCCTCTTTAATCTTTTTACTGTCTCCGTAGTTTTGCCTTTTCCAGAATGTCACGTGGTTGAACTCATACAGTATGTAGCCTTTTCAGATTGGTTGCTCTCAGTTTGTAATGTTAATTTAAGATTCCTTCATGTATTTTCATGGATTGATAGCTCATTTCTTTTCAGTACTGAATCATATTCCATTGTCTGGATGGACGACCACAGTTTACTTATTCATTCACTGGAGGACATCTTGGTTGCTTCCAAGATTTAGCAATTATGAATAAAGCTACTATAAACCACCTATGTACAAATTTTTGTGTTGGCATATATTTTCAGCTCCTTTGGGTCAATACCAAGGATCATGATTGTTGGATCATATGATATGAGCATGTTTGGTTTTGTAAGAAACTGCCAAACTGTCTTCCAAAGTAGCTGTACCATTTTACATTCCCACCAGCAATGAATAAAAGTTCCTATTGCTCTACATATTTGTCAGCATTTGTTGTGGTCAGTGTTTCAGATTTTTACCATTTTAATAGGCTTATGGTGGTATGTTATTGTTTTAATTTTCAATTCCCTAATGACATGTTATGTGCATGTTTTCAGATGCTTATTTGCCATATGTTTACCTTCTTTGGTGAGGTATCTGTCAGGTCCTTTGCCATTTTTTCTTTAGGTTGTATGTTTTCTTATTGTTGAGTTTTAAGTGTTCTTTTTATGTTTTAGGTAACAGTTCCTTATCAGTTATGTCTTTTGCAAATAGCCTCTCCAAATCTGTGATTTCTCATTTTCTTGAAAATTTGTGATAGTTTGACCGTAAAGTAGTAGACTATGTTGCTGAATAGTATCATTGAGGAAATCCACTTAGAATTATAGAGTTAGCTTTACTTATATTTTCATAGAGCTATTTCATTGTAAGTCTAATTTTTAACTTTAAAATGATGGTTCTTGAAGTTTTTGAACCCATCATTGGTCAGTGTATTTAGTGTGGAGACACACATTCTTGTGCCTGCAGTCCATTTTTTGGCACACCAGCTTGAAACGATGTATGTTTAATGGCTGTGATTTTTAAAGTCACAATTTGTATTCTTCCATTGCTCCCAATTTGCATTTTTGGTTCAACACTGAATCAAAATCAAGAGGCATATTATTTTCTACTATCAGTTCTCTGTAGCTAAAACTGTTATTTCATGGGCTTTCAAATACAATATTTCTTACTCTCTCAACAAAACCTTCACTGCTATCCATGTTCATACAGGCAATGCTCCATAGACCAGCTCTTCCACGTTACATCATAAATCTCAAAATGATTGTTAATTGTCTTATTCAGAATGGGGTGCCATACACAATACCATAGACTGGGTGGCCGAACAGATTTTTTTCTCTCTCTCACAGTTGTGGAGGATGGAAATCTTGGATCAGGGTGCAACATGATTGGGTTCTGATGAGAGCTCTCTTCTCGTCTTGCAGATGGCTGCCTTTTCACTGCATCCTCATGCAGCAGTGAGAAAGAGAGAGTGAGAGATCCCTTTCTACCTCTTCTTATAAGGCCACAGTCTTAACAGATTAGGGCCCCACTCTTGTGACCTCATTTAACCTTAATTCTCTCCTAAGGACGTTTTCTCCACATATAGTCACATTGACGGGTGTAGAGCTTCCACATAAAGGGGATTTTGTGAGGGACACAATTCAAGACATAGTATTAATCAAAATAAAATATCTTCCACTGTGTAATGGGCATGAGTTTTCATCAATAAACAACAAAACAAAGTGTTTGAGGGCTTCTTTCTCATATATAGCAAGAGCTGAGTAACTCTAAACTCAACACATTTATTAAATTGTGCATCTAGCACACACACATGGAAATAGGTACTTTTCCTCACTGCTTGTCTTAGGTATTCTGCCATCACAAAGAGTGTGTCTCATTAAAGGAATTTTGCTGAATGTTTCATCTGCTTTTTCTCTGAGCACATTTACTTTTAACTTCTTTTGACTGATTTGACATGCTTCTCAGAGTTAGTACTAATTTTTGTACTAAGGACCACAACCTTGAAAGATGTCCTATACTTTATGCTTTTTTCTGTTTCTGGTGATGCATTTTTTCAACTTTATAATGAAAAGAATTACCTTGTGCTTTATTGTGAAAATAAATTAGCTCATTAGAGAGGTCACTGTGCAGTGTTTGAAAATGACATGAAAGCTTCAAGGGGTTCATGCCGTTATCCAGCTACAAACAATAGACAGGGAACTAGGAGTAAATCTATCATGAATTCAGTAGCATTCAAATGTAGGTATTATAATGGTATTTCCTCTTTACCGTTTCATTTTAGCTGTTTAAACAAAATCATCAAATTTATAAATTCATTTGTTCTTAAACATCCAAATTCAGACCTGTATGTTATATTCATGGTGAAATTATGTTCATCATTTACATGTATGTGGCTGACATAGTATTTTATACAGTTTTGTTTTAAAGCTTCATAGAGATGTGTAAAATGTAAAATTACATACACATAATAAGTATAATGTAAAACTAATTTCACTTAAATAAAACATATGCTCTACTCATTTTTAAAATTCATAATCTATATGAAAAGACACAACATAACCCAACAAAAATAACTAAAATTCAAATATAAAAAAATTTAAAAATTACATGAAAATATTGTAGAAATATTAGTTAAGATGAACCACACCCTGGGAAATTTATGTAGCCAAGACCAACAGATTGACATATCCCTGCAATCCATGCGTGTCTTTATTTTTTTATTTTATTTTTTAAAATATTTTATTTATTTTTGAGAGAGAGAGAGAGAGACAGAACACGAGGAGGAGAGCGGCAGATAGAGAGGGAGTCACAGATTCTGAAACAGGCTCCAGGCTTTGAGCTGTCAGCAGAGAGCCCCATGCAGGGCTTGAACTCAGGAACCATGAGATCATGTCCTAAGCCGAAGTCGAACGCTTAACCAACTGAGCTACCCAGGTGCCCCCATGCATGTCTTTAAAAGTCTGACTATTTCTTAGAGAAAACAATGTACTTTATTAAAAAATGATTTTTATATTTTAAAATTGTTAAACTTATGTAAACAAAATGGCTTTATTACTTGTTTGAAACTGCCAAACCACTCAGTGCCAGCACTAATTGCATGTCAATCACTTTCACACTGAGTGTTCAAAACGAACAGTCAACTAGGTTTATAGGTGAGCTTGGAGAAGATCTATAAGAATACAGTGTCTTGGAAAGCCTGGATGGCTCAGTCGGTTAAATGTCCAACTCTTGATTGCAATTCAGGACTTGATCTCAGGATGGTGAGTTCAAGCCTAGTGTTGGGCTCCACACTGGATGTGGAGCCTACTTAACAAAAAAAATACAGTATATTTGAAGATATGGAAAACATAAGCCACATCTCTCAAGTTCTGCCATTTCTGATTTTGAGAAAAGGAGATTTAAGAGGTGTGAATATTACAGGAGCTAGACAAAAAGTGACAGTTGTTTAATGATTTCATTTCTCAACCGTCTTTTGCTTTGGAAACCTATTTACTTACTCAAAAAAAATGCAAGTGATCTGAATGAGAAAATATTCAAAATGTTAATGGAATTTATGGGTATAAAAATAAAGTATTTTGATAAATTGAATTAAAATGTTATAAAAAGTTTAAGCTAGAATTGGTCATTTGATACTCTCACAGTGCAATATTAATAAATGGATGCTTCAGTCTAACCTAGGTTTACATACCTTAGTTATATAATATAATATTTTTAGTTAGCTCATTGGGGAATCAGTTGCTTTAGCCATCTAAGACCTAAATCAATACTTTCCCTGATTTATTTAACTATTAAATTAATCTTTTATGACTTATGTGATACATTTCCAAAGCAAGTTTATTTTGTTTCCTACTTTACTCATTTGGGTTAGTAATTTCCTTGCTGCTAGATAAAACTTTAGGCAATCATTATGACTTTTATGGCTTTGGAGGGGTCAAAAACCAGTCTCAATTTAATCATTAAAATATACAATCTTGTGATTCTAAACTTTGAGGACTTTTCTCTCTTCCAGCCCAAGCCACCTGGAGATGAGAGAGAATTCTGGAAGGTGTGAGACCTGATTCTTTATCTTGTTGCCGCTACTGTGTGCATTATAGAGATTTCTCTTTATTATTGGGAGGCTTTCTTCTGCAGTTCTCTTCACCTGGGTGAATGTATTTCTTTTCTGGAATGTTACTTCTTTCTTTCTCATCCTTTAGACAGTGAAAATACACTTCAGCTTCTTTCTGCTGAGTTCTCTGTGCCCTCCAGGAGGCTCTGTTGGCTAAGACCTAAGACCATCTCATTCAGACAATGTATTTTATGATGTCCCATCTTGTTCAAAGAAAATGCTCCTGTTTTGTTCCATGACAAGCTAGAAAACCTCTAGCTGTGCAGCCTGTCAAACTAAGCCACCTCTCCTTTGGCGTATCCACAAGATTCCAGCAGCCATTCTCTTGCCATTGACATTTTTTTTTTTTTTAAATCTGGAGTGAGATATCAGTCTACTCAGACCTCAGATACAGGGGATACATATTAAGTTTACTGGCTGTTATGTTACTCACTGCCTCCTGGCTTCCATTATTTAGAAACCCAACATTCCCATGGATGTTAAGGTTTTTTTTCATACTTTTAAAAGCCATTTCATCAGTGAGTTTATCCCATTTGCTGGGTTGTTGCTGCTATGTTGTGTCCCATATCCTGAGCAACTGCCCCCAAATCAATGAATTTGTGTGTATCCAGTCTTACATTCTGACCCCCTTTGATAAAGAACCTTCAAAATCAAATGCGAGGAATGCTCCCTAATTATTTCTTGGTGAATGCAAGCTAATTTTTTTAATTCTTTAGGTGTATATTCTCTTTCCTTCTTATCAGGCTTAGCACATTTCTAGCCAGATGATGCTGGGGTTTAATGTTTGTTATCAGTCTGACAGCCGGAAGAGGATGTCAGAGCAGCTCCTCCGGGTGGGGGGACATCTGTTGTCTTGTGGAAAAGAGGCTTCCGCAGCATCTTCTAGCACAGTGGAAACGCTAGCTGTTACTAGATAAGAGTGAGATACTTCTGGAAGCCTAGAGGGCTCAGGGTAGTTGCAGAATCAACATATTTGAGATATGCAGACAGATATATATGTCTCATGTTCCAATATCCCAATCTTTCTTGACAAGTGACATGAACTTTGCATAGTAGACCTGACTTGGTGAACATTCAAACATCTTAGAAGCTCTAAAATTGTAACAATTAGGTCTCTAGTCTGTTGTTCAAGTGTGTATGTTCTTCTCCTGCAGGAGATACCTGTTTTTCATAGTTAGTCATAAAAGTGCTTGCTAAAAGCCCTCAGTCATTATCCTTCTGCAGTGAGTCAACACAACAGCAGTAACCAGTCAACCCCATTATTTTTGTAGTCATTGTTCACCCCCACATGTGTTAAATGCTTGTATCATTAATTCAGAGAGATTTATGAAACTCTAGGTACAATATGAGCCCAAGTTGCAAAAGATGGTCCAGACTTAGTTAGGGAAGAAGTCATTCTACTTGCCTCTGGATGGGAATGACAAATGTGTTGGAAGCATACATGAAAATCTCGCTTAAGATGGAGAATATCCTTGGTCCTCATGGGCAGTGACAGTGATTAAGCCTTTCAAGTGGCTTTAGATAATATAAAAGTGGGATTAGGGGTGTCATACTTGATGTATTTCAGTATCCAATAAATGATCTGGAGGTACAGCTGTAGGTATTCCCAGAAATAACTGAGCCAGATTTTACATGGGATTAAGTTCTGATACTCAAGATATTGAGCTTGACAGTGTGTATCAGTCAGACTTCAGAAAAAAAATCATTCCATGTATTCAGGAAATTGGAGGCATATGTAAGTGTTGGCTGGGGTGAGGAATCAGAGGTCAGAGAAGACAAACAATTTGAGCATCAAGCTGAGTGATTCTCAAGAGTTCACCTAGAAACAGCTGGGAATCAAAGAACCTCTGGGAGCCTCCTATTGACTGTCTCAATTTGCAGTACCAACTCAAGTGATTAGCAAGAATTTGCTGCCATCTGTCCCAACTGCATTGCAGTGGGTGGGTTGCTGGAAAGTGTCAGAAATTGCTGCAAATCGCATAACTTCCATCTGCCTATACTTGTCTGCCTGTATCTCTCTCTTTTGGTACTACCTTTGAAATTTCATGAGTGGGCCTCTCATTGGCATATGCTAACTCAGAACTACACAAGGGAGATAAGTTTGGGAAACTCATTTAGAGACCATCTTCACAGGAAAAGGAGGTGATGTTAATAAAAGACAATCCAATGCTCTATCATAATTAGGGGTTAAACAAAAAGCATGACATCTCATTGTTATAAGCTGATGAGTTATAGGACATTCAGTTTACAGCTATAGGGTGAATGAAGGAAACACGTTATGGGATTGGAAAGTCTGTTTGGCTCTTCCATTTCCTAAATTGGAAACTTGGACTATTTTTTGTGCTTATTTATTTATTTTGAGAGAGAGAGAGACAGAAAGAAAGAGAGAGAAAGAGAGAGAGAGAGAATCCCAATTTAGCACTCATAGCACAGAGCCCAATGCAGGGCTTGATTCCACAAACCAAGAAATCATGATCTGAGCCGAAATCAGGAGCTGGCCCCTTAACCGACTAAGCCACCCAGGGGCCCTGGAATCTTGGACTATTCATTGAGTTTCTTTGCAAAATGAAGAGTTGGACCATGAATTCTCTAAAGTAACTTTCATTTCTAAACTTCTGGGTAATGAACTCTAGTACAATATTCAAATCCTTTGACCATTTATTTTGAGCCGTTTAAATGGCCATTTCACAAACCCTACTAATCTCACAGTAATGATTACAATCAAATTCTTTCCAGACTTTGGACTGTTAGGATCAATCACCAGTAGTTTGGTCTCATAAACACTTCACAATCCTGTTAGCATCTCTTTGACAAAAATATCTTCTCCCTGAAGCATTTTATATGATAACCCCTTTGGGACAAGGGAGATGGTTCTGGAAATTCAGAGACCAACTCAATTGGCACTATACAGTTTGAAGTAACATAGTTATAGAGATGTCATCCCAGCATTGTATGAGTTGTAAACAATGAACTTTATTTACTTCAAATTGTACAAATCCTTAATTGCCTATTAACTTTATCTTCTGATTCCTCTATCATTTCCTTTAATATTAATTGAATTAATACATACTTTTTAGTGGGCATTAAAAGTGTTTATTTCTGGCTGATCAAACACTACCATTGCCACAATTGATAACCTCTTTATGAGTCAAAACTATTTGATAATGCACAAATCAGAATGTGAGAGAAAGGCCTTATAGGAGTCAATCATATAACACATTCCATGTAGACTAGTGTGCTTCAGCAATAATGGAGAGCTTTCTTGAAATATGTACACAAATAATTATTGTCTAGGAGAGTTCCATAAAGTTTGAGAGAATATGAGGTAAAAGGATTCAATTATACCCAGAGCATGTATGTTTTGGTTTGTGTGTATGTGTGTGTGTGTGTGTGTGTGTGTGTGTATAAATTAAATCTGTATATATGTTGCAAGAGTCTGCCTTAAATGAGCTATCATATTCTCTCATTTTCTTATATCTTCTATGGCTTCTCCTATCAACCTATTTCCTTCACTCAGTATCCTCATTATCCACTCATCACACTCATTTTGGAGTTGTTTCGAACAATTTTGTTTCCCTCTGTTGTTCAATTTGGATAAATCACTGGGGCTCCTTTTTTCACTCTTCCAGCTGGAAATCTGGGGCTTTGGTTACCCCTCTTGACAGATACCTCCTATGACTGTATCCATGCCTGGGGCCAAGAAGCTGGAGGACAGAAAGAGAAAAAAGGCAAGGGAGGGATCACCTATCCTCTTGAGACCACAGATCTTCTGATTAGAAGAGAAATTTCACTATCTCAGAGTTTTAAGTGTCAGCTCCTCCACTGCTAATTCTGTTACTGCTATTGCCATTGATTTAAAAGAAGAGTTGCTTCTTTGACAGTACTTACTTAAAGAAGAATACTGGTGGAACATCTTCAATTTCTAGTACATTCACCATCTCTCATCAGATCTGAGATATGTTGAAGTTATGTTTTGATTTGGCACATAGCATGCTCAGTGATGGTTACTGGCCTTGTACTATAAGACATGGAGAAGAAACCATTGGATATTGAGCAGATGACTCTTCCTTCTGTTTTGTAGTGTAGTCTGGTGTAATTTTGTGTGAATGTGGTCAGGTGGAGTTATTTGTGGTGTTGTTGGGCCATTGGGGCAGGAGAGAGCCATCTCCTTTGGTGGGGTGGGGATGGGCTGAAGCCATAGGAAGAAAAATGTGAGGTATGTGTTCAGCATGTACTATTTTGTTTTTATTTTGCAAGAAGAGTTGAACTATTTTTGATAACCATTTTTGAGTAAATGGTGGGAAAGAAAAAAAAATCCCTCTGGGTATTGTCTGGAGGCTAGAATTCTAGAAAACAAGACAAATGATGTTCCCAGGAAGTTGTTTAAGATGTCACACATCTGCTCTTTTTCTGTGTGGTCATCTTTTCTCTGAGAAGTTTCTATATCCCTGACTACAGAAATTTAAGAATTATAGGGGTGAGCCCAAGACTACATAAAAAAATTGATACAGTCACTTTCCTGAACTCCTTCCTCTTCATAATTTTCCTGGTACTTTCTACTTCTCTGGGGGCTTGCCTTTTGGTTTCTCCAAACAGGAAGCTGAAGCTTTAGCCCCCCTCTGCAACATACTTCCTACAACTGCACCCAGGTCTCAGGCCATAGGGTGGTAGGACAAAATGAGAAACAGAAGCAACACATATTTGCCCATTATCTTGGGATCAAAATTCCTTCTAAGTTATTCATATTTCATTGTGCTGGCCATTTTCACTTGTGACCTTGAATAATTAAATTATGCTTTATTTTTATTCATAGCATTTATTATCCTTGATATATTATATATTAATTAGATCATTGGTTTGGTATTTGAGACTCCCCCAACTTTCCACACTATAATGTGATCTCTATGATGACAGAAAGTGTACTCAATGCTGTATTCCTAGCATAAAGAACAGTACTCAAATCTTATAATGGTCAATAAATATTGTTAAAAAAATAATGAAGAAATTAATCCCCAGAATTATAGAATTGTCCTGTGCTTTTGCTCATGACCCAGTTATGTCAAATATATAACTCTTGTCCCAAAAAGTGATATTAAAGAATGTAGGAGGCCATAAAAGTCCCTTCAAGCTACTGCTAAGCAAATGGCTAGTAACTTTTCAATTACAAATTAATGGATGCTTGAGTTTTAGATACGGAAAGGGATAGGCTGAGAAATTCCTTAATTCATGTTGATAGAAATTTCACTATATATATTAGTTATCTTTTACTGCTCTAACAAATTACCACAAACTTAGAAGCTTAACAGAACACAATTTTTTAATCTAACAGCTCAGAAGTAGGTCATAAGTCTGGCACAGTTTTCTTTGGGCTAAAATCATAGTGGTAACAGGACTGTGTTCCTTTCTGAGGGCTCTAGAGAGGCTCCATATCCTAGGTCATTTGAGTTGTTGTCAGAATTCAGTTCCTTCTAGTTGTAAGACTAAGATTACCATTTCCTTGTAGCTGTCAGCTGAGGGCTGGGCCAGCTTCTAGAGGCTTCCACATTCCTTGACTTGTGTTCACCTTCCTCAATATTCAAAGCCAGCAATGGTGGGCCAAGTACTTCTCACACTTTGAATACCTTCTACAATTTCATCTTTCTGATCTAGGCAGGAAGGACTCTCCTCTTTGAAGGATTCATGTCATTAGATTAGGTCCACCTTGATAATCAAGAATGCAGGCTCAAGGTTGTTACCTCGATCACATCTTCAAAGTCCCTTTTGCCATGTAATGTCAATGTCAAATATTCATAATTCATAAGTCATAATGTCACAAAGATGGGATGACCATCTTTGGTGGCCCATCGTTCTGCTGACCACATTAGAGAAATGGCTTTTTAGAAAGAAAAATGACAAAGTTAATAATTTTATTAATTAAATTAATTTTTAAATGTTCAGTTCATTAATACTAACTATGAATAACTTTTATTATGCAAAGTTAAAACATTTAGTCTTAATGACAAGAAACTCAACATTCTGGAAAGAACTGTATCTTGGAGTTCTGTGATTTGTGAAAATGTAATGTAAGCTAATTGAGTTTTGTTTCTGTTTTTGTTTTTTTCTAAAACTGATTCTCAGAAGAGAGAATCTCAGGAACAATTTTCTATTCTTTCTATTAGAAAACATGAATTCCAAGTGAAAATTAAAAGTACTTAATTGATATATAAAACTTACATTGGTACAATAGTGTATACTTCAGAAATCATTTTACTTAAAAGATATCATCTTGGTGGTCTGACACTAATTGTAATAAAATTGGTGAGTGACAACATGCCTAAAACAATGATTATAAAAATGTTCTCTCCAAGGCTTGGTATCTTGAGAAGAATTTATATCTAATTATATTTAAATTTTACTTTAAAAACTTTACTTAAGGATATGGCTCTATTGGCTCTTGAGTTAATTATGTTTCTAGAGAGCCCCCCACCCCACTGACATTCTTTAGCTATTCTTTTCTTTTTTAATGTTTATTTATTTTTGAGAGACAGAGAGACAGACTGTGAGCAGGGGAGGGCAGAGAGAGAGGGAGACACAGAGTCCGAAGTAGGCTTCAGGCTTTGAGCTGTCAGCACAAAGCCCAACGCGGGGCTTGAACCCACAAACCGTGAGATCATGACCTGAGCCAAAGTTGGATACTTAACTGACTGAGCTACCCAGGCTCCCCTTCTTTAGCTATTCTTCCCAAATCCACTAAAAGGCTATAATTTAAAAAAACTGCAGGTACTCAGTATTGGTGGGATTATGATATCATAGAGCATTTCCTTAGTGACTAATAAAGTAGATCACCTTTCATATGTTTTTACATATTATATATTATGTTCATCTTACACTACTATATGTCGTTTGCTTTGGTGATGACTAATCAAGATCACACAGATGATATTTACCTGGTATACATCACCCCCAAAGTTGTTGCCAGTGACCTATACTGTGGTCAGGCAAGTGGACATCATCATTTGGATGTCTATTTTGGGGTAACTACTTATAAATAATTGTTTTAATCATGCCTGGTTTCAAGATGAACATAAGAACTCCAATATATGTGACCTGCGATTGTGTTATCAGCAAGTTGCTACTTTTTTTGTAATAGCCATGACATTTTATAGGCATAGGTAACAGATATATTTGATATTTTAAAAACTGTACGTATTTAATATATACAATTTGATGAGTTGGGCATATGTATAAACCCGCACACAATCAAGGGAATAAATATGTCTATCGCTTTCAAAATTTCTTTGTGCCCTTTTGTTCTTTGTGTGTTTGTGTGTGTTTATGTGTGTTAAGATCAATAAACATAAGACCCATCCTCTTAAAAATATTTTAAGTGAACAATACAATATTGTTAACTATAGGCACTATGCTGTAGAGCAGATCTCTAGAGCTCATTTGTCTTGAATAACTGAAACTTTATGCTCATTGAACAACTCTCCATTTCTCTCCTAATCCTAGCCCCTAGCAGCTGTCCTGCTACTCACTGCTTCTATGAATTTGATTATTTTAGATACCTCATAGTCCTTCTGTGACTTACTTCAGTTAGCATATCTTCCAATTTCATCCATGTTGTTACTTTTACAGGATCTTTCCGTTTTAAGGCCAAATAGTATTTTATTGTTTGTACATACCAAGTTTTCTTTACCCATTCATCCTTCAATGGACATTTAGGTTGTTCCATATTTTGGCTATTGTTAATAGTGCTGTAATGAAAATGGGGTTGCAGACATCTCTTTGAGATATTGATTTCATTTCCTTTTGATAAATATTCATAGGTGGGATTGCTAGATCATATGATATTTCTATATTTTTTGAGAGAGAGAGAGGACTCAAATGAGTGAGGGGCAGAGAAAGAGAGAGAGAGACAGACAGACGGACAAAGAATTCCATGAGGGGCAGAGATAGAGAGAAGAGGGGCTCACCGGAAGCAGGGGTCACTTGAAGTGGGGCTTGTGCTCACCAAGCAGGGCTCAAGATCATTCAAAGTGGGGCTTAAGCTCACTCAATGTAGGACTTGAAATCAAGAACTGTGAGATCATGACCTGAGCTAAAGTCAGATGCTTAACGGAGCCACCCAGGCACCCATGATATTGCTATTTTTAATTTTAACCTCCATACTGTTTCCATGGCAGCTATATGATTTCACTTTCACCCCAACACTGTATACAGGTTCCAATTTCCCATATCTTCATCAAGAGTTATTTATTTATTTGATAATAGTCATTCTAACAACTGTCAGATGATATCTCATCATGGTTTTAATTTGCATTTCCTTGATGATTAATAATTTTAGCCACTTTTTCATGTATCTGTTGGCCATTTGTATGTCTTTGGAGAAATGTTTATTCAAGTCATTGGCCCATTTTTAATTGAATTATTGTTATCATTATTATTATTATTGCTATTGACTGGTAGAAGCTTCTTATATATTTTTTTAATGTTTATTTATTTATTTTGAGAGAGAGGGAGTGTATGCATGCATGCAAACAAGTGAGGGTCAGAGAGAGAGGGACAGAGAGAATTCCAAGTAGGGTCTGCACTGTCAACATAGAGCCTGATGGAGGGCGCGAACCCATGAACTGTAAGATCATGACCTGATCTGAAATCAAGAGCTGGATGCTTAACTGACTGACCCACCAGGCGCCCCAATTTCTTATGTATTTTGGATATTAACCCCTTACCAACTAAATGGTTTGTAAATATTTTCTCCCATTTTGTGGGTTGCCTTTTCACTCTATTCATTGCTTCCTTTATTGTGTAGATGCTTTTTAGCTGGATATAGTCCCTCTTCTATTTTTTATTTTGTTGCCTGTGCTTTTGTCTCAACACTCAGCAAATAACAATGCCAAGACCAATTTCAAGAAGCTTTTCTTGAAGCTTTGAAATATTTACTACTAAGAGTTTTACAGTTTCAGGTATTACATTTAAGGCTTTAACCCATTTTGAGCTATTTTTGTGTGTGTATGATGTAAGAGTCCAGTTTCATTCTTTTGCATATGGATATCCATTTGCCCAACTCCATTTGTTTAAGAGGCTATCTTTTTACTATTGTATGTTCTTGGCAATCTTGTTGAAGATCAGTCAGATGTATATATGTGTTTATTTTGGGGCTTTCTATTCAGTTCCATGGCTTCTATATGCCTTTTTTCCCCACGTCTTTTTGCTACCTTTGGGTTTGGTTTGTTCCTTTTTTTCTAGTTTTTTGATGTATAAATTTAGGTTGTTTATCTGAGGTCTTTCTTCTTTTTTAGTAAAGGTGTTCATCACTATAAACTTCCTTCGGTATTGTTTTTATTATATTCTATAAGTTTTGGTGTGTTGTGTTTTCATTTTCATTTGCTTGAGATAGTTTCTAATTTCTCTTTAGAGTTCTATTTTGAACCATTGGTTCAAAAGTGTGTTGTTTAATTTCTACATATTGTGAATTTTCCAGTTTTTGTTTCTGCTGTTGATTTCTAGTGTCATTCTAATGTGGTCAGAGTAGATATTTGGTATGATTTTAATATTAACTTTGCTAAAACCTGTTTTGTTACCTAACACAGACTTTCCTAGAAAATGTTCCATGTATGCTTGGGAAGAATATATATTCTTCTGCTATTGGATTGAATATTCTGTGTATGTCTGAAGGGTCCTTTTGGTCTATGGTATTTTCTTTTATTTTCTTTTTTTTATTATTCAATTATTTATTTATTTATTTAATGTTTATTTATTTTTTGATAGAGAAACAGAGACAGACCACTAGCATGATAGGAGTAGAGAGAAAGGGAGACACAGAATCAGAAGCAGGCTCCAGGCTCTGAACTGTCATCACAGAGCCTGATGCTGGGCTCGAACTCATGAACTGTGAGATCATGACCTGAGCCGAAGTCAGATGCTTAACCAACTGAGCCACCCAGACACCCTGGTCTATAGTATTTCAAGTTCACTATTTCCTTATTGATTTTCTATCTGGATGCTGTATCCCTTTTTTGGATACACATTTCAAGAGCAAAGTGGTATAAAACTAGACCTAAAAGAATTACCTTAAATATTTATGATATATAACCCAATACCAATGGCTAAATGTGTTAATAAAATAAAATAAAAATAAAATGTACTACTCAAATTATTCCTCTTATAAATAAGTACCACCACAATATAAAAAGATTATCTGACAATTTGGATACATATTCACTGTATTTGAATATGTGGAACTTTTGAAGAAAGTCTCTGGTAGATTTATTAGTCAGGTAGACAGAAATGAGTAGGTAGATATGACAATGAATCTTGAAATAAATCTTATATAGAATCTTTTCATTCCTGGCCCATTGATAATAAGGGTGGATTTTACATCAAGGTGCCATATGGGCCTCTCTCAGACTTAAGTCTCCTGTAATTATCTACAATACCATCATGGAATAGTTATTTGCAGCTTTGTGGATTGAATCCAAATTTCTGCAGCACTGTATGCTACCTTTAAAGGTATGGTGGAGCCAGAAAAGGCTCATTATGTGATAAAGAACTTGTCATTAACTGTGAATGCTAACCAGTTCTATATCATTATGGATATAGTGAATCATCATGGAAGACCTATAGAAGGAGCCAAATTTGTAACAAATTGGCCTTCCTTCATGTCTACATAAGCTATTAAACTTAGTAGAGGACTATGTCATAGGCAGTATTAATAACAGTTGACATAAGAGATAGACTTCTGATGATATTCCTGTAAGGTACAGCATGTTTATGAAGGCAAGACTCTTCTGGATGGCATGCCTTACCTATTACTCAGTTGGTTGTGACACTATTGATGTCAATTATATTTGTGGGTTAAGAGGGGTTAAGACAATTTGGGGGTCAGAAAAATAACTTGTATGGCTAATGGGAAGTTTATAATTTTAAAAAATGTTTTGAGGCTATTGTGGTAAATAAATATGTAATTAGTCACCAAATACATAATGAGTTACTAACTCATTATAAGAACAATACAAGTCCTAAGAGTATTAAATTCAAGGTGGTGACCTTTTTAAGATTTGGGGAAGTGGATGCAGAGATACTTCTCAGAGATGCCTAGACACTGATAGAAACTGGCTCTAATTTCCCAAGATGAGAATGTGGCTTTGATGATGCAGTATTTGATTCAAGTTAAAATAGAGCATGACATTTTAAAACATTATATGGGCAGAGACTTTATGTGTAAATCCCTGTCAGAAACTTTGAGAACCAAAGTGTACATGTGGATCAGTGTGTTTGTGTGTGCATGTGGCCTCTTACCACCAGTCCACCTACCCTTGCTGAAAAGTTTTTCTCAGTACAGGCAATAATTTTCAATTAATTTTAGTGGAGCATTTTATATTTAGTGTTTTTGTTTTTGCTGCTTTTGATAACAGCGAATGAGAGATAAAATTAAAATAAACCAATAAAAAGGGAGAAACAGGGCTGAAAAATACTCAAGGCCTGAAATTTAAGCAGAAACAGCTACGGAAAGCTACATTGTAGACAATGTGGGTGAGTAAATAAGTTTATGGGGAGATCGAATAGAAAAGGATGGTCCATTAAAGTGTGTTGGGGGGAGATGAAGTAGGTCATGGAGTTGAAAAGAAAGGATGAGAGAAAAGTGGCAATTAGCTAGAAGAGAATATGAATCTGGGGCAAGGACTGTGTGACCAGCAGAGAACCCCAACGCTGCCAGTCGTGTTCTGGTCTCTTTGAATGTGTACCTGTACATAGAAAGTCTTGTTATAAGTTTTTGCAAGTAATTATAAAAAATAGCTTTAAGATATATCTGCATCTATTCAGTAGTCAAATAAAAACTAAGGTTGCTAAATTGAAGGAAAGATGTAGGCACATTGATTGAGTGCTGTAGATCTCCATTTCTGGAAGCGCTTTGGAGTAATGATCAATAGGAGCTACTGTTTTTTTTTTTTTAATTTATTTTTAAAGTTTATTTATTTATTGGGGGATGAGCAGAGAGAGAGGGAGAGAGAATCCCATGCAGGCTTCACATGTAGTGCAGAGCCTGACATGGGGCTCGATCCCACAAACCATAAGATCATGAACTGAGCCGAAATCAAGAGTGGGGCATTCAACCGACTGTGCCACCCAGGTGCCCCAGCAGCTACTGTTTATTGAGTAACATCGTTTATGTGGTGGGTGCTCTGATATATGATTTTATTTATTTATTTATTTATTTATTTATTTATATAAAGCTAATGCATTATATTTTTAAAAATTTTTTATTTAAATTCTAATTAGTTAATATATAGTGTAATATGGCTGTCAGGAGTAAAATTTAGTAATTCATCATTTGCATATAACCACCCAGGGCTCATCATAACAAGTGCCCTCCTTAATACCCATACCCATTTAGCCTATTCCCCCAACCACCTCTCTCCATCAACCCTCAGTATGTTTTCTATCTTTAAGAGTCTTTTATGGTTTGTTTCCTTCTTTTCCCCCTCCCATATGTTCATCTGTTTTGTTTCTTAAATTCCACATATGAGTGAAATCATATGGCATTTGTCTTTCTCTGACTGTCTTATTTCACTTAACATATTACACTGTAACTCCTTCCATGTCATTGCAAATGGCAAGATTTCATTCTTTTTGATGGCTGAGTAATATTCCATTATATATATATATATATATATATATGTATGTATATATACCACATCTTCTTTATTCATTAATCAGTTGATGGACATTTGGGCTCTTTCTATAGTTTTGCTATTATAGATAATGCTGCTATAAACATCAAGGTGCACATACCCCTTAGAATCTGTATCTTTGTATTCTTTGGGAAAATACATAGTAATGCAATGTCTGGATTGTAGTGTAGTTCTATTTTTAACTGGATTTTAAATATTTGAACAAACGCTAACTATGAAGAAACTAAAACCCTGATAGGTAAAGCAATGTTATGAGTAGTTTAATGTGTAGACTGAATGTCTGGATTTGAATCCTATGTCTCCCCATTACTTTGTACGTGGCATAGGGTGAGTTCTTCAATCTCTATGTTTCAATGTTATTATTTATACAATGAAGATAATAATAGTCCCTAGTTCAGGACTCCTATGGAGATGAAATCAGATAGTATGGGTTAAACATGCTTAACACATTGTCTGGCACAGAATAAGTACTATATAAATGTGAGGTACAATATTGCTGCTGCTGCTGCTGCTGCTGCTGCTGCTGCTGATTATATTTGTTAGGGAACAGAATAAAGAGGAAAAAAGTCTTCTGAGGTTGCAATATGATTTGGCAGGAAGCCCAAACTCTTTCAATTGGTGCCTCCCTTATAAACATCTTGGTTGAAATGTTTCTGTGTCCTTTTTTCTACTGCTGTCATGATGTTTAGTTTACTTTTTAAATAAGGGTCAAACAATGTCCTTCTCTTAGCATGTGTTTGAACTACTCTCATCTACTTGATAATTGTCAAACATAAACTTCACATCTCTATATCTTCCATTAGTTTTTCTCTTTGTTGGAGTGTCCTGCCCTGTCACTTTATATATCTGGTCAATTGTTATTTATTCTTTAAGACATAACTTTCTTAGTCAGAGATTGTTTGGATGCAATAATAGAGACTCCCTTAAGCTATATTTCATGAAAGCTATTAACTTAATGGGAGGAAACATGAGACTATCAAACAGAATCTACAGGCAAGAAGGACTTAGAAGGACTGGGGTCAGAAATTGGAAATGGCCTGGAATGAAAACTATTCCCACCCCCATCTCCCCACCGCCGTGTGAAGCTAAATGCCCTTTTCCTTTCTTCTGTTCAATTTTCTGCTTCATTCTTGTCTGTCTCAGAGATTTGGCTATTTTTCTCATGCATATGGTGGAAAATAGCTACCACAGGCAACATATTTTTCAGTTTAATTGAGAACAATTACATTTTTTTCCCCAAATTACAAATTTCTTGGAAATACAAAACAAGTATTAGAGCTTGGGATAGGTGTCTACCCCCGTAGGACTAGGAGAAGCAGTTTCTTTACTCAAAAGTGTCTCCTGGATGTAAAGGAAAGGATTCAGGGATAAGATGGGTGTAGGTAGGGTAGGAAGCCTACATTTATGTTTTCTTTAAAGCATATTAAGACTCCTGCCAGCTAAGACTCATTACTACCCTTTGTGATCTTATGGAGCTTACCGTTTCATAATGTTGTTAATTATAGAGTGCATACAAAAGTATTCTCAAAAGTGTGAGCTCATCAAAGACTAATGGGTTGTCTCATTCATCTTTATATTTTCAGCACTTAATAGTGGTATAGCCCTGAAGGGACTCCATCTAATAGGATAACCAAGAATAATATTAATTTCAATATAAGGAAATATTTAATAAGAGGAACAAGTGTTACAGGAGATCAGGGGAACTAGAGATCATTTTTAATATGAGTGATTGAGCAGTTTTCATGAAAGAGATAGTATTTGACTTGCACCTTGAAAGGCATGTAGATTTTACCAGGTAGTAAAATTGAGGGAAAGGCATTTCTAGCACTGAGAATACCACAAATGAAATTGTGAAAGTAGAAAAATCAAAATATGTATACATGAAAGTCTAAAGTGGAATTCAATAAAATTTTGTGGTTACTTAGGATCTGTAGAAGAAATAAATGAGAAATGAAGTAAAAATATAATTTATAAAAATTTTAAAAGCTTTCACTGTAACAAAAATATTTTTCACTGAAACAAAAAATATCTTGTTTTTTTGCAAAATAATTTACAGGGACACATTCAAGTAAAAAGATACATGTTAAATACTTTAAGATGGCTGCTTCTGGAATAAGAAGGGGAAAAAAGTATAGTATAAGGATAATAATAGGAAATATTTAATACATAGTTAGGATGCTTCAAATTATACTATGTTGTTTTCCTTCTTGCCTAGAACATTAAATATTTTATAACATCTCCTTTATAAGAAAAGTTTACTAATAAATGACATTCAATGGATCATCAGATCAAACAATTATATTATAGTATTATCTGTATGGAAATAAACAAAGACCACCAAAAATGAGAGCAAGTTAAAGCTAATATTTTAGGTTTTATTTATTTATTTTGAGAGAGAGAGAGAGAGAGAGAGAGAGTTAATATGAGTGGGGGAGGGACAGAGAGAGAGGGAGAATCCGAAGCAGACTCCATGCTATCAGCACAGAGCCCCACTCGGGGCTCCAACCCATGAACCACAGATCATGACCTGAACTGAATCATTACCTGAGCCAAAATCAGGAGTCTGACACTCAACTGACTGAGCCATCCAAGTGGCCCACAAACCGAAGCTATTTATTCTGAGCTTGCTCTAGCAAGGGAGTCAGCCACCATCATGTGTGTTTGGCAGAGATTCAAAGACAGACAGAGAGGGGAGAGAAAGCTTTACAACAGAAAAAAGGGAAAGCTTCAGGTTTGCCCTGACTGAAGGGTATTGGGAAGCTATAGGCAGTGTTCCTCAAAGTGGATCATCCTATGTGATTGGTTTGGGGAACATATTCGGGTTATACTTGTTGGCCCTAAGTTGCAAGTTGGGACAAAAATAAGGGAAGCTGTCAGTTATTAATCAAGTCCTGGTTATTTGGGCTAATTGTTACAGGGATTATTGTTAGGTCTCCTAGACTGTTTGCTAAAGATGGTGGTCTGGGGAAGCCTGGGTGGCTCAGTCTGTTGAGCATATGACTTCCACTCAGGTCATGACCTCGGGGTTCATTGGTTGGGGCCAGAATGAGGCTCTGTGCTGACAGAATGGATCCTTGCTTGGGATTCTCTCTCTCCCTCTCTCTGCTCCTCCCCAACTCGTGCTTTCTCTCTGTCAAAATAACCTTTAAAAAATTCCTTAAAGATGGTGGTCTGTCTTCCCAGCAATCTGACTTGTAGAAAGTAGGTTGATTTCCTGTGCTGGTTACTGTATATAGTGGGTTAGCATTCTATCTTTATGTATGATCTGGCCTTTGTCTGTTTGTATATTCAGTCTCTCATTTTCACGGGTAATTCTGTGTGGTTGCTGGTACAAAAGAGATCTCTTTTTCTACCTAGGCTTAGAGAAGGCAATAAACAGCTCTTAGTTATCATACATGTCTTGAACAAATTCAATATATAAGCAGTTGGAAATAAGAAAAACAAAAATACTTTACATATTATCCCCAACATAAAATACACTAAAACGTCAAGCGTATCAGGCTTAAGAGCATCATGCTAGTAATAACAATATCTATTTGTCTCCTGTCCTCATACTCTTGTAAAGTATTGTGGTGTTGTTCTCTAGGTGATTTAATGTTAGATAAATCACCTAGAAGTTCCTGCTTGATGACATTTTTAATTATCCTTTCCCCCAGCCAAACTCAAGGCCATTTTGCTTACTGGGTCAAGCTTTTCTTGCTTGGTTCTTTGTTTTCACAGGAACCAAATTGTTTCCCTTATTTAACAAATTTCTAAAACAATTTTTCTCTTTATTTAGTTGGCCATACCTAGGTAAGTGTGTGCCCCATTTTCTTCTGAAGCTGGAAATTGTGCTGTACATAAATAAAACATTCATGACCAAGTCACTGTGCATGAAATAGAATTATTCTGCCTTTGCTGCTGAATAATCATCAAGTAAGGGTGTCAGTGTGCTCACCTGTGCTGTGCAACATTTGATGTCTTTGACATCTCTCTTTCTTGAAATACTTTGACTTTTGTTTCCAGAATGAAGCACCGTTTTGCTCCTCCTAGAAACTGTTTCATTTCATCATAATGAACAGACTCCGCATTGTTTGGCCTTTCCTTTGTCACCTGTGATTTCCAAAGTTCTACCAAAGTTCTATCCTCAGAAGTCTGCTACTCCTTAACCCACACTACCCAGTGATCTATCCATTCCTGTGGGTTGAATAACTGCTTGCCAGTCTGAAACATATATCCCTTATAGATTACACACCTGTATTTCCTGCTCCTTATTAGATATATTTCTTTGATGTTGGAGTAATCTAATAACTGTCCTCCTCTTTTATTGTTTTCACCCTGGGGGGGGAGTGTTGGGGAGCAAGAAAAAACCTTAAGGACCCCTGTGTAAATGAAAAATACAACACTGACTCTAGATTTATGACTCAAGCTTTATGGTAATTTTTAAACTGAAAAACATGGCAAAGCTCCCATTCCTTTTTTCTTCTGCTAACCTTATCTCTTGCACACACACAGATACATGCACACACACACACACACACACATTTCCTGCCCTCAGGCCAGAAGTAAAAAACATGACCTGTCTCATATTCTATGGAAGAAAGGAACAGAGAAAAATGGATGAATCCTCATTAAATTCTGATTTTATTTTTGCTCCACCTGATTAATTTAACCCAAGAGATGTCAAACCCTCTCTAACTTGGCAAACAGCTAAGTTGTTTTTTCACACAAATGGAGAAATATTTGAGGAAGGAGAAGTGAGGAAACAGAATAGCATTGCTCTAGTACTAATCTGTCTCTCAGGAAAACACAAAGGAAATTAGGTTTCTACCAGCAGTCTCCAGTTGGATCTTTTAAAGGAAACTCAAATTCAACAGACAGAGCCAAAGCCTTTCCTTCATTGTCTCACCTCAGCCTGCTCCTCCTCCAGCTCTCACTGACTCAGTGAATACAATCACCCTCCAGTTAGTTATATAACTGAGAATTTATAAAGGATAGAAATATGCAGTTCCTGTTTTTCATACATATTCTGCAACATGTATTAAAGTATTTATTTATTTATTTAAATGTTTATTTATTTTTGAGAAAGTGAGAGTGAGCAGGGAGGGGCAAAGAGAGAGGGGGACAGAGAATCCAAAGAGGGTTCTGTGCTGACAGCAGGGCTTGAACTCACCAACCATGAGATCATGACCTGAGCAGAAGTTGGACGCTCAATTGACTGAGCCACCCAGCTGCCCCTTCCACATGTATTAAAGTATTTAAAATAGGAAGGGAAACATGTAACTTCTTCTTGGCAAGAATATCCCTTTTGCAGTTGATGAGCTGCTATTTCATGATGCTAGTTGAACCTCCTGGTTGTCATTTGATGATAGGAGTGGTCACAAATTTGTATTATGATGTCTGATACTTGTTCCTCTACACCCTAAGTCCAAATCCTGGCCACTTATTTTGTAGAATTACATTTCTCCATCTGACAAATAATAACCTTCTAATGTCAAATAGTTTACAATGCAAGAATGTTAGAAAGTATGTTTAGGATGCATAGTTTCCTGTGAATTTTGTGAAATGGATGAATGATTTGTAGATCTATACAAGGAATAGAAGATTTACTACAAGCATCATTTCTACTTTAAACACCAGGTTCCTGTTGTAGACTGATATGAAAATACTGTAAAGTTAATATGACTTCCTTACACATGCAAAAAAATCATATTCTCTAGGAATTATAATCCTTAGAATTTCAAAGAATACAACAACATATTTCACAAAAATGTACTAGATTTTATCACTTATTTTACTTCTTATTTAGGGTGAAAATATATTTCAAAAGATATTCATTTTAAGAAGCTCTTGCTATTGTCTTCTGTCCGTACACAAAAGATGGCTTAGACTTTTTCCATGAAAATAATTTTCTTTAACACTTCTCAACCATTATAAATTAAGATGTGTAATAAGTCAGACCTTTTTATAAAAGCACTAGTGAAAATTCTTGATTATAAAACAGTTTAAATGTACCACTGTGCAAGGTATCACATTTTCTGTGTGCTAAAAATATAAAAGAACTTTTAGGGGTACCTGGGTGGCACAACTGGTTAAGCGTCGGACTCTTGATCTTGGGTTAGGTCATGATCTACCAGTTTGTGAGTCTGAGCCATGCATTGGGCTCTGTGCTGATGGTACAGAGCCTGCTTGGGATTCTGTCTTTCCTTCTCTCTGCCACTCCCCAACTTGTGCTCTCTCTGTCTCTCTCAAAATAAATAAACGTAAAAACATTTAAAAAATAGATAAGAACTTAATATAAGGGACTCAGAAAACAAAAGAATATTTGTAGCAACAGTAGCTCACATATATTATGTACTTACTATGTGCCAGGCATTATGCTATATACTGCATTCACAAATTCATTTAACCCTGTGGGAGTAAAATCCTCAGGGCTAAGTGTATTTTGAAAATTAGAGATTTTCAAGTTTCACAAAGATAATACATTGCACATATTGTAGATTATGCAATCCTCAGAAGAGGGCAGCGCTCCGTAATCAAACATATTAACATTCCAATGGAGAAACATATAAATGTTCAAACAACATGGGGAAATGTGGCTGTAAATAACCAGCATCAGCTCGGCTTTATTCTTGCTGTGAGATGAGTTTGCTCCAAACTTAAAGTTTTCATTTTTGAGAATTTTTGGATTTTATAATTATGCATAAGGGATTGGTAACTCCCACTTTACAGATGAGGAAAATTTAGCTAAAGAGTTATAAGGTGGTTTTCTAAGGTCATATTGGAAAGCTAGAAATTAACCAAGGCAGTCTGGCTCCAAAATCTTTCAACCTCTATTATCTACTAATATCCCCGGGGACTGGACGACTTCCCTTCCCGAGCTGAGCAAGCATTTTTTTGTGTATGTCCCCACGGATGATTTTCTTTAATAATATGTAATTCACTGCCTCACAAGAATTCATGCTCTTTTTAATGTTGAGATGGGATCTACTTATCCATGACCTCTATTCAGTATTCATCGTTTTGCCTCTAAAAACAAATAATATATCTACACCGCCATGACGGTATTTCAAATATTTAAGGATAGTTCTTACTATTTTCCTTTATTTTTCTGTCTGTTCATCTAAACACTCCTAGTTTGTTCATTCTTTCCCTTTCCATAACAAGTCTTAATGTTCTCCTGCAAAGTTCTATATTTTTATTAATGTCCTTTTAAGGAGTATACCAATGAGAAGTTAGCTGAATTTGTTTTTATTTTTTTATTTTATTATTATTTTTTTAAGTTTATTTATTTTGAGAGAGGGAGAAAGAGAATTCCAAGCAGGCTCTGCACCACTAGAGCCCAATATGGGGCTTGAACTCACTAACTGCGAGATCATGACCTGAGCTGAAATCAAGAGCTGGATGCTTAACCAGCTGAGCCACCCAGGCACCCATGTATTGGTTTTCAGAATGGACTACAGCAGAATGCTTATCCCTGTGATAAGAACGCCATTCTTCTGTTGTTGGAAACAAACCAATGTGACAATTTTTTTACTATCTATATTCTGTTTTTGAATTATATTAGTCTTGTGGTAACCAATACCATATATCATTATCATGTGAGTTACTAGCAAGCATAATTTTCCTCATCATTTAGTTAGGCAAGTGAATTTTTTAAACCAAAGTCTAGTACAAAGTATTTATTGTAGTCATATTTAATAGTTTTTTACCCTTGCAGGATAATTTAGAATTTAGAATCTGTTACTGTTTGGTATCCTTTTGGCTTTATGGCACTTAGGTCTCTGCTGATTATCTTATCAGAGGTGTCATCTTTGATCACACTTTCTAAACTTGCACTCTTTCAATATCACACTCCCTTATCTTAAAAAATGTATAATTTGATCTTCTATATATGCTTTGCTTATTTATTGTCTCTCTCTCTCTATCTCTCTCAAACAGAATGTATGTTCCATGGAAACAAAGTCTATACTTTGTTCACTGTTATCCAAACCCCAAGCACCTATGACAATGCCTGAAACTTATATATATTTAAAAAATTTAACTAAATTTATTGATTGATTAGGTGCATTTAATATCTTCTTGGGGCATTGGTAAAATTTTTATACAGCTAGATGGCTAAAGATAGAATCTAATAGCAGGCAACTGAATAGCTTGCTAAGATTGGTATATAGCCGTTAAAAAATAACTTGAGTGTTTGATATCATTTTAAATCAAAGATATCTATGAGGTTTTTTTTAATGTTTATTTATTTTGAGAGAAACAGTGCATGCACACACATGCCTGGGGAAGGGGCAGAGAGAGAGAGGAGAGAGAGACGGGGAGAGAGAGACAGAATCCCAAGCAAGGTCCACACTGTCAGCCCAGACAGAGCCTAACACAGGGTTCTATCACACAAACTGTGAGATCATGACCTGAGCTGAAACCAAGAGTTGAATGCTTAACCAACTGAGCCACCCAAGCACCTCAAAAATATTTATGAAGTTTTTAATCACTATTTCACTAAAGTAATCATATATTTCTCTTTGACTTTCCCCTAATCAATGAATAAGCAATACTATCAAAAAAGTATTTTACTATAATTTACTTTAGATAAGTGATGATGCCTCTTAAGGATCACCCTGTGTTTCTTATTTACTTATAAATAACTTATTAAATAATTAATTCCATGATTTTCCTAAAAATAGACTCCTAGTCAGTCACTTCACTCATTCCTTGCTTTTGGAAATTGGAAAATTTGCTACTTATCAATCTGCCAAATCTTTGTGATTTCTCTGAATATATATGTTCTTGAGTGGCATGTAACTGCTTCATTTTCCCCCCCAGTCTGTTATAATATTAAGTAGGACCTTGATACATGAACACATTAAGACTGTCTGGTCCTTCTTAATATATTATTTCCTGTAATGAAGTGATATTGCTTTTTCCATTGTTTGTTGCTCTTTGCAATTACTGCTAGAGAAGACACATTTGGGCACGTGTCTTCTTTTCTGTAACTGACTTATATGTCATCTTCATCAATCAGCAGCTCATTCCTTCTTTCTCCCCATTTACTTTTATATAATGATGATAATAATATCACAACTAATGAGACTTTACATGTGCTTTATTTATTTATTTATTTTGAGGGCAGCGGGCAGAGAGAGAGGGAGAGAGAGAATCCCAAGTAGGCTCCATGTTGTCAGTGCAAAGCTCCATGAGGGGCTCAATCCCACAAACCATGAGATCATGACCTGAGCCAAAAACAAGATTTGGACACCTAAATGACTGAGCCAGTCAGGTACCCCAGATGTGTTTTTTAAATTTATTCTATTTAATCCTCTAGAGATTAGTATTTCTATTATCCTCATATTCAGAAGTAAGGAATGTTCCAATGTACTTGGTTAGTTTACAGATATATTTCAATTCATGCAAATCAAGAGGTCTAGGGCAATGGCTGCCATAGTAGAATCAGAAAACAGTTTGTTGTCTCTTAATTAGCCGATCTGGGTTCTGATCACTGGATTGATCAAAGAACCCCATTATTTCTAGCTCTGTATTCTAGTTTGGCAGTAAACCTAATTTCCCAAGATAAACTGTAACAAGTATAAAAAGAGAGTGAAAAGAATTTGCTCTTGTGGGAAAAAATTGATTTGTTGTTAACTAATTTACTACTTTATTTTTGTTTATTTTTTTAATGCTTATTTACTTTTGAGAGGCAGGGGGAGGGGCAGAGAGAGAGGGTGACACAGAAGTGAAGCAGGCTCCAGGCTCTGAGCTGTCAGCACAGATCCCAACGTGGGGCTCGAACTCATAGACTGCAAGATCATGACTCAAGCTGAAATTGGAAGCTTAACTGACAGAGCCACCCAGGCGCCCCTAATTTACTAGTTTAATATTCTAGTAAATAAAAGCATAACATGCCCTTCTTTAGCAGTAATTACTGGAAGACTTTGCAGGGGGAAAGCACATTATTTATCATTGTCTTCTATTTAGAAATAAAGCAAAGACTTTTCTTTTAAGGAATTTGGATTTAAGTTTAAAAGGGTGAGTATAAAAAGTCACTGTTAAAAATGTGAAGTCACTTTTGGTGGCATGATGAGGAGAACTGATTAAAGACATTTTCTACCTCAAATGTCCTTAGAGTCACTTAATGTTTTTATTCTTATGATTTGAAGTTTTCAGACATATATTCTTTTCTCTCTTCTAATCTTTCCAACTTGTATTGGAAAGACTGAATTAAAAAAAAAAAAACCAGAAGAACTAAGAAATGTATTTTTTTCATTTCCTACAATTTATTTTCAGGGAAGCTAAACAGAGTTTATAGACTTATCTACAAGAAAGCTTGTTTACATGTATGTTTTCTCTAATGCAAAAACCTAAATGGTGAAGTAAGAGGGTCTCTCACAATGACAAAGGACAGACCCACAAGCACAGCCAAGCTTGTCTAGAGTGGTATAAATTCATGGGTTAATGGGATATTTTGAGTTTGAATAAAAGTCTTCTCCCCATACAAATTTTAATAATTCTGGTCTATCACCAGTAATTTAATTTCTTACTGTAAGTAATGTCTTGTCTTAGGAGGCAACACTGTGACCCAAGAGGCAGACCATTAGAACTTTCATCACTTGGCATGCACTATTTGATCACTTATCTCAGGTTTATCAGAAAATACACCTCACTCAAATGAAAAATACCTTACCAAAGAGAGTAGTTTTTTTGTTTGTTTTTATTTGAAAGAGAGAGAGAGAGAGAGAGAGAGAGAGAGAGAGAGAGAGCTTGTGTGCACACAGGGGAGGGACAGAGAGAGAAGGAGAGAATTCCAAGCATGCTCCATGCTGTCAGAACAGCGAGGCTTGAACTCATGAACTATGAGATCATGACCTGCATCAAAATCAAGGGTCAGATTCTTAACCAACTGAGCCACCCAACCACCCCAAGAAGGGTCATTTTTAGTGGGGTGGGAAACATCTTGGAAGTGCTGCATTGAGAGCACAGGAAGAAAACATTATGTATGGATTTATATTCCTTCACAGGGCAGAACAAGAGTGCACCCATTTTTCTAGGTTCTTTCTTCACCTGTCAGGGAATTTTCTCATTTGAAAGAACTACATTTTCTCCGGCACACATTATCAACACTCAGTAATCAACACTCAATTGCTTTGTCAGTACGCCTTCTGTCAGTTGGTTTCTATTGCCCTGTATAAAAATAGTGGAAAGTGGAGGCTTGGGTTTGGGTAAAAGCTTCCTAAAATTTGAGGGTTTTTTTTGTGGATCATCCACTTTAAAATGCATCTGCAGTTGTCTGAGTTAGTGGTTGTTTTTTATATTAGGCTTCAGACCCAGCCCAGGATAAGACTAATTTAATAGGTTCTTATTCTGTAAGGCCAACAGCATACCTTGATTTTCCTCTGGACAACAGAATCTTGATTACAAAGTTGGTTAGAGTTTATTTAACTTCGTTATTTAGCTGAAACCTAAATGAGTAAGGGTTTTATAACTGAAGACTTTATGAAGACAGTAAAGGACATACGTTATGGTGATAGAATCTATATTATAACACAGTCAGCTTGAATGTAACTGTATGCAACAAACTGCCTCATCATTATGTGGGTTGTGATATGAAAAGTAATCTCTCTTCATTAAAAATTATCTAATCTCTTTACCAAGGAATGACTAAAGAAAGTGATTCTACTCTGATCCACTTTTAATTTTCCTTTTCCTTTTTTTTTTAAACCTAAGTTCTGCTTTTTCTTTTATATATAATTTACCCTAATACCTTGCTAGTGACATTAAGAATGATCACCTCTTTGATATTATCAACTATAAAGTTATCAGTCTTTTTATGTAAATGAAATTTTAAACAGAATTTCATAAACTAGATTCATTTAAAAAATAAATCCACTTCTCCCCTTCACTATGAGTTGCACATATTCATTACAAAAGTTCAGGTAAACAAAGAGAAGATAAGAACCACTGATACTGTATCTACCTTTCAGATTTTTAATGCATCCACTTGTACATAAAATCTTAAAGCCACTCTATATTCTGTTTTATACCCCTTGTTGTTCACTTAATAGATCACAAGCCTCCTTCCTTTCCAACATACAGAGTTATATGATTTTTTTAATTAAAAAAATTTTTTTAGAGAGAGAGAGGGGGAGGGATAGAGGGAGAGGAAGATTGAATCAACCTGGCTTTACATTCAGCACAGAGCCCGCAGCAGGCTCGATCTCATGACCCTGAGATCTTGACCTGAGCCAAAATCAAGAGTCAGACTGAGACACCAAGGCATCCCAGATATCTATGACATCTGGAATGCACATATTGAAAGTCATTTAAATAATCACTATTTTCGAACATTTAGTTTACTTTCTTTTTTTCCTATTGTAAATAACACTCTGGTAATTATCTTTGCAGCTGAATATTGGAGCACATATGTAATGAGTTCTGAGAAATGGATTTGCTGGATGAAAAGGAAAACATGTTTCAGGGCATATTTCACAGGCATTACTGTATCATCAGCTGTTGTTGAAAAACACGGCCAAACACTACTTTTCGTCAGCTTCTGCAACTGTGTATTTTTGGAAATGTGAGTTTTTAATCTAAGTATTCTGATCACAACTATGGAATTCTTCTCTTGCACTGCAGTGTGGGGAGTTTTATGATCTTCTGTCTCTTCAGTTGGAAAGACTGAAGTTTATTTAAAATATTGCCCTCTAGGTAGAGCAAGGATTCTGTTAACACGGGATGCCACAATCCAGAAAATGTCCTTTTAAATGCTGTACAGCAATATGTGTGGGCAAAGCTTGTACAATTCAGAATGCAGTGCATGCTCTTCATCCCCCTAAGTTCTTTAGGATCTGGAGGCGCAGAAGCTCCAAATCCTCCTAGTCTTTCTCAATCTAAGTTCCCACCTGCCAGAGTCCATGTCACTCATGTTTTTCTTTTGGGGCATTCTCTTTTCTGTCTTCCACAAAGATCCAAATGTGGAACTCATCCCAGCCTTCATCTATTTAAATACCAAATCACTTATTTACTCATCCAGCAAATATTTATTGAATGTCTAACCTATGAAAACACTTGTCTAGGATACTAGGAACACAGCCATTAACAAAAAAGAACCCCTGTTCCATTGGAGCTCACATTCTAGTGGGGAAAGACAGGCAATGTAATGGAACATAAGTGATACACATAAGGTATCAGGCACTGATAAAGACTATGTCTTAGTTTTCTAGGGCTGTCATAACAAATTATTACCAACTAGGTGGCTTAACACAACAAAATTTTATTCTCTCACTGTTCTGGAAACCAGAGTCCAAAATCAAGTCTCCTTCAGGAGGCCCTGGAGCGGGGAGTGGGGGGGGCGGGGCACAGTGTGGTAATCCTCCTTTCTTCTAGCAGTTTCTGCTGGCACCAGGCATTTCTCAGCGGGAGACAGCAAGGCTCCAGTTGTCTGCCTCCCTATTCTCATGGCCTCCTCCCCTGAATCTGGGTCTCAATTCTCCTTCTGCCTTTCTTTTGTAAGAACAACTGTCCTGACATTTAGGACCCACCCTTAAATTCAGGATGATCTTGTCCCAACATCCTTAAGTCAATTACATCTGCAAAGTCCCCTTACCTAAATAAGATCAAAATTCACAGGTTCTGGACAGACATAGCTTTTTGGAGGGCTACCCTTAAACCCACTACAGAGGACAAGAGTGTGTGTATATGAAGGAATCAATTTTTAAGTTTTAATTACAGTATAGTTAACATACAGTGTTATATTAGTTTCAGGTGTACAGTATGGTAATTCAACAATTCTATACATTATTCAGTGCTCCTTAAGATAAGTGCACTCCTGGGGTGCCTGGGTGGCTTAGTTGGTTGTGTCCGATTTCTTGATTTCAGCTCAAGAAATTGTGTTTGTGTTTTTTGTTTTGTTTTGGTTTTGGTTTGTCTCTTCCCCCCTCCCACTCTGTTCATTTGTTTTATTTCTTAAATTTATGGAGGAGTCAATTTTAAATAAAGTGACAGAGGCTTCAATGAGAAGATAATGTTTAGAGACCGGAAGGGGATAAAATGTAAGTCACACGGATGGATATCTTTGCCTTCCTCACAGAGAGGACAGCAAGAGCAGATACTTAGAAGCTAAAGTGTTTCTGGTATGTTGAAAAGCCAGGAAGCCTGAGTAATTGTATCTTCTCTCTATTATGAACTCCCAGATATTGAAATAATGATGATGGTGCTAACAAATACACACATATTGTTCCTTTTTTCACTGGCAGTATACTCCCAATTTTCACTAAATTTTACCTCAGAATTTTCAGCACCTTTATTTGCATGCCCAGAGCCTAAACAATAGAGCATTTCTCTAGATCTCACCTACTCTCCGCAACAGTTTTTGCAAACAGAACAAAGTACTAGAGATTTCTCTGTTAATGTGAGTTATGGTCTTTTTTTTTAATGTTTATTTTGAGAGAAAGAGAGACAGAGCGTGAGCTGGGGAGGGGCAGAGAAAGAGGGAGACACAGAATCTGAAGCAGGCTGCAAGCTCTGAGCTGTCAGCACAGAGCCTGACGTGGGCTCGAACTCACGAGCTGTGAGATCATGACCTGAGCAAAAGTCAGATTTTCAACTGATTGAGCCATCCAGGTGCCCATGAGTTATGGTCTTAACAAATAACAATTTGCTTTTTAGCAAAATTTTACCTTTACATATGAATATTTTAAATATTAGAAATTTTGAAAACTTATTTTCTAAACTTCATTCTGTTTCTGTGTTACCATGATGCGTTTTTATATTTGTATCCCCACTGCCTCAAACTCTACTGTTCTTTAACACATGCTTTCTTGATTCCAGATCTCTTTTGATTTCCTTGACTTTGTCCAAAATCCACTATGACACCCAGCCTGTTCCATCACCATTAGCCATTCCATACTATTCCTCCCTTCATTGGTATTTATTTGACTTTGTCACCTCACCTATATGCTCTAATTATTCTTGATTGCAACCTTCACTTACACTTTGTTTCCCATCTTATGGGGCCATATAATTATGCGGCCAGAAACAATATTGTTTGGTTTCCCACCTGAAATCTCTTTAGGCTGAGCCTGCTCCCCTCCTTACCCAAGGTCAACTGGTCCTAGGCCAGGGGATATATATCAACAGTAGGTCATGGCTAAACATTGAGCACTCCCCTTGTAGTTCACATATCTTTGACTATGTTATTGATGGGGTTCTTGAGCAAATGGCTAAGAAAGAATTCTTGAGATGTCTTTGGTGCAAAAAGGTGATTTTATTAAAGCATGGGGACAGGATCTATGTGCAGGAAGAGCTGCACTGGAGTTGTGAAGAGTGACTGATTATATATTTTTAGGTTTGTGGAGGGAGGGAGATAGAGTTAAAGTAAGTTTCTAAGGAATTTGGAAGCAAAGCTTTCAGGACCTTGAGGGGCTAGCTACTGCTAAGATAAAGTTATTTTTAGTCTTTAATAAGACAGAAACATTAAGGAAGTAAGGCAGCCATGAGTTGCTTGAGGATGGTCATGCTCTGCGTGTTTCAGGTGTCTGTCAGTGGGCTGCAAGCTGTAAGATTTAATTTAAGCTACATTACTCTCGACTTTGTTTCCCTTATCAGTATTGAGAGGCTCATGGTAAATTTGGTTCTTTTCCTGTATCCCAAATTTATAGTGACTGAGATTTTGCTTCATTTCTCTTACTCCCACTAAAAATATTTTTGCCTGCTTTCTCAATTCTTCCTGGTAGTCTTCACCTCAACCAGCCTCATTCTCATGTTTGACCACCTGGATCCTACTGCTATAACTCTCTGCTAATGATAAGCCAGCCACCTAGAGTGACCTCTGCTGATTTCCTATCACCTGGACTTGGGTCATCACATGCCTTGTCCCTATGTGGCTACACAGCTTGATTTTCCTCTCAGTTCAGATCTTTCGTATTAGTATACCCTTAAGGTCTTTGTTTATAGTTTCCTTAGATTCGTCTCTAGGATAACAAAACCCTATCCTTGGTGACATGTTCAGAAGAGCCCTCTCTTTACATTCTCTGGTGTGCCTTATCAGTATTCAGTCCTTGGAGTAGAAATCTATTATATTGCTATATTCCATTTTTAAATATCTTCAATATTCTTTTTTTAAATAACAGCACTAACACTCCATCCTTATGACTATTAAAAGTCTATTTTTCTCAAAGTCATTTTTGTTTTTGTTTTCCTTTGAATAGTGAATCATGAACATTCCTATTCACTGACTAATCTAGCAAGACAAGTCACTTTATTATTGTCTACGAATTTCAACTGATTATTCAGGGTAATGGTGTTTCTTGACTTAAATGAATAAAATGTTATTCACTTCAAAAGCTTTTAGAAACATTTGTTTACTGTTTTTTAAAAGATTGGAAGCTTGGGCTATAAAATACACTTATACTTTAGACATTTTTCTTTAGGGTAGTTAATTTTGTTTTACCTCGGAGTACTCTTGTGATTGCAGATAAACTAAAAGTAGTATTGTGAAATACACACCTTTCTTTTTTTTGTAAGCTGGAATGATAGCTCTTAATTTTACCAAATACAGCACATTTTGAAAGCCACGACATTCTTTTAGTCTATTTGCATTAATAGGAAAATAATTGTTGGAAAAGCAGATGTCTAGGCTTTTCACACAACTGATATCTTTCAAAACCCACAAATAAATCAAAAGCAAGAGGTGTAAGATTTGATTTATGTATCTATACATGAAAATTCAGTTGGATTTAATGGTTTTTAGTAGTAATATCATAAAAGCCCATAAGATGGTATTTTATTTAGGTTTGGATGTATGTAACAGAAACCCAAAATGGTAGAGGTTCATACATGATAAAAGTTTATTTCCTTCTCTCATATAAGTCTGAATTTAGATAATTCAAGGCTATTATGGTGGCAAAAGAGTATCTGGTTGTCCAGATGGCTGTCTTCTCTGTAGGTCTCTTTACATTGTTTTCTTTCTATGCATGTCTCTATGTCCAAATTTCCCCTTTTTAGAAAAACACCATCATGCTGGATTAGGATCCATGCTATTGACCTCATTTTAACTTGATTCCCTTCAGAAAGACCCTCTGTCAAAATAAGGCCATACTTCGAGATACTGAAGGTTAGGACTTCAACATATGAGTTTGGAGGGGACAAAATTCAACTCGAAACAGGCTGAATCTCTAAAACCTGAGGCACAAATTTCTTAATCACTTTGTATGTAGGCACTGAGATTTTAAGGAAGAAATATTTTATTTTCTGATCAGATTTACTTAAATAAGGAGGGACAGAATGTATTGTTATGTTTTTAATACTTCTCCTCAGCCAACAAAAAACACATTTTCTACTTACCCATCACTCTAATTAAAAAAAAAATCAACATCATGGGCCATGAAGTCAAATTAAAATCCCATTGTGCTGGAGTATTTTCAGAGAATTAGCAATAAAAATCTAGGTGGCAAATTTACAATTACTTAAAATACATGAATTCTAAAATTTAGTAGAAATGTTGTCGACACAGTTAAGTGCCTGCAGTCAGTTCTGAAATGTTAATCGCTCTCATTAGCCATGTTCTTTTTTTGTGGGAAAAAATGGTAGTGTTTACACCCTCACATAATACATTAGCATCTGTTTTCTTTTCTTTTCTTTTCCTTTTCAGCCCTCAAGGAAAAGAGAACTGTGTTAAAGCTCTTTCTCTCTGAGAATACATCAGTTACTGTCAATGGAGGAGCACCTGTGCTATGCACAGTGAAGTACTGTGTTTCACGGTCATGAAAACATAGTAAAAGAGCAACGAAACATTCCTTGCCCTGGAAAATCAGTCAAAGGAGAACGATAAATTGGAAAAATTGAAGGGAATTTAGGATCCTTCCCAACGTCACAATATAGTGCCCCAATATCTCTGCAGGAAAAGAAAAAGGTTGAATTATAAATTCAAATTGTTCAAGTTTAGTTTTATTAATATCCTGAAATAGGGCATCATGAGTGAAAATCAGTGGGACTAAATGCACCTGCCTGGGGCTGAACTTCCACATCACAAATGAATTCCGACTCTTCTCAGATTAGGTAACGTTGGATTCCTATGTATGGTGTGCACATGCAGACACACTTCCTCATGCAACAAAGTCAGACATCTCTATTATAGGACAATACCATTAGTTATTTATGGTCGTAGTAAGAAACTTTACTAAAATGGGCTTATATTTTCAACAGGTAAATAACTTGCTTCCATGCCGTTGCCATGGCACCATACATACAATTCTATTTTTCTATTGTTCAGGAAGGATTGTTTGATCCTGGACATTGGCATTTTGTTTGCCACTCTTACCAGACATTTAACAATTACATTTAAAAACTTGACAAGAGGTTTTAGAAACTGGCTGAGAACCTGTGATGGGGAAATACACTTCATTTTTTTTTTTTTTTTGCTTCTGTTTTCTCTTCATAGAAAGACATTTATTCCTTGTAAATAACTTCCTTAACTGTGGTATAGCCCCAGGGAGCCCATGCAGTCACTGTGACCTAGCTAGCCTTGTTTGGATGGTAGGGACCCTGGTGTCAGGCAATATTCAGACCAGCCAGGCCCCATTGTCACCTCCTTTCACTGCTGCTTACCATGGCTAGACATAAAGGGCAACAGTAATTACTTCTCAAAAGGTAGGCACCTGGCAAGGCATTTTTTGGTGGTTGTGAAAGGCAGTTAAATGAATAAAAAGACCTAGAGAAAAACAGAATAAAATTTGAAAGGCCATAAGAAAGTTTATTTTAAAAGAAATAATACCTCTTTTTTTTTTGGTTCTGGTCAAGATTTAATAGTTCTTTCTCCTGTTTCCTTAAGAGGAAACAAACCCAGTATCACTCTTATAAAATATTCCCCCATCTGTAACTACAAACATTCAGTGAGACATAAATTATTGTAGATACACTTGTGGCTACAACATATGATTTTCTGTAACTACTTGAGATATTATAATAGCAGGAAATACTCTGTAATTTGGGCTCATGATCATAATCCTGACAGAATGCCCATGGATGGGTCAAACAGACTTCTCCAGACTAGACTGGGTTCAGCCAAGAGCCTCTTCACTTTGTCAGTGAAGATTGTCCCTGTTCTCATGAATCATGTGGAAACCACATGGGGCCTCCTTGCAAGGGTTCAAGGAGCCTGATCTTCTTTCCTTATTATCCGAGGGTTGAGCTCATAGGGGGAAGAATATAACATCATTTATTCTAAATTGTCTGTGCTTGTAAATATACAATCCTAAACTAACTCCAGAATCACAAAAGGGCTTTTAAAGAGCCTGAATGTACATAGCTAGCAAAAGTGGCAAAATCAGGTCTAATTCTTTCCACTGAAATAACATGAAAGCAATTGTTTATCATCTATAATAATATTCTTTTTAATGTTTCATTTTTTCTTCAAACCACAAATATATAGAGATAATATTATCTAAATATGGATTTTAGTAAATAGTACTCTATTGGGTGCAAAACTGTGATATACCAGAAGAAAAATAAGAAAAATATAGTCTAGCCATCTGTGTAGTAAGGAAATCTTATTAGACATACATATATTATCATCATGTATTGCTCATGACTATGAACATTAATTTTTTTTATAAAATAAGTATTAACATCACATAAATTTACATCTTTGTTTTACATCTGCACCTGCAGTATTTATGATGTATCAATTTGTTGACATTTGTGAAGGCTTTAAGCAGGAGGTAAGCTGAAACTGTTCTTAAACAGATATTCGAAATGTTAGTTAATTTGATTAATTAAAGGAGGAGGATCTAAGCAATTAAATATCATGATTTTGCATCTTTTCAGCTTCAGGTGTATTTAACCACCTGTAGGGAGTTTGCAGCCAAATCGTATTCTCTATGGCATAGTATTTTTTGTCAGGCTATACTTATCTTTTCTTAAGTCTTGTAGTTGGACCAGTTCTCCTGGGGTGGGTGAATAGAAAGAAGTGGGTCTTTGAGTAATTAGTCTTTGAAGTCACATATTTTCTTTGAATGCATGGTCAATATCATGCCTCTGTGTGTTTGCTGTACCTAGTTCTGTGCCCTGATCAATAAATAATTTGTAAGCCGTATTTTGTGATTCAAGTGATAGAGTTAAAAGAGCATGTTAGGTACTATGTAACCAGTCACCTTATATATTTTAGATTGTATTAGAAAATTTGGTTTATATGCTTGTTTCTTTCTAATAGCTCACAAAATGATATTTACATAGAGTAAGGTTAGAGAATGTTAAGACAGTTGGCAAGTAAGAAAGATTGGGTTTTGAAAATTGTGGCCCACAAACCCAGGGCTTGCACAAACCAAAAGTAAAATGCTGTTGTCAGTCCCTTTCGCTATAAAGGTGACCATATTATTGAAAATTCATCTATGGCTCATGGTTTGGGGCCATGAAAACATACAGAAGCATATATTGATAAAAATATAAATAAGTCAAAGCAAGATTGCAGTAGCAGAGGTAGAACTAAAAGCTCTTTTGCAAATGCAGTCATCCAGATAATGTCATTTGATCGATAAGACATTGCTTATAAAAAAAAATCTCTTGACCCATGAAGTTTTTTAAATCAAGGATTAGTTATTTTCTTTTTGCTTCCAGACATTTTCTCACTATGTTTGGGTGTTGGTATAACCCAAAGGCATTATTGGCATTTAGCTTCTCTTATATATCACTATGGAGTGTTCTAGTTTGCACCTAAGACTCTGTGTACTTTCCCATCCTTTCTTGTGTACCAAGGAAGAGGGGGTGAGACCCGACCATACAAATAAGAATGAGGAATTGTGAACACTTACTACGTATAAGTCACTTCACTAAGCACTTCACCTAAATAACCATATTTTGTCTTCAGGTATTATGATCGATATTTTACAGATGAAGAAACAGAAACAGAAGCCCAAAGAGATCAAGTAACTTGTCACATAACAAATATTTTATAAATTATAGTCAGGATTCCAGAATCAAATTCCAGAACCTATACTCAACCATTCTACCTTTCTGCTAATACAGATCTGGTCCCTCGTTTTAGGAATTGACAAGCTAGGAGGGAACTGTCTGGGGCAACCCTTCAAAGTGTGTACTTAAAGGGTAAAAAATTCTGATCTAAGGAGGAACCCATGCTTCCAGGCAAGTACATACCCCAAGAAAGTACTTGAGGAACAACTAACAGCTTAAAACTTTTTTCCCTAATTCAAATCATAGGAGTCTGAAAGAAATTTTATTATAGTAAGGTTAACCTCGGTGAGAGCTGTAGGTTAATAGTGATCTGTAACACTGTTGCTCATATGAGTAGTTCCTGAAACTAAGTAATAATTTACTGCCAATAAAGTGGGTACCCTAGTGGTCTGGTAACTTCAATTTACATTTGGAAGGAAAAAGATATATCCTTTAAGTTGCTCAGGAAATTTAAATAAGAGAATAAAAACAAAGCTGGCCCACTGCTTAAAGATAACATCACTGAGAGGCACCTGGGTGGTTCATATTCGGTTAAACGTCTGACTCTTGGTTTCGGCTCAGGTCATGATCTCATGGTTCGTGGGTTTGAGTCCCCCATCAGGGTCTGCACTGATGGTGTGGAGCCTGCTTGGGATTTTCTCTCTTCTCTCTCTCTGCCCCTCTCCCACTGGTGCTATCTCTGTTTCTCTAAAAATAAAATAAATACACTTTAAAAAAGACAGAGAGAGAGAGAGAGAGAGAGAAGATACCAATGCTGATGGGATTTGGTGCCTACGTCTAAGACTGTGAGCCCAAATCTCTGTATTCATTTCTATTAGAGGCCCTACTGGAGGCAGCAGAACTATCAACATAAGGATGCTTTAGTGCATGGAGAAAAGTATGAAAGGCTCTTTGCCTTTCAAGGATGAGTGGACATTTGGGAAGGTGATGCTCACTAAATACTTGGAAGCAGGGTGAGGGGAGGGAATAAAAACTATTAGCATATTGTTATGCCACATATCCAAATTGAGATTTAGTTTTTACAAGGGATTTTCGTTTATTAAGATGCTTGAAAATTTACCCTGGGCACGGTGATAAAACTTACCAAGATGGGGAGAGACAAGGATGGGATGCTGGCAATGACAGAAACAGAATTCTCAAACCAACATATAGGGACTTTAAAAATTAGCTCAGTCTTCAGGATTACTGCTAAGGAAACATGACTACCTACAGGTGTTAGAATCACTAAGATAGTTATTCGTCACAAAATACTAATAAAGCATGGAGATCATGGTGACCAGAGTGATACAGTATTAACCAACATCTAATATCACACTAATGACCTAGAAAATAATTATTTCTACACTTATATTATTTTATTGTCATATTCCAGAACATATATTTAATTTCAATCTTCGCTTTTTCCTTAGTATCCTGAGGTCTCTGAGAATGCATTTAGGATCTAAAATTGTTGATATTGCAGCTACTTTTTGTAATGGAAAATAAAATAGTACCAGTTGGGATGAGGTCCTTTTTGCCCATACTTTGATGTATTTTGACAGAAGTCACTGCCCATGATGAGTCCTGAGCCATGTAATAAAACTCAAAAGAGCATTGTGAGCTTGGGTTGGAGGTTCGAGCAGAATCCAGCCTTTGTAGTTAGAGTCAGGATATGACCAGGGTCACATACCAGATTAACACATCAAGATTTATGAGCTCCAAGTAGGTCAAGTTGCAGTGTCCAAAAGCTAAGATACAAACCACTTAATTCAGATGCTGATTAATTTCCATGGCATACATAAATTCTAAAAGTATTGTTCCAGAGCCTGGTGTCTGAAAATACTGCCACCAAAAGGAATGCAGCCATGGCACCATAATTATGAATAACTGACTCTAGATTCACTGAGAAGCTAGTCTAATATCGCATATCCCACTGCCACCCCACCTCCACTCCCACACCCACCCACATCTTTGTCTGTATTTAGCCAACAAGTTGGAAAGCATGGCTTTAATATGATCATTTTTTCTTAGTTTTATCCAATACCATGTGGATCTGACCTAAGGTTAGGAATTTACAATGCAATTCAAGTGTATGATTTATAACCATTGAAACTGAGGGATAAAATAAGAATTTATATATCCAAAGCAATAAATTTATTATGAAGCCATTTAACGTATATTTTCTTAGTTTATTTTATAATAACCCTAACAGATAAATATGAAAGATGTTATTACTCTGAAAATATAAATATGAAGTTTAAAGTAACTATGGGATTTTGTTTTATATTTTGTAGATGATAAAAAACGACACAGATTTTGGTCTTCTGACTTCAAGTTTAGTGCATTTCTATGATATTTTATTCTTTAATGTAATGGAACAGTAATTGGCCCAAGATTGCAGTGACCATGTCAGAACTGTATTTCCCAGCTCAACTCTACTACAACACCATACATCAGATCAGCAGGAATTGCATTGCCTGGGGACTTTCTTGGGCCCCATGCCAGGCCTACTGCATCAGAAATGCTGGGAGACTACGTATTATCTGTACTTTAATAAACTTTCCAGGTGGTTCTGATGCATATTAAACTTAGAGAATTGACATATATTATAATGATTCTCTATCTTAGGTCTTTACAATAATAAAAATATTTTTGGTTAAATCACTACAGCCAATCTCTGGCAGAATTGCATGTTTATATGCTTCGCCAAGCTATTAATCTATATATGAATATTTATGAAATAATTATGATACTATACAGTACAGCTTTTATATTAGCATTGTTTCTACTCAGTAAGGAATTTGTGGTAGCTCTTAGTACAGTGAAAGTCCAGTTTTAATTTTTCTTCTCTCAGTTTGCTGGTCCTCAATTGTTTATGCCCAGTTTCCACTGGGATATCTGCTGTTGCTTTAGTGCCTTATTCTTCACAAAGAACATTTCTTAATCTTTGCTTAAATACCAACTCTGAAACAATTGATTTCCATGGAGGGTTTTGCAACTCCCCAAAGTATGATACAAAATGCTGGCTATTTGCTTTTCTTAGCTAAAAGACTCTTTTTCCTTCTCTCTCATTTCCTTCCTCTCTCAGTGCCACTTTTTCTCTCTCTCTTATATGTGTGTCAAAACCATATGTCTGTTTTTTATGTTATAAAATTGGGGTAATCTTATATTTATTGGTCTATAACCAACATTTTAAAACTTCATATATTATATTCAATCCATGTTTGTAAATGTTTTTTTATAAAGACATACCACATTCACATACTTTAGAGCATAGATTTTGATTATGATTAAGCATAACTCAGTTGAGGGCATTTAGGTTATTTCCCAGGTTTTTGCTTATAAGCCACTGTGAAGAACAACTTGCTATGGAAATATTTGGGGATATTTCAGATTATTTTCTTGGGATAAATTCCTAAATTCATGGCATGGATCAGGGAACAAAGACATGTTTAACTTCTTAGAAATATGAACCATTTCATTTTACATTTAAGTTGACTCAACTTTAATTTCATTTTAGATTTCAATGGCATATACGCATAAATGACTTTCTCATTTTCTACTTCATGGGAAGGATGAGAAAATTTTGGTAGTAAAAAATTGTGTATCTTTATACCTTCCCTGATGTCACTTCTCCCTGATCTCAACTAAAATCAGATTTTTTGTTTACTTCCTGAGCCAACCCAAAGCCGAACTGTGAATAGAGCTGCACTGTGGCTACCACATTCATACTGATATGGCAGCTAACTGTCCACAGATGATTTCATCCATGAGTCTCTCCAGAATCAGCTGAATTCAATAGTTTCTAAGAAAATCATGGTGGCACTTGATGGGGAGTAAATACTAAGAGAGAAGTTTAACAGCTGAAATCAATTGAATAAAGCAAGTATGCAGTGCTTTGGAAGGAAAGGGAGAGAAGGAGGCATTGGAGAAATGGCTGCTGGTCAGTGGAGTGAATCTGGGGGAGAAGAAAAGGGAGATACAGGACTCTTGGAGCATGGCTAGCAAAATTTGACACCACATTTAGCTTAGGAAGAATGTTTGGGTCCAGGCTGTGTTGGACAGAACTTTGGCCATTCAAATCTGCATTGAGAGTAAATGAGTGACTAACCAGAAAATAACCTTAAAGTTGGGAGGAGAATGCTTTTAGTAACTTGAAAGACATCTGCAAATTACATTTGCCATGTAACTTAACACAATCTTGGCAGTAAAAACTCATCACATTCCCAGGATCTGTCCACATTCAAGAGGAGGGGATCATACAAGAGTGAGAGGCATTGGAAGTCATCTTTGAATTCTGCCTCAGGTGATTCCCAGGGCCATGCACCATACATATTACTTGATAACAACCTGTGAAGTAGATATTAATAGAAGTCCCTAGTGCAGATGATAAAACTGGGGTTCAGGAAGGTTAAGTAACTTGGCCAAAATCATTTGGTTTATCAGTGACAGACTTCAATCTGACAAATCCAATTTGTCAGATTCTAGATTTTGGAACTTCAAATACTGGAAAGTTCTCTAAAGTTCTGCTGGTGAATCAAAACGTTTGTCTGAGGCCCTTGAAATCCAATGAATTAAATATGATCTCTCTATTTGTAATTCTACGTCTATCTAAAGATACCAATGTTGGGGTGCCTGGGTGTCTCAGTGGGTAAACGTCTGACTCTTGATTTTAGCTCAGGTCATGATCTCAGTTTCATGGGATGGAGCCCTTCATCCATGTCAGCACAGAGCCTGCTTTGGATCCTCTCTCTCCATCTCTCTCTACCCCTACCCTGCTCTTTCTCTCTCTCTCAAAATAAATAAATAAACTTTTAAAAAATAAAGATATCGATGTTATTGATTTCATTATTCATTACATAAAAGTTTGATATACAGAGGGAACTGGGTAATACCTGTAGAAATCATGACCATATGTCAATGATATCAGCTCCCTTAAACTAACAATCAGGAATAGAGCTGGAAAGAAGTTTTCTGGATCTTTTCACCTCTAACAATAAATAGGGTTCCTTCCTTATAAATGGGCCTCAATATCATCCATTGTTTTCTAGAGTTCCTTTGCTGTTTATTTTCTCTACAGTAACGTTATTTTAGCTTGCTGATATTAATCCCAAATCCCTCCAGCTGTAATTTATCAATTTCATTTGGACTTGCCTTGTTAGAGAACCATATGAATAAAAGTTTCTAAAGTGGGGTGCCTGCCTGGCTCAGTTGGAAGAGCATGTGATTCTTGATCCCAGGGTCAAGAGTTTGAGGTCCACATTGGGTGTGGAGATTACTTAAAAATAAATAAACTGGAAAAAAAAGACCTGGCTATAATATTTTTAAAAATAAAATAGCAGGATAACACTGGTTATTAGTATCACCAGTAATTGATATTTATAATTGGGAGGATAAAATCTTTCAAATGTTTTTTCATGAATAACCAGAATGCAATTTTTTATCTTTTAGTGTAAATTGAATCTATTTTAACAATACTGTACAATAAATATTTCTGACAGACTATGTTGCATATGTAAGTACCACATTCTAATTTTAAAGGGAAGTTAAGACCACTCTCTCTTCCTCTTCACTTTGGGGAAGCTTCTAGCCCTGAGAAGGTTGTGTGGTCCTTGTAGATAAGTTCTGTGCTAGGCTTTAGGAAGAAGTGTTTACTTCCAGGTCTTTCTTGAGTTTGCCATTCTTTGACTTTCCTTGCCTTCCATGACGTAAAATATTGAGGATCAAGAGCAGGGATGTTGCTGGGAGGAAGAGTTCACAGAGGCCTGACTATATATGGCTCAGTTCAAGAGATTCTGTGAGCATTTGAGGGTCAAAAGAAGTTACTAACAAACAGTGACTTCATCTGAAACTTTCCCGTCTGTATCACCCCTAACCTATGTGTTATGAATGACTAGTTTATTTTTATTTATTTACTCCTAAGTGTTTATTTCTGTACGTACTCCTTGCTTTTTCAATTTGGCTTATAAAAGCACACATCAATACATTTATCTGTGAAAGTGTATGTGTTTTTCTGACAATAAATTGCAAAGTCCTTGAGGAAAGGGACCATATCTTTCCTAAATTTTTCCTATAAAATGTAGCTTAGTGTTTTATACTTAATATTTATTGAGCAGAGATTTAATATTTGGTGGAATCACAAATCTATGATTTGTCCTCTGAAATGTCACACATTTTCCTACAGTATCCTATATGCAGGTGGAGCCCATCTTCTCTCTGTCACTGCTAGAACTGAGTGAGAAGCTCTAGAAAGGTGCCTTGAGCCCAGAAAATGTCCTCTACACCTACATAGAGCAGGAAAGGGGCAAGTGAGTGAAACTGTGATGAACAAAGTTTGAGAAGGGAAACTGCCTATCTAGATGAGGGAAACCTCAGCAGTTCCTGGGGGTTCTCAATAAATCTGGCTCTTACTAGAGTAGTCCTTGGTATCAAGAGATACTTCACAGAAGAGGGAAAATGTTATTGAATTAAGATCTATGAGAGATGTTTTAAGGACTCAACTGGAGAAGGGAAAACAATACCATAAGGAAAATAGGCATTTTCCATAAAATATGTAATCTTAACAATGAACTTAGGTAAAAATGTTTGTCACACATTCAAAAATTCTGTAGATTATTTTTACAATACCAATTAGTTCCGCTCGATTCCCGAACCAGTGATCAACTTAACCCTGAACAGTCAACTTGAAAATGTAAGCTGCACACATTCAACAATAGCCAAATCATGGAAAGAGCCTAAATGTCCATCAACTGATGAATGGATCAAGAAGATGTGGTTTATCTAAACAATGGAACACTACATGGCAATGAGAAAGAATGAAATCTGGCCATTTGTAGCAATGTGGATGGAACTCGAGGGTGTTATGCCAAGTGAAATAAGTCAGACAGAGAAGGACAGATACCATATGTTTTCACTCATAAGTGTAACAGGAGAAACTTAACAGAGGACCATGGGGGAGGGGAAGGGGGAAAAATAGTTGGGGAGTGGGAGGGAGGCAAACCATGAGAGACTTTTGAATACTGAGAACAAACTGAGGGCTGATGAGAGAGGGGGAGAGGGGAAGGGGGTGATGGGCATGGAGGAGGGCACTTGTGGGGATGAGCACTGGGTGTTATATGGAAACCAACTTGACAATAAAATATAAAAGAAAAAGAAAGAAAAAAGAAAAGAAAATGTAAGCTGCAGTGCCAAATTAAGAGCCTTGTTCAGAGTCCAGCCAGAGCAGAGTAAATGCATGAAGCCCAAGGCAAGAACAGCCAAGAGATAGGCTAGCAGCAACTTTTAGCCAATTATCTTTTAGCTTGGAAGAGTCTAGAAAGCATGCCCCGTTTTCCAGATACAAGACAAACTTCCAGAGGTAAAAGAGAAGGACAGATCAAAGGTACACCACAGGAAGTGGAGCAATGTCTAAGAAACCCTAGTAACTTGAGGTCTAGCTCCCATTAGAGAGTTGCCACATCCTATGTCCCCGCATTGGGCATTTCATTCAAACAGGGGTCTCTGCTGGATAATTTATAAATTCTTGTGTGATAAATGAGAAGAACTCTAGAGGGCATAAAATAGCTAACACCTAACCATCCATCAAGGCAATGGCACCAAAGTGTATTAGTGGTCATTGCATTGTTTATAGCCATATGCTGGCAATTATTTATTTTTTTAATACAGAACTTTTAATATAACTTTTAATATAGAAGTCTTGACCAAAGAGTCTCAGAAGCACTGATGCAAAGGAATAATTATGTCAGCCTAAAAAAAAAGAAATAAGCAAAAAAAAAAAAAAACCAAAAGAAAAAAATGATCTAAATATCCATCAAGAGAAGTTTCACATACTCAAATATTTCTTCAAATATTTACTTCAAATATTTACTTGTATTTACTTCAAAGAGTGAAGTATTTCTACAAGTGTTGACATGGAAAGGACTTGACAACCACAGATTTAAGATCAGCATAGGAAGTATAACAAGCTTATTTTTATATATACATATTAAGTCATTCAAATAAATGATTGAAAATAAACTGATGGGTGTATATAAGGAGGTAGATGTAAAGAAGTAGATAATTGACTCAATATAAATGACATTTGTAGATGTCAGAAAATAAAATGCATCATCTTGGGACAAAAGACATTGTTTATACTTCAATGGAGATTTAGAGACAATAAGGATGACCAGTTATGAGGGATTTTTCAAGGCTTTACTGGATACCCTCTGCAGCTCTAACCAAACTATAATTCTATGAAATGAAAAATGTGCTATTAATGAGGAGACTTAAGCCTGAGCACTTGGTCTTAGTAATTGTTATATGAACTTAATACAGAAATTCCAAGTACTGCCCTGATTTTTGAAAGAAATTATTATTTTAGAGTTATTATATCATTCTTACTAAAAGTAAAAAAAAAAACATAATAGGCATCATTTGTGAGTGTTTCCTCCTAACTGGTAAATACAGTGCCACAAATCTCTCATATCAGTCATTCTCTATGTGATTTTTAAAACATATCTAGTTCCTTCTTTTCCCTCTAGAAACCTGAAGAAACATACTATTTTTTAAAGTATGATTTCTCTGTTTTCAATAGTGGAGGCTTAGTAACTACACTGAGTCCCCAGGTGTATTTAATAAACTTATTGCCTCTCTTTGAAGGCAAATGTCTTCAATTTTTACAAGCTGGTCTTATTTTGTACATAAAAATGTTTTCCTACACAACATGTTTATCATTTCCCAGTACTTATTAATATTTCAGATTATACTTCAGTGATGAGAAGAAACATAACACAATGTGGCCAATATTTGGAAGTCAGGAACCCCTGTTTTTAATATTCACCCTAGACCCATCATCAAATCTCACTTCTACTCTCTGAGATAACATCAATTTGAGATTTTAGCATGATTTACAGCTTACGTTGACAACATTGTACAGCTAATAATTCTACTAGAGTATTGCAGAAGTGTTTTCTCCTCAGGCAGCTGTGATGTCTAGACTAACCATTCTAACTCACACTTCCCTCCATTTTCCCCCTTTTCTTGCCACCCTCACCTCAAGCTCATCCCTTTTTGCAAATCAAGATGTTATTACAAGATAAATGACCTTATTTACTAAAAGTATTTCTCTTACCCTCTCTCTCTTCTCCTCAGCACATCTCCTTCTCTGTTTCACAAATTGATTATGTGGGTAATGAACTCTTTTTCAGAGGCATTTTGGCAGATGGGCTAGAAGCCTTTCATTATCTGTTGGAAGTTAATGGTGCTGGAGAGGACAAAAGCTCTGGTTAGTTTTCAGAAACTTTGGTCCTTGGGGGAGGATTTCTTTTTAAGTTCTGTGACTCTAATTATTTTAGAAAGTCAATTTTTTTTTTAAATGACTGGATGGAATGGTCCCTGGGGAGGTATTTGAAACACTATGCCTTAGCTTCAATCCATTAGTGTAGTAGTCATTGGATTTTTGTCATTTCCATGACCTATAAAATGAGAATGGTAATCTTACCTTTTTGTAAGAAATAAATAAGATGATAGACATGTGGAATTGGCCTGAAAGTAAGGTATTCAGGCAATACAATTGTCCTTTATATATAATATATGATATGTATATTTATATTACTCCATACCCATATCTATGGATATAAAGAACCAAAACGTGGAGCACTACTGTGATATTTTATTTATATAAAATTAAGTTTGTAATATTGATTTAATGAATGGAACATTTGTAATAAAAATTATAGAGAACAATTGCAATCTTATCTCAGGTTTAGTCTCCAAAGTGTTCATCTCTTTTGTTTGTTTGCAAAATATGAATAAAAATCTATATCATCCAGATCCAAAATCATAAATGGTAATATTTAAAACTCATTTTAGGGGCACCTGGGTGGCACAGTTGGTTAAATGTCCGATTCTTGATCTCAGCTCAGGCCATGATCTCACAGGTTGTAAGTTCAGGCCCCACATTGGGCTCTGCGCTGATGTTGCAGAGACTGCTTGGGATTCTGTCTCTCCTTCTCTCTGACCTCCCCTGCTTGTTCTCTCTCTCTCTCTCTTTCTCTCAATGAATAAATAAACTTAAAAAAAATTAAAACTCATACTATCAGGAAACCCATCAATTAAATTAAGTTGACAAGAAAATATTTAATTTGAATCAGACCCAACATGAGTTTATCCAGTATTCACAAACTTCTAATAGGTTGAATTTGCTATATCACACGTTGTGTGTGTGTGTGTGTGTGTGTGTGTGTGTTAAATTTTAAAATATATCTGGGTTAACTTAAGAAAAAAAAAACTTGAATCAGATTTTTGTAAGATGCACATGGCATTTCTATGCAACTACCAGATTCTGAGGAAAACAAAATTTGAAACTTTTAAGAAAGTTTACTATCCAAGTTTTAGACAAAAACAAGAGGAAAATTGATTCTAATTAGAACATCTGTCATAAATACCTATCTTAGATTCAAATGAATCCTATCTATCTGTACATCTTTTAGAGAGAGAGATTAGGAGTTTCACTTAATTCAGTATTGAGACCACCTGGCTTGGCAGTAAAGTGCCTGAAATGAGGGAAGGAAGCAATTGCTCTGCAGTTCCGGGGGCACCTAGGCGTCTGTCAGGTCTCTCCTAGCTTGTCCTAGGAACAATGAAGTGACTGATTCTTGCTTAGGCAATCTATTCAAACCAGGGCGTTATTCAACATTCATTAAGAGGATTATCTCTTTCCTGTGGAAGCCCATGGTAAGTAGCATAACATTTCTACCTTGCTAAGATATTCAGAGAGCCGTATATAGGTAAAGAAAGAAATTTGCTAATCAATAAATACCTTTCTGCTTCACTTCACCTGCTTCAAATTAAATTTTCAGGCAAGTTACAACCAAAGAGGTCTTCAGGAATATAAATAACTTGGGTTGAAATAACCCAATACATGGATGTAAAGTACTGTGGGAGTACTTGCCTCAATAATTTCAAGTACCAGAGAAAATAGTTCCTTTCCTATCCTGATCCTGGCAATATGTTGGAGACAACCCAACTGTGGTAATTATGGGCCTGGTATTTATATGGGTCTAGATTTATATGTGTCTGTGCTTTCAGATCCAAGGAAAACCATGAAATGAAGACAGTGATTTTACTCTAGAGATTTGGGTCTTAAAAGAAGAAAGGATCCACTTTAATGGATAATCCCTTGATATGTCAAAGAGAAATCTAAAATAAAGGGGGAAAACCCATGAACCATCTATTTGTGACATTTCCCTTATATCCTATGGCCCCTCAACCTAATGTGCTTGCTTATAGGTTTGTTCTTTATCTGGACTCTGGACTCGGTGCCCTAGGAATACAAAAGCACCCCAAGGACACTATAGAAATACACAGCAGGGCTTCCCTTTACTGGGATTGCATTAATGGGGTGATAGTTTTCTTCAGAGTTTTAAAAACCTCCCAGAGTCAACTGCAGTGGGGCCAGTAGAGCTAATCAATGGGCCAGGTGTGGCCATGCAGCCATGAACAGTTAGTTCTAAGTTTACAGCTTCTCCATTCTTCCAGGAAAAAAAAGGCGGAAAAAAAGTTTTTTTGTGTGATAATTGACTATTTGATAACAATTTTGTCCTTGAGAGTGTGGGCTTTAAACTAGAAATGTCAAGTTTATCTTTGTAGAGATTATAAAACTGGAGCAATTACAAGCATGCCACATGCAAGAAATTTCTGCATGGATTTGTACCAGCTGTCTTACATGTAACAGAAAGAAGACTTGGTGACACCTCAAATATAAAACATTTCATCCTCAAGATCAGGCAATCTAACCTGGGAAATTATTCTCTGCTGTCTTCTCTGTGATCATGTTAAATGAATACCCATCATTCCTGCTTGAACAAATGAGTGTTTAACTACTTTGGCATTCTTGAATTCTGGTGATTGTTTTCATTTGTTTTAATTAATAAACTTCATTTTTAGAGCACTTTTAGGTTCACAGCAAATTGAGTGGAAAATGCAGGCAGTTCCCATAGACCCCCAGTCTGCGTACACCACAAGCTCCACTACTGTGGCCATCCCATACCACCATGGTACATTTATTATAATTGGTGAATTTGCATCGGTACAGCATTACCCAAAGTCCACAGTTTACATTAGGGTTCACTCTTGGTGGTGTACATTCTATGGGAATCGGAAAATGTATAATGACATGTATCCATTATTGTAGTATGATACCGAATAGTTTTACTCCCTCTGTGCTTTGCCTGTTCATCTCTCCCTCCCTTCTCTCTCATGGCAGCCACTAAACTTTTTACTGCCTGCTTTTCTAGAATGTTTTATAGTTGAAATCACACCATATGTAGCCTTTTCAGATAGGCTTCTTTCACTTAGTAATGAGCATTTAAGTTTCCTCCATGTCTTTTTATGACTTAGTAGCTCCTTTCTCTCTAGCACTAAATAATAGTCCTTTTTTCTTTTTAGCACTTAAAAAAATTTCATTTTCTGGATGTGCCATAGTTTATTTATCCATTCATCTCCTGAAGGATATCTTGGTTCCTTCCAAATAGAACACAATGCTTTGACATACTTTGTAATAGTTTCTTTTCCCCTTCCCCTGACACTAGCACAAGAGGATTTTTCTCTGATTTTCACTGTGAGGACCTGGTATAGCTCCTGGAAGTAAAACTCACAAGAAGTGTGGAGCCTTGTCTGATTGGGTCCCCCTGGAGTTTTTAATCCCCAGGCTTGTGTACACTGAGCCCTCAGTAACTTGACAATTATAGTTTAGGTTTTCCTACTTCAGCATTGATTGCTGTGAAGGTTTCAGTTCATAGGTTTCTGCTTCAGAGAGCTGTGACTCTCTATACCTGCCTATCTGTCTCCCAGTTTCTGGGACAGCAATTTTCCCTATGACCTCACTTTTCTCATAGGTCTGAGAAGGGGTGTAAAGAAGGCCTGAATATTAACTCTCCATTTAAAAACCTGGGGAGGCTAATCTAGTCAGCTAAAGTGATTTTATGCCCTTTAACTCAGCCAAAGCAATCACAGAACTGACTCAAGAGGACATTAAATATGACTAAATGTCAGTAAGTTCCCCTATTTCACATTCTTAACTAATTTTTAATCACTTTACCATCTCTCTGTTGAAATGATCCTCAGTACCATCATTGTATGAGGGCTGTTTGCAGTCTGTGTGAAGTACATTCCTTCCACTTTGACTTTTAGAACTCAGAACAATGGGATCAAGACGAAGCATCCTGATTTCACCAGCAGTAGTTGAGTCTCTAGCGTTCCTTTGCTGGTATTTCTATTTCTTCTCTTCATGTCTGAGGCTGATACTAAGAATTTACACACTGAAGTATAAGCTTAAGATCGATCTGTCCCCAAATAGTGTCTTTCTCGGTGGTCCTGGAGTCTAAATGTCTCTTAGAAGAATATGAGATTAGGTTTTCTAGCAATCATTAAGTAAAATATCCATTATTGTCAAATTTACAAAAATACAAATTTAAGAAGATCCATACTGGCAGGAAGAATGAAACCTGAAATTAGTTTAGACTCTTTAGATCCTAGTCTAAGTCCCAAAGGAAGATTTTTTTCTAAAGAAATATTGTGTCCTTTAGAATCCAAGAGGAGAGACAAATGTAACTGGACTTGAAGAAGGAACTAGAATAAGGAATTAAGAGGTTATTCATCAGTGCTTATCTTTTCAGGTCTGCGTCATCTCTCTTCCTGTAGGTTGCTTTTCTCTGCTTTTCAAGTCACCCTGCAGAGATTCCCTGGCAGTTATTGCAGTTGGAGGGTGATAATTAATCACACCCCTTTCCCCCTATGGGTTCTGAACCAATTTTAGAGATGTAGGAATCAGACAGATGAAGACAAAAGTATCAGCCTTTCAGCCTTATTCCTAGTAAGACTGGATTAGTGAATGTGGGTTGGATTTAAGGCCAAATGGGCTTCCTGCTACTTTCCCTCCTAAATTATATCCTCTCAGAAATTCAAGTCTTACCCCTGCAGGGACAGAGTCTCTCCAGGAAATCTACACCATGGATGGAGGGAAAAGACAAAGGCAAAGAAATCCTGGGGCGAGGTGCCATTTGTGTACAAGGTTTTAATTCTATGAAAAAATAAAAAACAAAAACAAAAACAAAACACCCCCCCAAAACTAAGGAACAATGGTCATAGTGTCACTGTCTAACCATTCAGGTAAATCAATCATGAGTAAGGTGAAGAGAGAGGGATTAAAAGTATTACTCTGGGGAAAAGCAACTGTTGAGAACAAAAGAACATTCATTTCTTTTCAAATAAATCATTTTAAAATACCTGGTCAAAAAAAATTATAGTGGTTAGTATGGGTCAAGTGTCTTCAGTATATTCAATCAGTGACAACCAGTATAGAGGTTCTGTCCAGGGCAAACCAGGCAGCTAGAAATTCTCCCCATTGGACTTGGGAGTAGGACCCCAGACAAAAGCCAAAGTTATGAGCTTGGCAGACACCTTAAAAATCACCTACCACTTGTTCCAGTAGCTGTAAAGAAGTAAAGCACTTCTTTGGTAACTTGTTATTTTCATGTAATTTCCAACATATAAAGAAGCTACAAGAATAGTACTATATAAGGAACTCTCAGATTCATCAGTGGTTTTTATGTATCATCTCAGTTGCTTTATTATTTTTCCCTCTATATGTCTATCTTTCCACAAATTATGATTTTTAACATTGAGAGCAATATGGTGACACCATGCATTTTTATCCCTAAATGTCTTAGGGTGCTTTTCCTTAGAAAGTTGACATTTCTAACATAACTAGTGTATAGTTATCATAATCAGGAAATTTAACAGCAACACTTTACTATTACCCAATCCAGAGTCCATTCGGTTTTGTTCAATTGTCCCAGTAATGTTCTTTCTGGCATTTTTTTCTCCGAAGGAGAATTCCATTCAGGATCATATATTACATGTAGTTATCAAATATCTTCAGTTTTCTTTCCCTCTGTGACCTCCATATTTTTGAAGGGTACAGGACATTGCAGCATGTCTCTCATCATTGTCTGACGTTTCCTTAGAATCAGATTATACATTTTTTTGCCTTGTATTTATTCATTTTAATGTATTTTTAAAATTTAAATCTAAGTTAGTTAACATATAGTATAATAATGATTTAAGGAATAGAATTTAGTGATTTATGACTTACATATAACACCCAGTGCTCATCCCAACAAGTGCCCTCCTTAATTCCTATCATCCATTTGGCCCAGCGTCACCTACCCACCTCCCCTTCAGCAATCCTCAGTTTGTTCTCTGTATTTAAGAGTCTCTTACGTGGGGTCCCTGGGTGGCTCAGTTGGTTAAGCGTCCACCTTCAGTTCAGGTCATGATCTCGCTGTTTGTGACTTGGAGCCCTGAGTCAGGCTTTGTGCTGACAGCTCAGAGCCTGGAGCCTGCTTCAGATTCTGTGTCTCCCTCTCTCTCTGCCCCTTCCCTGCTCTCTCTCTCTCTCTCAAATAAATAAACATTGAAAAAAAATCTCTTATGGTTTGCTTCCCTCTCTGTTTTTATCTTATTTTTTCTTCCCTTCCCCTATATTCACCTGTTTTGTATCTTAAATTCCACATTTTTTTCTTTCTCTCCAGCTACTTTTGGGGGAGTACCTTTCTTGCAAGATCCCAATGTGCTGCACTCTCCCCTTTCTCATTCTCTTTCTGTATCCTCTCATTGCAAAAATAGCTCTCTACCCTCTGAGGCTTTTCTCTCCCCCAGTTCACATCTCCGCACTGTACACCTCGAGTTCTGTGACTCAGGTTATGCAGATTGTTGTGTTAATCCTCTGATCAATTTCCTAGGTGTTCAAAATGGTTTGGTGCTGATCTAGCTGTGTTTCAGGGATGAGACAACTCAGGGTCTCCATGCTGCTCTGCCACCTTAACTCCTCCCCACCCCCACCCCCAATTATACATTTTTTTTTTTTTTGGTCAAGAATATCACTGAAGTAAGGCTGAAGGTTCTTCTCAATGCAGGAAATAAGATTTATGATGTCAGCTTCTCCCAATTCTGATTATATTAACTTTGATTTCTTGGTGAAAATGGTTACTGCCAGGCCTCTCTTTTATAAATTTTCTACTTTCTCCTTGCTATTAATAAATGATATGTGTGGAGACATTTTGAGATGATTCAAATTTCCTGTGTGTAATCAAATTTTCACTCACTAGTTTTATCACCCATTAATGTTTTTCCAACTTTATTGTGTATTAGGTATTTCTTAACATTCATTCCACTGTAAAAGAAGATATTTCTCTTCTTCCTAGTTATTTATTTATTTACTTATTTAGATATATATGTGGGCTAACTAATTCTTATTATATGAATTGAGTTATATTTTTACAGTTATTATTTATCTTCATGCTCAAATTCCTCAGGATTTGGCCAGTAGGAATCTGTTCTGTATCCCTTTATTATAGCCTCATAATTTTGTGTGTGTGTGTGTGTGTATGTGTGTGTGTGTACACTTCTTTACCTTCTGCTGCAACAGAATGTTCCAGGCTCCATTTATATTTCCCCTGCTTCAGTTCTTCAAGTAGTTTCAGTTCCTTTTAATAGAGAATGGTATTTAGAAACTAAATGGTATTTAGGTATGCTTATTGCAACTGGTATGTTATTGCTTCCAGAGAGAACTAAGAAAAAGATAAATATAGAAGTTGTTTTTTGTTGTCTGATTGCTGTGGCTAGGACTTCAAGTACTATGTTAAATAGCAGTGGTGAGAGTGGACATCCCTGTCTTATTCCTGATTGTAGAGGAAAAGCTCTCAGTTTTTCCCCATTGACAATGATATTAGCTGTGTGTTTTTCATTTATGGCCATTATTATATTGAGGTATGTTCCCTCTAAACCTACCTTGTTAGAAGTTGTGACACACACACACACAGACACACACACACACACACACACACACACACGATTTGCAATGACATGGATGGAGCTAGAGAGTATTATACTAAGTGAGATGAGTCAGTCAAAGACAAATAGCATATGATTTCACTCAAATGTGGATTTAAGAAACAAAACAAACAAGGGGGAAAGAAAGAGGGGGGGCAAACTAAAAAAACAGACTGTTACTATAGAGAACAAAGTGATGGTTACCAGAGGGGAGGTCAGTGGGAGATGGGTGAAATAAGTGATGGGGATGAAGGAGGGCCCTTGTTGTGATGAGCACCAGGTAATATTTGGAAGTGTTGAATCACTATATTGTACACCTGGAACTGATATTACACTGTAATATCAGTTGGTTAAGTATCCAACTCTTGATCTCACTTAGGTCATGATCTCGTGGGTTTGTGAGTTTGAGCCCCACATAAGGCTATACACTTTCAGTGTGGAGCACTTGGGGTTCTCATGTAATATTTTTAAACATATTACACTGTATGTTAACTAACTGAAATTTAAATAAAAACAAAAAAGAAGTATTTTTCTATACATTTCTATAAATTATATATTTTTGTATTTGATATATCAAAAATCATGACTACACACTGATACAATTCCAAACTCAAATCACAGAGTTTAGTATTTTAGTATTTGTCCTTTCTATGTTTGTGTAGAATACCACTGTGAACAATAAAACTTAAACTAGAGTTCATATTTTTTACCAGTTCTTTTTTGTATGTGTAAGTAATGTTTACATATAGTAAAGTATACAAATTTTATGGGTCCAATTTGATCAGTTCTGACAAATGAGCACATGTATGTAACCCACATCCTATCCAGATACAGAATATTTTCTTTGCCCTAAAAAGTTTCTTCATCACCCTTTCTGATTTTTTTACCATGTATTAATTTTGCCTATTCTGGAACTTCATGTAGATAAAATTGAAATTTGTGCTCTTTGGATTTGACTTTTTTTGCTCAATGTGTCCATGAAATTTAATCTTGTGTTTTTGTATATCAGGGTAGTAGTTCATTCTTTTTTTATGGCTATTAATATTCCATTGCATGACTATACCATATTTTAAAAATGGTCCCAGCATTTGGGTAGTTTTCTGTAAAGCTGGTATAAATCATATGTTTTCATTTGGGGAGGATGCACACTTAGGAGTAGAATTGCTGAGTCATATATGCTTACCTTTATTAGAAATTGCCAAAATATTTTCTAAAATTATTCTACCATTTTACACTTCTACTGGCAGTGCAGGAGTGTTGCTTTACCATCTCATCATTTTAATTTTAACTCTTCTAGTATGTGTTAAGGTATTTCATTGTAGGGGTAATTTTTATTTCCTGCCGATTGATGTTATTGAGCATTTTTATGTACTTACTAAATTATGTTGTGAATGTATGTTCTTTTGTGAACCAGGTATTCAATTCTTCAGCTTTAAAAAACAAAGAAATAAAAACCTCTTCCATTACATTTGCATTCTAAATATAAACCCTTTGTCAGATTTAAGTAGGGTAAATACTTTCTCCCAATCCGTGCCTTACCTATTTACATTCTTAATGGTGTCCTTTGATAGGCAGATGTTTACAATTTTGATAGCCTAATTTATTTATTAGTTCTGTTTTATGGTTATTGCTTTTTGGGTCCTGTCCAAAAAAACCTTTGCTTATCTCCACATCTTGAGGATAATGTCCTACATTTTATTCTAGAAGCATTATATATTTAGCTTCTGTGTGTAGACATCTAAGTCATCCAGAATTAATGTTTGAACAATACAGTGAGATAAGGATTAAGGGTCTTTTTATTCTATATTGAGAAGGTGTGCCAATACCATTTGTTGAAAAACTTTAATTTCCTCCACTGAATCGCTTTGGGGTCTTTGTAAAAAATCATTTGATTATATACAGGTGGCTCTATTTCTGGGCTTTTTATTCTGTTCCTTTGATCTATTATCCTATGCCAATATTGTACTGTCTTGAGTAATGAAGCTTTATAGTAATTCTTAAAGTCAGGTAGTATAAAGTCTCTAATTATATTCTTTTAAAAAATTATTTTGGTAAAACTAATTTTAAAAATACATTTTTATGTGGAATTTAAGAAAAACAACAGATGGGAAAAAAAGAAGAGAGGGAAACAAATCACAAGAGACTCAGAGAACAAACTATGGGTTGATGCAGGGAGATGGTTGGGAGATGGGCTAAATGGGTGATGGGTACTAAGGAGAGCACTTGTGATGAGCACTGGGTCTTGTATGTAAGTGATGAATCACTAAATTCTACTCCTGAAATGAATATTGCACTGTATGTTAACTAACTAAAATTAAAATTGAAAAATAAAAAAATTATTTTGGCTGTTCTAAGTTCATTAAGTTTCAGTTAAAGAGTTTTATAAATAGCTTGTCCATTTCTATATTTTAAAATGTCCCTGGGTTTATGTTTGCAGTTGTGATGAATTTATAAATCAGTTTGGGGGAACTGATATCTTAAAAATATATACTCATCTGATAAATGGTATAACTCCATTTGATGTTTTGTTTTGTTTTGTTGAGTGGAGTTGACACACAATGTTACATTAGTTTTGGGTGTAAAATATAGTGATTCTACAAGTTTCTACTTTATGCTATACTCACAAGTGTAGCTACCATCTGTCACCATACAGCACTATTACAAAACAAATAAATAAACAAACAAACAAAAACCAGAAACAGACCCATAAATACAGAGAATAAACTGATGGTTGCTATATGGGTGGGGAATGGGGGGATGGGCATAATGGGTGAAGGGGAGAGGGAGATACAGGCTTCTAGTTCTGGAATGAATAAACCATGGGAATAAAGACACAACATAGGGAATATAGTGGCCGTTTGTCTTTAAAATCTTCTGCAGTGTTCTGTAGTTTTCAATACAAAGGTCTTTCACTTTTTCTTAAATGTATTCGTATGTATTTTATATTTTTGGTGATATCATTAATGGGAATTTTTATATATCATTTTTAATTGTTTTCTGCTATCATACCAAAATACAATGAATTTTAATTCATTTCTTGTAACCTGTAAACTTGATAAATTTACTTATAGATTTTTTCTTTTGTGTGTGTGTGTGTGTCATATTTTTATTTAAATTTGTTAGCATATAGTGTAATATTGGTTTCAGGAGTAGAATTTAGTGATTCATCACTTACATACAACAGCAAGTGCTCATCATAAGTGCCCTCCTTAATACCCATCAACCTTTTAATCCATCCCCGCCCTCCCCTCCTCCATCAACCCTCAGTTTGTTCCTATAGTTAAGCATCTCTTATGGTTTCCCTCCATTTTTCCCCTTCCCTTTGTTCATCTATTTTGTTTCTTAAATTCCACATATGAGTGGAATCATATGGTATTTGTCTTTCTCTGACTGACTTATTTCACTTAGCATAATACACTCTGGCTTCACTCACATCATTGCAAACGTCAAGGTTTCATTCTTTTTAATGGCTGAGTAACATTCCATTGTGTATGTATGTATATAGAATAATACCTTGGCTTGTGAGCATAATTTGTTCTAGAAGCATGCTTGTAATCCATAGCACTCATATATCAAAGTGAATTTCAATAACTATCAGCTCAGTTGTGATCATGTGACATTTGGCATCATGTACGTCTTGTATTGCAACGCATCCCTCATTTATCAAGTTAAACTTTATTAGAAATATTTGCTCACCTTGTGGAATGCTCATAAAACAAGTTACTCACATACAAGGTTTTACTGTATATGTATATGTACCACCTCTTCTTTATATATATGCTCATATATATGTATGTATATGTCACCTCTTTATCCATTCATCAGTCAATGGATATTTGGACTCTTGCCACAATTTGGCTATTGTTGATAATGCTGCTATAAACATTGGGCTGTGTGTGCCCCTTCAAATCAGTGTTTTTGTATCCTTTGGGCAAATACCTAGTAGTACAATTGCTGGGTCATACGGTAATTCTATTTTTAGCTTTTTGAAGAAATACTATACTGTTTTCCAGAGTGGCTGCACCAGTTTGCATTCCCATCAACAGTGCACAAGGGTTCCCCTTTCTCTGCATCCTGACCTACATCTGTTGTTTCCTGTGTTGTTAATTTTAGCTATTCTGACAGGTGTGAGGTGATATCTCATTGTGGTTTTGATTTGTATTTCTCTGATGATGAGTGATGTTGAGCATCTTTTCATGTGTCTGTTGGCCATCTGGATGTCTTCTTTGGAAAAATGTCTATTCATATCTTCTGCCCATTTCTTAACTTGATTATTTGTTTTTTGGGTGTTGTGTTTAATAAGTTCTTTATAGATTTTGGGTACTAACCGTTTATCAGATATGTCATTTGCATATTTGCATATCTTCTCCCATTCTGAAGGTTGCCTTTTAGTTTTGTTGACTGTTTGCTGTGCAGAAGCTTTTTATCTTGATGAAGTCCCAATAGTTTAATTTTGACTTTGTACATTTGATAGCTGCCTTGTAGATTCCTTAGATCAGGAGTTGACAAAATATGGCATGTGGAATAAATCTGGCTCACTGCTTGTTTCTGTAAATAAAGTTTTAATTGAACAAAGACATGCTCATTCACCTACATATTTTCTATGATTGTCTACACAAGAGCTGAGTACAATAGAGTCCACAAGGCCTAGAAAACACACAATAGTTACTGTCCAGCTCTTTATAGAAAATTTCTGTCAACCCATGCCCAAGATTTAATTACATATTTAATAATAGCTTTTGTGAAAAGAGAAAATTTTACTCCTACCTTTCCAATTTTTGTGCTTTATATTTAATTTTATTTTTTATTCTTTTTCCTAGTTGTATCCACTGGCTATGACAGCCCTCCCCCTCAGTATAGTACTGAATATAAATAGTGAAAATGGTGATCTTTGCTTTGGTCCTGTTCTAAAAAGAACATATTAAGTACTGTATTTTGTCATTGATATGACATTATCTATGGGTTTGTCATTAATATTTTTAATTAGACTGGGGAATTTTCCTTTTATTATGAATTTTCTGAGAATTTTTCTTAATTTTTTTGTTTTTGCTTTTTTATGAAATGTTTTTCTTTAGCTGTTCATAATATCATATTTATTTTCCCCTTTATTCTGGTAATATAATAAATTTCCTTAATTGAGTGTTTGAAAGTCAAAAGAGCTTTTAATTCCTGAATAAATCCTAGATGATAATAATATATTATTTGATTGTTAATGTTTTTCTGAGAATTTTTGCATTTATAAAAATGACATTTTTTTGGAAAATTCTTTTGTTAAATCACTTTTATCTGGTTTTTGTACTTGAGATAGGCATACCTATCTTACAAAATAAGGTATGGATTTTAGATATCCATAACTCCATGTTCTTTCTTCTTACCCAGATTGAGAATATTTTCTTTATAATTGGAGTGTTAAATTCACAAACATTTAATGTAATTATTGATTCATTTAGATTTAGAAGTACTATTTTGTTGCTTATGTTTTATTTAGTCTATCTGCTCATATAAAAAAAGGCATCCGTTCAAGTTTTTTGATGGTCTAGTCCTACTTTTTTGCCATCTTAGAAATTGAATGTAGGGGCGCCTGGGTGGCTCAGTCGGTTGAGCTGTCGACTTCAGCTCAGTTCATGATCTCACAGTTCGTGGGTTCGAGCCCCGCGTCAGGCTCTGTGCTGACAGCTCAGAGCCTGAAGCCTGCTTCTGATTCTGTGTCTCTCTCTTTCTCTGACCTTCCTGGGCTCACACTCTGTGTCTCTCTCTCTCAAAAATAAATAAACGTTAAAAAATTAAAAAAAAAAAAAGAAATCGAATGTTAATTAATATTCTATCGTAATTTCTTTTTTGGATTTTCATCCTTACCTTGTTGTTTTATATTTTATTGGTTGCTCTAGAGATTACAATATGCATCCTTTACTTTTATAGTGTACTCACAGTTGATATTTTACCATTCCACAAGTAATGTAAGAATCCAGCAATTGTATAGCTTGCTTTACCCCTTATACCTTGAGATACTGTCAAATATATTGCCATGCATATATTAAAAGCTCCATGATGATTGTTAGGATATTTTTTTAGATAGTCATTTGGCTTTTGAAGAAATTAAGAAGAAAAATGTAGGTTTTATATTTATCACATATTCACTATTTCTGGCAATTTTTATTCCGTCATGCACATCAAGTTTCCATACAGTGTATCCACTTCAGCAAAATAAGTCTTTAAAATTTCCTTTACTGAAGTTCTGTTGGCAAAAAAATTCTTTCAATTTTCTATCGGAAAAATATCTTAAATTTTCCATCATTATTTAAGGATATTTTCACTGCATACAAAATTCTAGTTGATAATCACCTATCACATATCACTTTAATGATGGCATTCCATTATCTTCTGACCTACATTCTTTCTCATAAAAGATCTGCCATTTGCATGGTTTTCCTCCTATATGCAATATGGCATTTCTCTATTTTCAAAATTTTCCTTTTATCTTTGGGTTTTAGCAGTTTGACAATGAGTTTAGCAGTTGACAAAAATACTTATGGCTATTTTTCTTTACATTCATACTTCTTAGATTTGTAAGTTGATATTGGTTTTAGTAAATTTGGGCAACTTTTCAGCCTATTTCAAGTATATTTTCTATCCCAATTTTTTTTTCTTATTCTCTTTCTTCTTGACTCTAATGACACATATGTTAGACTGCATAATATTATCCCACATATTAATGATACCTTATTTTTAATGCCTCTTTTGTTTGTTTCTTCAGAGTGAGTAATATCTATTAACCAGTCTTTAAACTCAGGGACTCTTTCTTCTCTTGCACTCAATTTTATGTATGTCTATTCAGTGAATTTTTCATGTCACATATTTTATTTCTTGCTTATAGAATTCTTATTTGATTCTTTTTATAGGCTCTATCTCACTGCTAATATTCCCCCATCTGTCCATATGTCCATCCATTATGACCAATTTTTAACATCTCTGTATATATTTATATTAGTTGATTTTAAATACCCATCTGCTAATTCCAACATCTGGATTATTTATCAGTTTGTTTCCACTGACTGCTCTCTCCTTCTAGATATGTTTCATATTTTCTTGATTCTTTTCATGTCACAATTATTTAAATTTCTTATGTGGTAGACATTGTAGGCACTAGGTGATTCAGACTCTGAATTTAGCTGTTTTCCTTTAGAGAGAGTTAAGGTATTTGAGTTTTGTTTCGTTTTTCATACCGCACTTAATTTTCTGGTCAATTAATCTTAACCTTTTAAATTTTGTGTTTGAACTTTGCTAGAATTCTTCTGTAGTAGCCATTACTTTACTGGTAAAAAAAAAAAGTCAGCCTTATTCCTAAGGCTTAGCTTTACTCCAGTATCAACTAAATAAATGCATTGTTCAGCAAAGTATCTTTCCTATAGATGCTCAGAAATCCCATATATCCAAGTATTGTGAGAACTTCAGAATCTCCATTCAGCTCACAGATTCGCAGGAGCTATTTATATATGAACTCACAGTGTTACACTGCCAGATGTCCAACATCTAAAATCAGTTGCTTCCTATATCTCTCTCTCACACACATACACATATACAATTTCCAACTACAAGCTATTTTTCCAATAGATATCTATTTACCTAGTTTTAGATCTCTTTTCAATATATCTTAAACTTCATGCTATATCAACTAATATAATACCATAATATTAAACTATCCATCCATAAAGGAGGCTTTATAATTTCCTACTTCAATCTTTGAAAGCCCTAGCATTGATTCTGTGTTATGCTTGGTAGAGTTACAATTCTTATTGATAAATCTGAACTCATCTTCTGGCTTCTTCGAGTTCTCATAGATGGCCAAATTGCTAGATAAAAGCTGTGACACTGGGTGAGTTTTTCTGTGTACACGTATGAGAGACTATTAGTTGGATTGTCAGATTTATTGTCCCCAAAGTAAAAAAACAAAAAAATAAAACAAAAAAATCCTGACACAAATGTAATAGTAGCACCTCATGGCTATTTATATTGAATATTTGTAATTGGTGAACAAATGTGGATATGGGGGTAAAAATAAAAATAGTGTCATTGATTTACCAAGAGAAGAAAAAGAAGTATTGAATGAGATAATTTTAAGAAAAGAGAGATTGAATGTGTATTGGGAAAGAGAAGTGGTTAGTAGGTACAGAGTAAGTTCAAGACCTCTGTCAAAAACCACACTGAGGTCATACTGTGATATTTATATTTACCTTAATGTCTATGCCATGCATTACAGGTCAATGATGAAACCCTGGAAACAACATTTTGCTTTAAAAGTAATTTAAGTTTCTTCTAGTATGGATTAGAGTTATACTGATCACTAACTCAATGATAAATGGAGTGAGCTGAACATGGATTGGTGAGCATTCACTGTCAAAACAGGGATGATCAGTATTTCTCCTTTTGTCTCTCATTATTTCTGATTACTATAAATCAGCTTTCTTTTTTCTTTTTTTTTCTTTTAGAGAGAGAGATCGCAGGTGAGTGGGGGAAAAGGGCAGAGAGAGAGACAGAGACAGAGACAGAGAATCTTAATTGGGCTCTACGCTCAATACAGAGCTGATGCAGGCCACAATCCCACAATCCTGGGATCATGACCTGAGCTGAAATCAAGAGTCAGAAGTTCAACCAACTGAGCCACCTAGGCACCCCTAAATCAGCTTTTCTTAAAGCCTTTAAAAATTTTTTTAACGTTTATTCATTTTTGAGAGACTGAGACAAACAGAACATGAGTGGAGGAGGGGTAGAGAGAGAGGGAGACACAGAATCCGAAACAGGCTCCAGGCTCTGAGCTATCAGCACAGGGCTCAAAACCATGAACTGTGAGATCATGATCTGAGCCGACTAAGCCACATAGGTGCCCCAAAGCCCTTTTAATTTAAAGGAAGCTAAATTTTCTTCCCTCTACATACATGATTAAGCTTATGAAGCTGGTTTTTAGTAAACATGAATTCCTGGGAAATAGTGTAGCTTAGTACAAAGACCACTGGCTACAAAGATTGAAATAAACAAATAGTAAAAACAACAATAACAAAGAATATTTGAATCCTGAATCTGTTGATGGCTAGCAGTATAATCTTAGGTTAGTTTTACTAACTTCATTGAATATAAATTTCCTCATCTATAGAGTTTAGATAGTAATCCCTGTTTCACAGGATGGGTGTAAGAATTAAATACAGCTAAGTGCTAGAGATGTACATTGCCTGGCACAATGCCTGACACATAATAGATCTCTAATAAGTAGTCTTTCTTCATTCATGACCACATATTTTCTAGACCAGGACTCAGCAATTTTTTTTCTATGAAGGGCCAGATAGTGAATAATTTAAGCTTAGTGAACAATACTATCTCTATCATAACTACTCTATTCTACCATTGTAGCCCCAAAGCAGCCATAGAGTGTAATGTAAAGTAATGAGCATCTCTTTCTTTGTTAATTAAACTTTATATACAAATCTGGTAGCGAACCAGATTAGGCCTGTAGGAATGGTAGTTTGCAGACCTCTGGATTAGATTAAGGAAAATGGTGGGAGGTTTTGCTTGTCTGTTTGTATAGTCATTGAATCTATGTTTAGAATTCCCAAGCTTTTAAAGATACAGAAATAGCATGTTCCATCGGTTGTCTTCATGTTTCACATGTCTGATCAAGATAAAACTTCACTGTACCTTTTTATGTGCTTATCATGGTATGTTTAAAATAAAATTTCCCTGGTAAAAGTATGATTTCATTGTATCACCTTCTTCAATTTTAGAGGATAATACTTTCTAAAGTAACATAAAGCCAATTTTTCTTACCTTACAAATAATAATGTTTTGGCTGGATGCTTCTCTATAGACTTGGTGCGAATTCATTGACAAATGGAAATCCCTGGATTTGGATATTGTTCTTTGTTCTGATGAATGTCCAGCCTTCAATCTGGCTTCCAGTGGGATAATAAAGAACTTCTCTTCTTTATTCTTCAAATGTATCCTGGTATGATATGAAGGAAATATAAAGGGAAAAAAAGTACTGGCTTAGAAATCAGAAGAATTGTTTTCTAGCCCAGGATTTACCACTACCTTAGTGTTATGTTAACCAAAACATTTAAGAATGAATATACTAAAGCCTACCTTTAATGAGATTGCCATCAGCTTTAACCTTTTTCTCCAAACTTGTTATCCTTCTGAATTTATTTTTTATCATTTGCAAAGTTACTATTTTTTTGTTTTTCTGACTTTCCTCTTGTTTTCCCTACCCAAATAGTTCTAGATTCTTATTTACACAGCATTTGTTGGTTTATAAGATTTTGGGTGTGAATTACTTAATTT
>CM053571.1:71670463-71752659 GCA_028646485.1 Cryptoprocta ferox
CGGGGGCTCCTTCCCCTGCACCACCGGGACCGCCCGTCCCCTAATTTCCCAGATCACAGTCACTCACTCAGGCATCTTTGAGGTTGTCTTCTTTCTGGCGTCTGTTTCTTCTTTCCCCCACTTGCAAATCCAAGTTTTATCCCTTCAGTCCTTCTCAGTTCAATCCATACGGGTGTGCGCGGATTACAGAGCTCCCTGCCTCTCCGCCATCTTGTCCTCTCTCCATGAATGACTTTTAACCCTCTTTTATTTTATAAATGAGGAGTTAAGTGATAAAATAATTTAAACCAATGAATTTGAGGTCACATAGTTAGAAAACAGAATGAGGACTAACATCATGCGCTCTCACTACTCACTCACTAGTTTCTCTGCAGTGATTCTGAGGAGTCTCTGTGTGAAATTTCCATGTGTCTTATACTTACCTTTATAATATTCTGAATTTTCGTGTGGGAACTGTCACTGTTGACATAGTGACAGAGGAAGATGAGGGGGGCTGAAACCATGATCAAGAATACTATAATGACTTCTGGGAAAGGAATTCCAGAAGGTAAGTTAGTCCAGTAGAAGACACTGGATGCCATAGAAAGGCTTTTTAAGGATTTCTTGGTCTGGATGTTGGCAATATTGCTATATTTTTCTAGTTTCTAAGAGAGATAAACTTCATGATCTTTACTTTCTCTCTCTGTCCTTCATGCCTTAGTCAGCCACATTATCATAAATATTTGGCAATATGATAAGAGAATGCTATTTTCTTTAACAATCTAGTAAATACTGAATCTAAAAAATAACTTTTTTCTTTGTTTATTGGACAAAGAAGTACCTAGTAACATTTCTACTGTCACTAAAATTCCATATTTTGATCTCTTAGAAAATTGAATGATTCGAATTTTAGGACCCTGATCACTTACTAAAACCCTCCTTCATAAGTCTTTTTAATCAGCCTTTATTTGACATCATTTGAGATGCCTTTTTCTTCTATTTTATGGAACAACAGGTGAGTTTTCACAAAGCCATCACTATTGTTATGAATACCCCTCTTCTATTTCCCTCCTTAGCTTTACTAACATTATAGAACACAGGTTTGGGTCCATTAATATTTAACCTTTCTTTAGAATTTTCAGTATTAAGAATCTCCTGACCCACATATCTTTGGCAATATTTTTGGAGGTAAATTTCTGGATCTTAAACATATTTAATATATAGGCTGCAGGCTGTGGGAGCCATGTAAGTTGAACCTAAGATGCAGTGGTCAACCTAACTCTACCCTTAAGTAACAACAACAACAACAAATCAACCAATTTTGGCCTGTTACTAAGTACCTAGTATTCAGGGAGAACTATAGTGAAATATCTAATACCTCTTTCTCGGGAATCTTTGTCAAATATTAATCCCCATAATATTTATTAGATTTTTCCTTGGTATTGAAAAGCATTTATATTTTATATAAATTTTATATAAAGATTGAGGCATGGATAGATAGACATTGATATATACTGCAAACCCAAAGAACATAAGATATTCCATGTACTATTCAAATGATCTTTCTTCAATTACCTCCCCATAGAATTTTCTGGAAAAATTCAAACTTCCCATGTTGGAGCATATTTGGGATCTAGGCTTGATTTTCTCTTGTGGGTTAATTTGATTTTTGGATTGTGTGAATTAAATTAAAGGGTGAATGAATATTAACTTAGTCTCTGCTTTGTAGTATTTTAATGAAGAATAAACATGAAATTTGTCTTGACATTCTGTAAAGCAGAGAATAAATTTTTATTTTGAATTTTTCCCACTTTTAGTAACATGATGACTGAAGAAAGTAAGATGCAGTATATTTAGGGAATAAATAAACAAAATGTTTAAAACTAAGAATAGTGATTAGGAAAGAGAATATACTACTCATTGATCTAAGTTGGTGAACGAGAGCTAAAGATACTTATAGTAAATTTAATAACATGTAAAAATGTGTAAATTTGTTTTAAAAACCACAGGGAATGAACTTGGTGAAATTACACAAAAAGTATGTCACTTGGCTAATTTAATCCAGAAGATAAAATGATCAGAAAATGAGATGAAGGGAAAGATTTGGAATACAAGCTTAGAATAAATAAGTGATGAAAAAATATCATCATCTGGAAGATTTTAAAAACAAATTAAAGAAAATGTTATTTAAGAACAAGATAAAATAGCAGGATAAAACTGAATAAATTCAGTTCAGTAATATTTTAACAAGTTAAATGTAATAAGTACAATTTTTAAGGAAAATGCTTGAAAGATGAACAGTATATTAGAATGAATTTTTAAAAGCCTGAGGTCAGCTCATAATTACCTCCTAAAGTTAGAGGAAAAGTAATTTTAAACAGTGATATTTTTCAGGGTGCAAAGGTTAACATTCCCTGGAAAAGTATTCTGGGTCACAGAGTGGAAGGCAGTTGAAGCAACCTTCTGACCTTGTAGTGAGTTCCATTCTCTTGACTAGATTTCATTTCAAAGAAGTTTATGTTGGTTGAGGTCTCTTGTGACTGATTCTCAATGTAGCCATTCTCGGGGCAGAGATATCTCCTTCCTTAAACTATTATCCCACAGGGAAGACCAGACAACAGGCAGATGATAACCTTCAGTCCCCAGTAGGATTTAAAGTACAAATTTCAGCAACAGATGATGTACCTGAGATTATTTCAATGCTTTTCATGTTCCATCTTTTTTTTTTTTTTTTTTGCAATCTCTTTTGAGTTATTTCTTTCTGTGGGAAAAGAGAAAACAAGGCAAAGGTAAAGACATGTCATAATTGAAGCATTAAATGGTTTTCAAATTTTAGAATCAAGAAAGTTACTATAAATTGTTCTAAAACCCAGTTCATTCTGTTCACATGCAGTAAAGTCTAATGCGTCCCAGGGAAAAAGGGCCAGGGCTCAAGCCAGGTAGCTGTCATATCATGACCTCCTTTCTCTCCCAGACTATCATAGGAGGAATGGGGCTTTCCATTGCAGTGCATTGTGTGACTTTACTTGTGGAAGCATAAGCTGTGTCTGCACTTGATAAAGACTGTGACCTGACAATGGAGAACACACAGTGAATTCTAGGCCATGAAAGATTGTCTTCCCAAAACTGCACAATACTGAGCTTGAAATGCAGCCCACTCTACTCCACCTTTCAACCCTCAGAAGCCATCTAATAGATTTCTCTCCCTGGGTACTGAAGTCAAACATGTTAATTTATTGATTAACATCTGCCAATGGGCTATACAGTAGACATTTTTTATTCCTGACAATTCAGATTCCACTTTCCAGGGAGGAAAACTAGGGAAACTTCCTTCAATTTTTGTTTTGCCTTAGTTTTTGTGACTATAAAGTGGGGGAAAATGATGTTTAGGGGTAACATTTATTAAATATTTAATATATGCTGTAATTGTTCCAAGGTTTTGTTGACATTGATCTTCTAATTCTCAGGACAATATTTAAAAGAGTGATTTATTATTACTTGTTGTTTATAGGTGAGCATAACAAAACTAGAGAGGTTAAGTAACTTGCCCTAAATAAGTATTAGGGTAATGATTAGAACTCAGAATGCAGCCTGTCTACCCCATACAGTGAGGATATACTATGACAAAGTATGTGAAATGGTGTCATAGCACACTGCCTTGCATGTGGTATTCATTAATAAACATTGGCTTTTTAAAAATTATTATTATCTCTTACCAATAGTTTACTATCATGACCAATTTCTTGCCTGAGCTCTCCTTTGGTTGAAAAGAAATGAACAGATCTCTGGGAGAGATGTGGCTCAAGTGACTTTTTTTCTTCATATCCTTGTCCATCACCAGCAATCCTGATTCTGTAGGGTTGGAATTTAAAGTCATTTTCAATTCCTTTGTTCTATACTTTGTTCTTTAGAGTGATGTTAGCACAGGAAAGGGGCCATGTTTCTTGGAGTTCAGCATCTGACATGGTATAAGTGATTTCAGAGGATATTTGTGCACTCCATCATTCATTGAATAAATATATTTACTGTATGATGTGCACAGGTGAACAAAATAAGGAAAGACCCTATGGATTCTTTATGGTATCCTGTTTGTATTTTTGTTTTCCTGTTGTTATGTATGTGTTATGTGAGTATGTATCCTATGTATCTGGGTTTTATACATATTGTGTTACATACACACGTATGCACATATACTATGCGTAAGCTATTCAACATGTTACTAATAAACTAATCCTCCTAAGTCATTGCTTTTGTCATGATACTTTCAATATTCAAGCAGTGATTATCTTCCCTCTATTTAAACATTGAGTCAAAGCTCCATAGACCAGGCCTTAAAACTCTCCAAATCCTAATTCCAAACTGTCATTCCAATCTTACCTGTGGTCAACACAATCATTGTATTACATTTAATCTGTGATAATTTTTCTCCTAAATACAACCTGAAAACTCTGGGAGCTAACTTCTACTTCTGGCTAAAATGGAATAACAGGAACTAGATTAACCCATCTATCTTAAATAACTAAACACACACACACGCACACACATACACACACCCAACAGGACAAAATATATGAAGTAATGGTTTTCACACCTTGCACAAAAATAATCATGTGAGACAGGAAAATTCCCCACAATTATCCCCTCTTCCCTTTTCCCTTTTTGGAGTTTTCTTCTTAGAGGTATTTCTAGCCACAGCACTGGGAGAGGACTCCAGAAAGAGGTTAGTTGTTTCCTAAGTTGATGTGATAGAATTGGGTGTATGGAGGTGTTCAGGTGACTGGACTTCACAGGACAGAACACCACAGAAGGAGAATAAGCACAGAGAGAGAGACAAAGAGAACTGTAAAAGTTGCGATTTGAATCATCAGCTGAATACTTATCAGCATGTATTTGTGTGGGATTATTCAAGGTGGAGGAAAGAGCCATCTAAAAAGAAACCACAGCAATCCCTGGAGCTTAATAGAGCCTGGAATTGTTTGTTTTCTATTCTAGCAAGAGTAGAAAAACATCATAATACATGAAGTATCAGGTACTTAAAAAGATATTGCCTCAGTAGTGGAGTGTAATTAGCCTTAGACTAACAGCTGTTCTAGTCCACATAACAGTGCTTTAAAACAAACTGAAAAGGGTAAAACTGTTTCCAAGTAACTTCATTACACCCCAGTGCAAAGTTTAAAGGTTATTTTTTTAAATTCGAGAATATACAGCACTTTTAAAAATTCTCAACATGTGGCATCCAATTGAAAATTACTAGGTATACAAAGAAGCATTGTTGTCTGTCAGTATGAAAAAATGAACACTGACCAAAACAATTGGGTAAAAGATTTGGAACTATGTGAATTCCCTTACCTCCTTCATACACTTCACAAGAAGCTGGTATATTTAAGGTAAGTTGATCCCAGTGGAGGAAATGAGCCATATGCATAGAAAGAAACATTGTGAAACATTGTGCTCGCATGTCTTTTTCTAAGAAATTAGGAGAGTAAATTAATAATTACTAACTTGAATTCACAAAGGACCAATATCTGTTTTCAGCCATTGGTTCTCAGCACCATGGTGGAGCTAATGGAAAGCAAGTGTGTGCACCTTGAATAAGAACCCCCCCCCCCATTTGCGGCATTGGCCCCAGTGTCTTCATTCCACTCTAACCTCATCTCTTCTCCTGTCTCCCCACTAAGAACTTCTGTTAATGGAAGCACCATTACCTACTCCCAGAAGAGGGTGCCGCTGAACAATCTGGCCTGATGGCTCCCCCCCCCCCCCCGCTCCCCTAAATTATTACCTATTCCCTTCTCCTGCTTTAGAATTCTTCCTATGCCTGTCTCTGACTGATAAACTATACTACATTATTTTATAGGTTAATATCTTTCTTTATCACCAGATTATATACTTCATAAAGCAGAGGATTTTATCTCTGAATCTTCTTAGGCCATATTAGTGGCTCATAGATATTTATTAAATGAGTGAGTGATTCTTAACATCATGCAATTATTTCTTTGTCGATCTAAGTTTTTCTTTTTCTTTTTTTTTTTTTTTTGCAGTGTACTACAAGTCAGAGCTTTTGACACGATTTTCCCATAATAGGTGCTAAGCTGCGTCAACTCAATTCCCAAGTTCAATAATGGATTAAACAAAAAGTAGATAATGAAGATTTTCATTAATCTACTTCTATGAACCTTTAAATACATATGTACTACTGGTAGGGATTCATAGCAAATACATTTTGATCCCTCCCCACCAATTACCACTATGCTATCCCTTTTATCAAATTAAATTACTTTGACTGAAATTAATCAAATACTAACTGAATGTCTATCAGGTACCAGGCACTGTGCTTTATCCTGCGAATCCAGCAGTGAATAAATATACTCCTAGTTCCTGCCTTCATGGTTTACAGTCTAAATACGTGATATGTTTTCTATTAATAAAATTACATACGATGGAAGAAAGAAATGTGAAAATCTAAGGCAAATAGCTCTAAATCTATGTAGCAATTATCCCAGTTACTTTTGTGATGAACAATCAAAATGTACTGTATGGGAAATTTAAAAAATACAGCCATAATATCTGGAGTACTAGCTGTATCCTTACAAGAAAATACTTTTGGGTTGAGAAATATAAAGTTTTTAAAAATTATGTAATTTGAACTTTTGTTTTGGAAATAAAAGATCTTGCCACTTAGTGTGTCAAAACTACTTTAGAGAGAAGACTTAGTTTGATTCTCACCTCTGCCACTTATAAACTGTGTGACTTAGAACAAATTACTGGATTTTTCTCTGTCCATTTCTTTTGTGAATCATCATAATTATTCTTCCTCTTTAACAAGATTGTGGTCAGAATCAAATAAGATTACATTTTAGGAAATGCTTTGAAAACCACATGTGGCTATAGCATAGAATTTTAAGGATTGCAAGTAAACTAAGATTGCAAATTGCTCAGCATATTGTTTTAAGTACTTAGTAAGTGGTCACTACATGCAGCTATTATATTAGAGATGAAAATTTTAAAGGTAAAGATTTCATATGGAAGAGTTTAAAAACAAATTATATTTCCAAAGAAACACATTTTGCAATTGAGGACCAGAAGGCTTTTCTTTTCTATTTTTTCTTGAATTTGATGTGGCTATAATTAGGATATAGCATCAACAGTCCACCTACCAATGTGTGAGGCTAATATTCACCTTTATGCTCCTACTTCAATTCTTTCTCCAGTAATGTTGGCTAGTCAGAGAAAGGTGAAAAGAAGCCCCAAATGGTATTCATTAAATTGAGTATGAGGTTGAAATGTCTTCATCATATTATTTTTATGAATGTTGGTTTCTCTGATGCCCATTGGATTGATGGAAGAATCAGATCAGGGATCAGACCGCCTTTATGAATATTAATGGCAGAGTAGAAGGCATTTGATGTGATTGGAATTTTTGGGTGAAGCTTTCTTTTTACAAACTTGGAATCAGGACATTACATGAAAGTGAATATTTAATAATTTTAGAATACTTTCCAGGAATTATTTATCATAAAGAAAAAGCAAAATGTGGAATTTTGAGTACACTATGAGCATTGAGAATATTTTCTTTGTTACTCAGTAGAAGCAGCACACTCTTTTACTGGTATTCAAATATAAACAGTGTTTCTCTTAAAATTTTCTTTTATTCTAGGTAATGGAACCATCCAGCACAATATCATTCCATTATTATTAGCAGTAGTGAAAATCATCCTTGTCCTTATTAAAAATTATACCATTGATATATGTTTTTCTCATCGTTTTAAAAATAACTAATTTTATTCTTGTTTGTAACAGGGACTAAGAAGTATGAAAAAATGCATACTGTGTTTAATATAAAGTATATCCTGGGAAATACCAATTACATAGAGTTCAATGGCAATGAAACCCCTGAAGTTGTACAATGAATTGTTCTGCTACTCTCTGGGATGCAGTGTATGGTAGTGGTTAAATGCACAGAGAGGTAGCTAAATTGCCTGAATTCAAATCCTGAATTGTCCTGCTAGTTTCACTAGCACTGCACTTCACTTTCCACCACTATAAAATGCCTTGTGCCTATCACTTTATTACTAATTATTTGGTATCCTAACATTGTATCTCTGATACTTAGTATACATAGATGCTCAGTTATTTCTAAAATTCATTAAAAGCAAAAACAAGTACATGTCTATTTCATAAAGAAATTGGCAAAGAATGCTAACATCAAGTATTTAGGAAAATCAACTTAAGATCTAGTTTGTCATCTTGCCATTTAGACCATTATCTGTTGTTATGAGACTCTAATAAGATAAAGGTTAAAGAATGTTAGCATTTAAAATGCTCTGGAAAAGGAAATAAAACATTACTTTCCTCTGCCATATGATTATGTAGACTGTGTTTTCTTTTGCTTCAATTTCTCAGTTTTGTCATTAACCTTTAGGTAAATTTACTGGATGGGTAAAATCAGTGAAGAGGAGGTAAAAAGTAAAACCTAAGAAAGTCACAGGATAAATTCCAATACAACTTAAACCTGTTTCAATTAATAGTTAAAAGATGAGCAAAGGATTTTTCATGCAGGGAAGCTGCCTTCATTATTTAAAAACCTACCACAATCAAACTCTAAACACATTAACTAGAGGGGAAACTGGGTGGCTCAGTCAATTAAGCCTTTGACTCTTGATTTTGGCTCAGGTCATGATCTCACAGTTCGTGAATTTGAGCCCCATGTGGGGCTCCGTACTGTCAGGGTGGAGCCTGCTTGGGATTCTCTCTCTCTCTCCTTCTCTCTCTGCCCCTCCCCTGCTTGCTCGCGCGCTCTCTCTCTCTCTGTCTCTCAAAATAAATAAACTGAAAAATATAAATTAATTAATTAACTAGAAATATAGAATTTATTTAAATATTTAAGGCAACAAGATAGTGGGCTAAATGAAATCTCACATGGTAAAACTTTAGTATTTTCTTAAACACTTACTCCTCTTAATAAAGTTTCAAGCATGCCAGACTTAGCTTCAGTAGTATTAATAGCATTTAACACTTATATTGTATCTACTATTTGCCAGGTAATATTCTATGCCACTTAACATACCGAACCCTTTACTACCAACCACTCTATGTTCTAGATACCATTATCTTCATTTTACACATAAGGAAGCAGAGACACAAAGAAGAGTCTTGACCAGAGTTAAATGACTGTGTTGGGATTTGAAGCCAAGCATTCTGGCTTTGAAATCTGTGCTCTGAAGTACTAGATGGTGCTGCCCTCAATGCCTTCAGAATCCCTATTTGAACCTTCTACTGTTCACCACCGCCTACTTTCCTTCAACCTACCTGCTCTGCCACCCTGCTTCCTCTCTGGTTACTTGTCTGCCTTATTATTTCTTTTTAAGTTTATTTATTTTGAGAGCACGAGAAAGCAAGCAGTCAAACGTATGTGGTGGGGGAGGGGCAGAGGGAGACTCCCAGACAGGTTCCGCATTGTCAGTGCAGGGCCCTACCTGGGGCTTGAACCCACGAATCTGTGAGATCATGACCTGAGCAAAAATCAAGAGTCGGATGTTTAACCAACTGAGCCACCCATGCTCCCCTCTCTTGTCTATCTTATGAATACCTCCACCAACTTGACTCTCTCACTGATTCTCCTACCATCACATAAATTCATTTCCTTCTTTATTCAGCTTAGCTCCTATGGTCTGTCATAATCACCTCATTTTAAACCCTCTGTTCCCTCCCCTATTTTTCTTTGTTACCCTTATCTAACTATACTACAGTTCAAATTAAACCCAATTATCTGCCTACTCTGTGCATATACTGAGCAGCTAAGCATTGCAGAAGATAAGTTAAAAACTGCTTACTTGTTGTGTTGTTTACATTCATTATCATAAGCTTCAAGTGCACACTTTATTGGGGCAAAAAATTCTACTAAACCTCCCTAGTATGCTTACTTTCCCGCTCTCAAAAGGATCATTACTATTTACCTATAAAGATGTTCACTGTTTCACTGTTTCAAATAGCAAGAGACTGGAAAGATTCCAAACATCCAGAACTGTTGGATTAATTGAATAATGAACATCAGCACAATGGAACACCTTTATTAAAGATAGAAGAAGAATACTTAGAAGAATAGTGGAAGATATTTAATGGAAAGAAAAAAATGGTCACTGTTACATGAGAAAGGCTGGTTTCAAAAACCTTATACGCCATTCAATTATGTAAAACACATAGAAAGAAAAACAAAAATTAGTAGTGGTTTTCTCTGGATGTTTAGATTAGAAATATTTCTTTTGTTCTTGTTTTTATTATCTACATATTTTCTACAATGATGATGTGGCACCTTGTAGTAAAGTTATCTTTAAGAAATCAGTGATACTATGTCATTTTTGTCTACTCTCTTCTCCCTAACACATCATTCCCTACTCCTCCTCCCTCTTCACTCATGACCTAAATTTGTATTTCATTGGGAAAAAAAAGATCAGAGCTTCATTTTATTCTTATTCTACCTACCATCCTACCTGAATTTCTCTATATTTTCTCTGCTTGCTCTTGGGTTCCTGTAGAATATGGAGACCTTACTTGTCATGACTGATGCTCTGCATTCTTTACTTTCTTGCCTCCATTAAGGTTTGCAATTGATTAAGCTTCTTGTCAATGATTCAGCATTCTCTCTTCTCTCCCTTGAATTACCCACTTTCCCTACTTTCTGCAAAAGGATATAACACAGTGGCTCAGGAGTGGGCTCTGGGTAGAACCTGCTTTAATTGAGCATTGCTTCCCCTATTTCTAGCTGTGTAGACCAATTAACTGAACGAATAGATTTGTAGAGCATTTACTGTGTTTCCCTGAGTTTCAGTTTCACCCTCTATAAAATGGGCTAATAATAGTATACATCATAGGATGCTAGGATGTAATGAGGATGATAATTAATGCCTGTAAAATTCTCAGAATAGTGCCCCGGGCATAGAAAGTAGTTAGTAAATGTTACCTATCTCCTCCATCCCCCTCCACTTCCTCCTCTTCCTCCTCCTCCTTATCACTTCTTTACAAATATGTGTTTGAACCTCTTTTTGAGGGGAAAATGCTGTCTCATACTATTTCTCTCTTCTTCATTTTTTCTATTCTACATTTACAGAAAAACTTTTTGAAAACTTTTCCCATAGGTTCTCCACTTCTTTACTTCTTTGATTAGGTCAGTTCGCCCTAGTCCCTATTTACAGTGGCTCTTCTCAGTACCACCACCAACACATCAGCAAGCAGTAGTCACCACTCTCTCTCATCTTTACTTTTCAGCATCATTGACACTGTTTACCACTTCCTCCTTCTGGGAACATTTTCTTCTCTTAGTTTCAAGAACATTATGCTCTCCTGATTTTCCTGCTACCTTACTGCCTTTCATAGCTGTTCCTTTGATGTTCTCCATGGCTTCACTTCTGTGTTAGCATACTCCAGGGCTCTATACCCAGGCTACTTTGTCTACATACTCTCCTGTCTTCGAAAGCAAAGTCAAATGTAAATAACAAATCATATTAAAAGAAAATTGTGTCTATGTGACTTGACTTTGTGCACAAGATAAAAATATACAAATAAATCTTTATGAAAAGGGTAGTCTTCAAGTTTTAAAAAAAAATTTTAATGTTTATTTTTGAGAGAGAGAGAGAGAGAGAGAGAGAGCTGAGGAGGAGCAGAGAGAGGGAGACAGAGAATCCAAAGCAGGCTCCAGGCTCTGAGCTGTCAGCATAGAGTCTGACGCGGGGCTCAGATTCACAAAGTGCAAAATCATGATCTGAGCTGAAGTCGGACACTTAACCAACTGAGCCACCCAAGGAGCCTCTTCAAGTTTTAATAACAGTTGTAGAATGTTTTATTTTATTCGTAACATATTAAAGTGAACTACACTGGCTTTATAAAAGAAGTGGGACGCACTTACACCTCACATCACACAAAATGAATATACACATACACATGAACTCATGCTCCTCCCCTACTCAATTCTCATTCCCGGCAACCACAATGGAACAAGTAAATGATAGCCATAGTATGCAAAGAACAATCTTTTCTGTAAAATGTACTATAATGGAGAAATTCCATCATTGATTCATTTTTCAAAGAGATTTTACAAACAAAGGGGATGAAAGATCAATCAATAGGGTTATAGGGATGTATTTCTTTCTTCCCTATCTCCCATATCAATTATTTATGTTGTCAGGATAGACATATTATTTTGTAATTAGTTTTGTACATGCCTAAGTCTTTCAGCAACTTAAGACATTTTTTCCATGCAGAATATAGTCATTTACCTTTGTGATTTTTCTGCATGATCCTTGCTACATAGTAACATGAAAAATATTTCTTGATTGAAGAAATAAAATAAGTTCAGTATTATGTATACATTTATAGTTGGATTCCAAATAGCCCATGGTACTGGTACAATGAACAAAACATGAAAAATTTTATTAGAATTAATTTAAATTTCTTGTTCCAATTGTTAGTAATTGAATTAAAGATTGCTATTATAGCCTCTTCACTGGTCACCTACTTTGATTTTTGCTCTCCTCTTAAGCCTTTACTAACACATTGGCCATAGTGAGCTTCTTGAAAGCATATTTTACCAAACTGTCACTTTCCTGCTTGAGTGCATTATTGATGCCCTGATGGAATCCTACTGTCATTATTGAAGTCCAAAAGCCTCAATCGGGCCTAGAAGGTCTTATGTGATATAATTCCCTTCCCATCTTTACAGTTTCATCTCAAACCCCTCGCTTCACTCCTGACTTACCTCATTGTCTTTCTTTACATTCATGGTCATGGTTTTGACGGCTGTGTGAGGGTTCAGAGCTTTCCTCTTGTCTTGTTAACTCCAGGCACAGGTCAAATGCCATTTCCTCTGAAAACTCCCTCCTCACCCCTACCACTAAGTAGGTACCACTCTTATGTGTCTTCTAACACCTGAAACTACATGAAAACACGTTTTGAAAACATACCCTCCTTGCCCTCCAAAAGAGGGGTCACCAGAGGAGCCAAGGAAAATCTTTGTGTTCTTGGAGAGATTCTTTCTGAAGTGGCAACTATCCCTTTCCTGCTCTCCTCACCGGGAGTGAGAAAGAATGGCATATGGCTTCTTTATCCTTACAAGAAATTAGGGCTCTCTTACCTGTGCTAAATTAAAAGAAAATCATTGTACAACTGTAATCAGAAAATTGTGGAGTCACAGAATTGGTGGACACTTTTGATGCTGCTTGAAGTACAGAGACAATAGGAGACATTTTAGTTAAATTAAAGGAAGTGGTATCTGGGAATAACCTGTATTCCCACCACTTAAACTGGCAAAGACAGTGGATCTCCAGTGACTGGAGAATATATCAGTTTAGGTGGTCAGGGCTATGCCAACTTGAAATATCCCTAGAAAGCTGCTTATTAGAACACGAGGAGTCTGGGAGAAAGAGACAATGGGAAGGAGTAGAAGGGATGGATGACACACTGTGTGAAGTGTAGGGCAAGTCTATTCCTGGGCAAGAGATTGCAACTCCCTCCCCAACATGAAGTACCCAAAGAACATCAAGTGCCTCTCACAACAGAGCCAGGTATTTGAACACCAGTAGCACAGAGAGACAATACTGGTTAGAATTTTGGAGGGTTTTTTGTTTCATTTTTGTTTTTGTTTTTGCAGCAATAGGTTAAGAGGAAAGCCACAAACATACCAACACTCTCAGTTGGTACATTCCCCATCCCTCAGATGGCTGATAGGAGCAGGGGAAGGCTCGAGAGATGAAGAAAATAGATGGATAAAGAGAAGTTTCCTCCATACTTATTCTCAAGGTCTCAGATTACTGTAGGCATTCACAAAAGCTTTGCCTGTGATACTATAACAGGGTTTTGACCTGGATACTCACTGCGCATAGAAATGACTGAATGTGATGGAACATATACCTGAAATTAGACTGCTTTATTCCAAATGAGACTAAAATGATTTCAGAAAGAACTGAACTCATCTTCAGGCATGCAAACTGGACACTTTAAACCAACCAATACTCCATCAACACCATTGTCAGAGGTGGACATTGGAATGTAGAAAATAAACTATTGATTACTGAATACATAAAAAATATTCCAGGTATATATACACCATAGGGTTGTATTTGCTCATTACACAAATAATTTCAGTTTTACACAAACTAATTTCAAATCCTGTGGATTTCCATTGCAGATATTTTGAAGGCATTTGGACAAAAATAAGCCACTGGATAGAAAAAGAGCTAGCTAGATATACAGAGTCAGGCTGAACTATACACACACTCTCCCCACCTCTCTCTCCTTCCCACATGTATTCAAAGAGCAGAGGACCAAGGGTTAAAACTTGGTAACACAGTGAGTCAAATAAATACTGGGCCATTGCGGTTCCTGTCAGACTCTATCCACACACTTACCCCATACATGACAGACATGTTCTCACACATATAATTCCAAGTCAGCTTGAAGAATTAATGTGGAATATGTTTTTTCAAGTTTGTGTTCATAAATTCATATGGGATAAAAAAAACTTTAATAAAGTAAAACGTATACCTTATCCAATACATAAGCATAAAATACATTTAAAAATTTTACCCTAGCACTTCATTTTCCAGACATTCAGATCTATGAAAAAGGACTTGATTATCAGGCAATTGCTTTCAAAATTCCAAATTCAAGAAGCAGCAGAACTTACTCCTCTTTATTCACAAACAGAGGTACCATCAGGATGTTCCTTTTCCCGGACCTCCACAACTTTACAAACGGAAAGGCCCTTATACTTTCTAAGGATAGTTCCTGGCAAGTTTCAGAGCAGTACAATCTCCTTCTTCAAGAGTTCTGAGTTACTGCGTTGGGAGTCAAACCTGGGAATGTATACCTCTCAAAAAGCCATGCAGGGGGATCAAAAATTAAACTAACTGACCTAGTTAAATATTAGGTTGAACTATATAAAATTGCTATTTGTAGGTTTAAAAAACCTGTGAGGTATTGGCGTTTTCATATGGTTCAATTATGATGCACACAAGAAAATGCCAGTTTTTGGCTATCCCATTGGAGGCCAATCCTCAGAAATTTCAGTTCAGTAGGTGTGGGATGATAAGTGGCTGTCTGCATTGTAAAAAGTTTCCTAGATATGTGATAATCCATGTTTTGGGAACCACTGAATTGTGCTACAGTTTGGGATCCAGGTTGGTTTCCCATTATTCATGTGTAATTATTCATTAGTTCATGTACCTATTATGAATTTTTAGAAAACCAAATTAAAAAAAAAACTTTTCCAGAGATATCTATTATCATCTTCCCTTTTCTGTCTAACAAGAAGCTGCATTTCTTTCCCCCTGCTCCTGTCAGCTTATTCAATGGAAACCAAAGATTTCTTTCTGACATTTTTCTTGGGAGGAAGGTGAAGCAAGTGAAAGATGTAGCACAGAGAGCTAATAAACTCTTCTCCTCTTGCATAAGTAAAATGAAGGAGAGAACCTGTCTGAAACAATGAGAAACTCAGAATGCGGACCTAGACATCTACCAGCCAGAGACCCATCTTAATGGAAGAGTTGTGTTCACATGACCAAGTGCCAGTCTTTTCAGCAAGACTCATTGTGAATTTTTTTTGTTTTTGGACTTGATATGATTGAAACTGTCATTTTGGAATGTCCAGAAAGACACACATATTGAGTTAATTATGTAGAAAGGGGAGGAGTGAGAAGAAGGAAAGCATATATTATTGCTATGCATTTTCACAAAATAAGACATGGGGAGCCTGGGTGGCTTAGTCAGTTGAGTGTCCGACTCTTCATCTTGGCTTATGATGTCATGGTTGTGGGATTGAGCCCGTGTGGGGCTCCATGCTGAACGTAGCTTATGCTTGGGATTCTCTCTCTCTCTCTCTCTCTCTCTCTCAAAATCAATAAATAAACATTAAAATAATAAAGGAAAATGTGTCTGAAAAAGAACACACTGAAAAAATAAAAGAAAGCAAATGGTTTTAGGTCTTTTATCATCAAACCATAGGCTAACAGTGTCTTAAAGGACCTTATAGGGTAATGCTGATGATCAATAACATTTATTAAATGGCTACTACATCAGCTAATGTTCTAGGAATGTTTAATCTTCCTGATAACCCTTGACAGTTAGGTGTATTATTCCATTTCTGCAGATGGAGAATCTGAAACTCAGAGGTATTAAATAACATGTCCAAATTGCATAGTGATAAATGACAGAGCTGAAGTGTGAACTGATTAAGTGGAGATTCAGTCACTGCTTGAACACTGTCAACTTAGAACCATATAATTCCTGGTTACCCAGGCAATTAAAAATGGAACATGATTTGTACTATATTCTTGATAAGCAAAATTATAAACTCAGAATGAATGTTTAGGCTTTTTCTGATTGCTTCTTCATAGCAAATCATATCCTCAGTTAATTCTGTCAGAATATGAGAATGCAGCCAATAAATCTGACTTTAAACTTGCCATTTCAGATCACAAGTAGCAAATTTTCTTAAAGGTTACATTTCTGTGGCAGAGATTGTTGGCTGTTCACCAAAATCCATTATCCTCTATTTTTGAGACCCATGGCCAGTCTACACTTCTAGCTCCCCTTGTATTTAAGTATGACTGAAATTCTAGCCAATGGAATGTGAGGAAAAAAAGTGTGTCTTTCCAGGCAAAGGCTTTTTAAACAACCCTCCATGCCCCCTTTACTCTGTTGCCAGTAAACAGATGATGATGAAGTCCTAGGGAATGACTGAGCCACAAGATGAAAGGAGTCTGGGTCTTCTAATTCCTGACCAGGGACTCTTGCTTTGAAATCTCTCATCGGGGAGAAACAAACTTCTATTGCATTTGAGCCATTGAATATACATGGGACAATTTGTAGTACAATATTCACTAACAAAATATTAGATGACTTGGAATTAAAAAAAATAAACATTGCATTTGGATTTGGTATTCCCCACCTTTGTGGATAAATGGACATCTCTGAGCCTGTATCTTCCGTGAAATAGAAATAACAATTTCTCCTTCATGAAACTATAAAGATTAAATTAAATCATAAGTATGACATTGCTTTATATTATAATCACTAAGCAAATGTGAAACTTGAAGGATATAGTTTAAATTTTTTTTCATGTTTATTTACTTTTGAGAGAGAGATAGAGAGACAGAGAGAGAGACAGAGAGAGAGAGCATAAGCAGGGTAGGGGCAGAGAGAGATGAAGACATAGAATCCAAAGCAGGCTCCAGGTTCTGAGCTGCCAGCACAGAATCCAACACGGGGCTCAACCTACATGCTGTGAGATTGTGACCTGAGCTGCAATAGGAGGCTTAACTGACTGAGCCACCCAGACACCCCATGAAGGATATAGTTTTTAAGGGAATGCTTCATTCTCAGTTCAGAAAAAAAATGTTTTCTTTTTTTGTAACAGTTTTAATAAGACACAATTTGTGTACTATAAATTTCATACATTTTAAGTATACAATTCAATAAATTTTAATCTATATAGTCTTACAAACACCACTATATTATAGTTCTGGAATCTTTTCATCATCTGACAAGAAATCTCATTCTTACAATCATTTCCCATTCCCACTCATAGTCCTAGAAAAATACTAATCTACTTTCTCTCTATCTATATACATATATTTGCCCTTTTTTGAACATTTTATATAAATGGAGCCATACAATTTGTGTTCTCTTTTGTCTGACTTCTTTCACTAAGTGTAATGTCTTTGAGGCTCATCCATGCTGTAGCATGCACAAATACTTTGTTCCTTTTTATTACCAAATAATATTCCATTCTATAAATATACAAATGTTATTTATACAGTTGATGAAAATTTGTGTTGTTTCCAAGTTTTAACTATTTCAAATAATGTCGCTGCAAATATTCCCATGTTTATTTGTATGGACCTATATTTTAATTTCTCTTGAGTATGTATCTAAGAGTGGAATTGCTGGATCATACAGTAACTCAATATTTAATATTTTAAGAAACTACTAAATTGTTTTCCAAAGTGGCTGCACCCTATACATTCTCACAGCAATATATGAGAGTTCTAATATTTCCATATTCTTACCAACTCTTGTTATCTGACTTTCTGATTATAGCTATCTTACTTGGTTAGAAATAATATCTTTAGGTGGTATTGATTTGCATTTCCTGGTTAATAATGGAGCATATTTTCATGTGTGTACTGGCTATTTGTATATCTTCTTTGGAGATATATCTATTGAAATCTTTTGCCCATTTTCAAATTGGGTTATTTGCCTTGTCCAAATTCATATTTTGCATGAGGATAGCAAATTGCTCTAGAACCAGTCTCTGAAAAGGCTATTTCTTTCCTATTAAATTGTATTAATAACTTTGTTGAAAAACAATTGACCACGATATAAGGGCTTTCAGTTCTATTCCATTGATCTCCATGTCTATCCTTATGCCAGAACCACACTGTCTTAATTATTGTAGCTTTACATAAGCTTCAAAATTTAGAATTATGAGTACTTCCAATTTGATCCTCTCTTTAAATATTGTTTTGGCTATTCTGGGTTCCTTAATTTCTATATGAATTTTAGGATTAGGTATTCAATTTCTGTTAAAAAGTCAGCTGGGATTTTGATAAATGTGTTTTGCTTATTATAGACCAATTTGGTGAGTATTACCACCTTAAAAATATTAAATGTTTCAATCCACAGACATAGGATATCTTTCCATTTATTTCTTTTTCAATTTCTTTTTATGTTTTATAATTTTCAAGGAGCATGACTTGCACTTCTTTTATTCTATTTATTCTGCAGTGTTTTATTCTGGATGCTATCATAAATGGAATTATTACCCTAATTTATATTTGGATTTTCATTGCTAGTGAATGTCCCTTTCTTTTGATCTACATTGTCATGTTTCAGATGCACCATATTGGTTTTGCTATTTCTCTCTCTCTCTCAATGTGAACTCTATTCATGGCATTTGTTAACACAGTGGGTGTAAAGCCCTTTTCACAACAGTCTGAACTCCTGATTTTGACCACATCCCTATTTCAGCACAATAGAAGACAAATTGTTTGCCTGACATAAGAAAGATAGTAGCTTTACATGAAATAATTATTTTTAAATGATGCTAAACAACTCCCAATCCAGTTTATATTGGCAAGCATACATGCTAATAGGGGACTTGACACGTGACTAAGAGACCAGAGACATTTAAATTCCTTAGCTTTTAGTTAATACACATAGGTTTTTAAAAATAAAAAATTATTTAGAGGAAGGGGTAAGTTTCCTGTCTGGATGCCTCTAAAAACAGCACATCCTATGTGCTGGGGGCTGCATGATGATGATAATGTTATTTGGGAAAACTTCCTCCTCTTAGTTCCTTCCTGTGAATCAAGCTAAAGTACTGTAACTCAGGGTTTCTCCTCCCCTGGTTACTTATTCTGCCTCTGGGGAGAGCAAATGGTTTGTCATAACATTAAATTTGGGAAGAGTAATTGGGTCCTTTTTCTTCAAATGCATTCTCTTCCTCTTGAAAGTGGTTTGGCTACAGAGAGCACAAATCCTCCTTCACGCCCTAAGTTTGTTTGGGGGGCTGTCTCACCTGGAACCTGGGGTTGGGGCTGGGGGGAATGTAAATCAGCTGAATTCTACTGTTCAAAAGCCAGGAATAAAGGTAGTATTTTGCCCTCTTTATTTACTCTTTGTTTCATTTCTCATTCTTTTAATAGTCTATGGATAAGAAATTCTGTTTTTTGGCAGTTTCCTCAGAAATTCAAACAGTTAACACCAATAATAATAATAATAATAATAATGGCAGCTAATATTTATCAAATACTTCTTATATATTTAAAATTTACAAATTAATAAAATATTTGTAATATTTCTATTTCATAAGGATTACTAGGATTTATTGTACACGTGGGGGGAAAAGACCTTGAAGCACTGACAGGTTAACTAACTTGTTCACAGTACAGAGCTAATAAATAGCAGAGACAGGGTATAAAGAAGTTTAGCTCAGCACCTGTGCCCATAACCTCTGCTTATACTCTTAAATGTGTAATTCTCATTTTGTCATGAAGGAAACTGAGACACAGAGAAATCTGCCCAGATTTGCTCAGGAAAGAAATGCTGGAGCTGATAATGAAACTAACAGCTCCCACTGAACCTCCTGAGTTCTTGTAAGTTTAGATCTTGAGGTTCCAAGTCCCAGAATAGACAGTGGGGGAGGTGAGTTCCTTGAGGCTATTAAAATGGTGATGCAGAGAAAGAAACTAAGGTTTACAGATATTCTGTGCAGGTTCACCCAAAGGAAGGTTACTGAGTGAGGATTCTCACTCAAGGCTCTGAGGAACTCATCCTATTTCGTGGTATCAACACTACGCACTTTCACATTCTTAAAACATTGTCCCTGTGATGAAAGACTTGTGGATAACAAGGATGAGATAATATTTGGAAATGATGTATCTTTAGGTTTGTGTTTGGACTCTGTTTCTGACCTTCACAAAGAACGATCAGACAGCTGCCTTGGTTGCACTAGAGTATTTAAGGATGCTCAAAGGTAAGATGTGTACCCCCAAGCCCAAGGAGATTGGGAAAGCCAATGCTTGCTAACTGGCCCTGCTTATTATTGGAAAGTAGTAGGTGCTCTTCTACTTTAACTATTTGTGTCTGTTGGCAAAGCCAAGTAATCATTTTCTGCTTTGGAAGTCATCCAGAAATTGAAATGTGAAAGCAAAAAGATGAGAAGGAAGGCATTATTCAGAGCAAATGTTTCTCCTTTTAAAATGTGTATATGTTGGGTATGTGAAGATATATGATGGCAAATGTGCTATTCTAAATGGAAGTGCAATTCCAACAAAATTCTATGGAATGGTTGCTGTAGAAGTTGATGACAGATCTATGGCTATTTTTGAGGAAGCAAATGGTATTCGTGTTTCCAAACTTTTATCTGTTATTTGACAGACACTGTGAAATGTTTCTTTTATAAGTAAAAAAATGTTTAGGAAGATTCCATATCATCCATTTCTTTCATTCACAGCATTCTGTGTCTTCTCCTTTTCTCCCTCTGTAGCTAGCTATAAGTTTCTGACTGGCATGTCCTCTCCTAAATCCTTTTAAAGAATACAGCTAAGTCAAAGAAACATTTCATTTTTGGGGGAAAAAAAGTGGTTTGGCACTTAGATCTGCAGGGGCTACTCAAGTTTCATTAAGATAATGAAAGAATAGTGTTTCTCCTGAAATTAGGTTTTAGAAATACCTTTTCTGATGTTGCCGTATTCATCATGCCTTGTGGTTATGCAATCCTTATTTTCAAGTAACTCAGTGTGCTTTGCAAACATTTCATTACTTATCCCAGGGTTTCAGTATTGAATTATAAATGGTGTGCCATGGAAAAATTTTAAGTTATAAGAATAGCTGTTTCTTTCTACAGATCAACTACATCATATTTCATTTTCATTTTCTTGTTTAGAAGGAGAGTCATTCATCCTCCCAATGTAGTTTCAACATCTGTGCTAAATCGACCATCAAACAATCCACAAGCATGGAAATGAGAACGTGTCACCCAGATGTACACTCCATCATATTAAGTCCTTTGTCATTGGCTGTTTTCTTATTTAAATTCTGAGATCCTTGTGGGAAAAGATGATATTTTGTGTGTTCTATTTTGGGTGTGCCTGGGGTGGGGGGAATCACCTGGTAGATTAGAAGGGGCTGTTTATAGTACATGTAAACTTCTGCTGTTTCATACAATTTTAAATTTAATTTTGTAAATTAAACTTTACTTAAATAGCAATTGGCCAAATTTAGGATAAAAGTAAGCCCTTGTTAGTTACAGTAATTATTGCAGTAATATGTGATTACTGTATGTAGTATTTTACTAAGTATGGTATGTATGTAAGAATATGTAAAACGCACAAGAGATAATTGTTCCCCTCCAAAAGGTTTTTAATATATTTGGAAGAACAAGCTTGGAATACAAAGTGACATAAAAATAATTGATAAAATTGTGTACTAACAAATGAAAAGTTTAGATACAGTAGAGACAAAGAAATAGCCTATTGAGTCCTACCATGGTACAATGAAAATATTGATAACCAAAGTAAAGGTAATAGAGAAACAAAAGCTCAGTTCTTTCTCACCATAGAACATAGAGGGTAGACTTATAACCTCAAAGACGCATACTTTCTGTGAACTTCTGAAAGGTGGAAGAAGAAATTATTCCTTCTTAAAATACAAGCAAACTGGCCCTCCTATGTGTAGGCACTCTCAGTTTCTGGGAAATTCCACATCAGACACAATTCTACACCTCCATAAATCTTTCCAGGGAGGAAACACTATGGAAAGAAATATCTCACATAAAATAATTACCCTGATAAAATTATGTTAAGAAAAATCACTACAAGAACACAGAGCTTGAAGTAATCAATTCTGATGAAGATGAGGTTTGAGGATGGAGGTATAGCTACAAAGATGTCTATATTTATACTGATACTTAACAGGTCATCAGAAAGAAATGTGCGCAATCATGAGACAGAGGTAAGCAGGAGTCTTTGTGGGTGGATAATGAGAGCAATTTTCCAGAATTCATGTGAATTCCAGAGTGTGTTTCTGAAGTGATAACTAGATTCTTCTCTATCTCGTTTGCCATTAATAGTTTATAATTCACTGTACATATTCGGGGCCACTGAAACCAGAATTAGGTTTTATACTAATATTATGACTGTAGTTCACTTAAAAATTTTTTTTTGGTTACTCATGTTTAAGCCACCCACGTGCCCCAACTGGTTAAGTGTCCAACTCTTGATTTTGGTTCATGTAATGATCTCACTGTGAGTTTGAGCCCCACATTGGGCTCTGCATTGACAGCGCAAGCTTGCTTGGGTTTCTGTCTCCCTCTCTCTCTGCCCTTCCCCAGCTCACTCTCTCCTTCTCAAAAATAAATAAAAATAAACTTTAAAAACTTGTATACAATGAGGTGCATATAGGGCACAGATCATTGGTACTTCTTGATGTTTTATATATGTATATGCCTTTAATGCAGTCACTCACATTCAGATAGAGAAAATCTCCATCACCCCAGAAGGTCTTCTCATTCTTGCTTTGCGTTAGTGCTAGTCCAGGCCAACCACACAGGAGGTTTATCACCACATGAAAGCTTTGCCAATTTTTGAACTCCCTGGAAATGGAACCAGACAAGTAGTATTTACTCCCTTGTACCTGATTTATTTCAGTCATCATAACTGTGAATTTGTGAGATTCATCCATGGCTTTATGTGTATTTCTTGTTTTGTAGTAGTCCATTATTGGAACACTGCATGATTTTTTACCCACTCTCCTGTTGGGCATTTAGGGTATTTTTGAATAATGTTGCTATAAACACTTATACATTTCTCCTGGGCCATTTGCTTTTAGATGCTGCAACATAGATGTTGTGGTATTTTATATGTATTAATTAGTGTCAGGCAATCTACATGTTAGATGTTGTCAATTGCTGTAATCAGGGATTCACATCTCTGGCATTGTCACTTAGCCTTTAATCAGAACAGCTCCATTTTAGAAGCAGCTACTTTTGAAGTACATGTACTGCATTATTTAAGGTCATACAATGAACAATTGAATTTTTGATACAAGGACTCACTGCTGAAATTAGTGGTTTGCTAGTTCGCATAATGAATGTTGGAAGTGGGATCTCATTAGCAAAATCAGTGAAAATAAAGAGAAAAAGATTAGCTAGGACATTTTAGACATGAGCAGGATATATGCATCTAGCAAATCCTGTGTGCTTGAGACTGTGTGCTTGAGAGGGGTGCTGAAGACGATTCTAAAAAAATCCTTTCTCCATCTATTGGCATGGAGGATTTGGGTTGGCTGATGGTAATTGTAAGCCAATTCTAAGTATGTAGAATTTTGCATATAGAATATAATTATACTTGCCTTAATCAGCTATTCATGCAAGATCAGGTCCGTGCTGAGAGAGATGGGATTTACCAAACTGATGGAACAGTTTATGTGAAATATTTTCTTCCTTCTTCTGAAGAATATTCATTCCATAAAGGTTGGTATGTGATAAAATTTGCTCTGAGATTTGCTTTCATTATAACCTGCTAGTGTGTTTGTGGGAAAGTAGCTAATGCACCTTCCTCTAATTTTCCATGATAACCCTGATTCACCAATAGCTCCTTAAAATTATCCAGGACCAATTTGTTTTGGGTACTATGGTAGATGTAGTATTGACTTCAAGTCTCCACTCTCCTAGGGATAGGAAGATACAGGGAAGAGTGGAGTTTCACCAGTTTGATCCGTTATCCTTGACTTTGGGTTCTCCAAGTGAGATGTTGGAAGACCTTATAAAAGTAAGGACTTTAAAATGCCAGCCCCGTTAGAAGAATGATGACCCAGATAGCCCATTGGTCCCAAGAGAGTGAGCAGTAAGAAGCAGAACCATGTTAGTAATATCAACCTGAGGCAAAACTTCCCCAGATGACCTATAACTCCGTGAGAGTAAATGACTGTATGTAACAGAGTTTTGCTCTCGTCACTTTATGGAGTCAGGATTATTAAGGTTTAATATTGTTGCGGTAACTAAATTCACGCTTTTGAAGTGTAGGGTTTTATGAATTTTGAAAATGTGCACAGTCACATAATCCCCATCACAATCAACATATAGAACATTTCTATCACCACAAAAATCTCTCTCGTGCCGTTTTTTAGACAATCACCTCCCCTTATCCTCGGTCCCTGGCAACTATTGATTGGTTTTCTGTCCCTTGTGGTTTTGACCTTTCTAAACTGTCATGAAAATTAATGTATATGAAGCCTTTTCTTTTTTAGTTCGGCTTTTTTTTACACTTAGTACAATGCATTGGAGATTCATCTATATTGTTGCATTTATCAGTAGTGTGTTCCTTTGGATTTCTGAGTAGGATGCATTTATCAGTTTGTATTTCCATTCAGCAGTTGATAGATATTTAAATTATTTTAACTTCTGGAAAGTTAAGCATAAAACTAGTTGTAAATATTTACATCCATGTTCTTGGGAGGACATACAATTTTATTTCTTTTGAGTAATATCTAGAAGCAGAATTGCTGAGTTGTTTGTTAAATGTATCTTTAATTTTATAAGAAAATTCCCAAACTGTTTTCCAGAATGATGGTACCATTTTACATTCTACCAAAACTGTATGAAGATTCCAGTTACACTACACCTTCAGTGATTCTTGGTATTTTCAAGTTTGGGGTTTTTTGGTTGTTGTTTTGCTTTATTTAGCCAGTGTGATAGGTGTGAAGAGTATGTCACTGTGGTTTTAGTTTGGATATCTCTAATGATTACTGATGTTGAGCTTCTTTTCATATATTTATTTGCCATTCATATTTAAATTTTTAATCTTCTTTGGTGAAATATTTGTTAATTTTTTTGCGTATTTTTAATTGGGTTGTTTGTTTCCTTATTCAGTTTTGTGAGTTCTTTATATATTCCAAATACCAATCCTTTATCAGACATATGTTTTGTAAATATGGGCTAAAGAGAAAAAAAATAGGAAGAGGCCATATTATTGGGAAAAACCCCAATAATATGATTGCTGATTGACAAAATACACAAACATGTGGGAACCATCAATTGACTGTCCTCTGAGCTGCCTGCGGCATGATGCAAGGGCCCATATTTCATCCTCTTCCTTACCTTTTATTCAACTTTAAAAACATTAGCAGTGCAGAGCGGCCGACACATTTAACTGCAGATGATCACAAGGTTCAGTGTTTATGCATGTTAAATGACACTTAGCAACAGCTCTCTTGTCAGCTATTGCTTCAAAGAGATGGCTTTCTCCAACATCATTTCCCCTCCGTTGCTTAGCAACCCTGCTTATTTCACTAGCAAGGCACCTATGATGGATATTGACCTGAACAGAAACACATCCTTGAACAATAGAGGACACAAAGAGGGAGATATTGTTCTGGTTTCCTAGTTTGGTTTCAGGGCTAGCACATGGCCCTTACTATTAATTATATTAAGATACAAATTAACCGTTTTGTTTCACTTTTGATAATGTGTTTTGTTTGTATTGATGCCAATTGTTTTGCTCCAACAGCTATATGCCAGCATTTAAATTTCTTATGAAGAAGCTCTCTGTGGCTTTCTTCAAGCTGATTTTCAAACAGGAAAATAGTCTATTATTTAAAGTATGCTAAAACGGTTTGGCTTTACTTGAGAACTCTTCTAATTGCAATCAAAATATTAGGAAATAGTGTCATAAAATGTGTCTCTACACTTGAAATATTGAACATACTAACTTGAAATAATATGACATATTTAATAATATTTTGGAAAACTGTGGTGCTATGCACTGCTGGCTATATACTCTACAGCAGTTTTTCCTGTCCCCAGGATTTCTTTCTTGCTGACTTACCTCCCATTAGAGCAGCTAAAAATATTGAATAGTCACCTTGCTTGCTTCCCTCGCAGTAGGACATTAGACTGTGACTCAGTCCTGGCCACTGGTAGCTGAGGGAGAAATCTGACTCAGTCTCTGGGATATAATTTCTTCCTTAAAATAAACACAGGAGGAAAACTTCCTCTGCCTTTGGACATTGTCACTCTATGCCCTTTCAGAAAATGTACCAACCATCTTACAACTATAAGGTGATAAGCCCTAAAGATTGTCAATGAAAAACAAGTTTAAGTAACTCAACTAGAGTTCAGACACTTTATTTATCTGATAAGTATGAGGGAGCATCTGAAGAGTGGCTAACTCCCTAAGTCAAAGTGGGGTAGTTTTATGGACTGAGAATAAGAGCTATGGGTCTTTGTGCTTTGGGTCAGGTAGCAGTTTTCACCAGATTGATTGGAGATTTACTTCTTCCTTCTCCTTCTCCTCCTCCTTCTCTTCCTCCTACCTCTTCTTCCTCTTCCTCTTCTTCCCCCCGCTCCTTCTCCTTCTCCTCCTTTTCTTTAATGCCTCTTGGTTGGAATCATTGGTGAAATCCAAAAAGAGTGCTTTTGAGAGCTATTTTTATAAGCCTTGAGGTTTCTCTATTACTTAATTTTCAGGAGAGAGAAGGAGGAAACTAGCTAACTAAATACACAAATAGAAAGTGAAAGAAAGAGGAGGAAAAGAGCAAGAAGACAAACAAGTTTGCTCTATTATGTCTACTTTAATCCTTTTACAAGATCAAGCCAATACACCAAAGATGGTGAATCAGAACAATGAGTCCTGGTGACATTGCTTCACAACTGAATCAACACCGGAGACAGACAGAGCTGTAAAGGATGCATTTGATTAGCCTCACTAAGTTTAATCAGTCTCCCTATCTGAAAATTAACGGATTTGGGATGCTAATTACATTTATAAAATCTCCTCACATCAGCAACTAGATTCTTGTTGAAGAATAAATGGGAGAAGATGAATGTATGTCAGGGGACAGGAATCTTGAGGGTCATGGTATAATTCTACTGTATAAAGCAGTAAAATATTAGAAGGAATTTTAGTATACTATTTAGTGACCTAGGTGTTCAGGATATATTTTTATTATAAACATTTATTATAAAAGTTTTCAAGCCTCCAGAAAAGTTACAAGATTTTGCTAAATAGTCATATACTCACCACATAGACCTCCCATTAACAATTGTTATATCAACATTTATAATTTATATAAATGATCTGACATTTTTGTCAGTATCTACCTGTCCTTTTATCTATACATTAATTCATCTTATTTTCAATGGATTTCAAAGGAACTTGAAAGCATCAACATATCCTTTAAATATTTCAACGTGTAAATTGTTAATTAGAGTTCAATATTTGCGAGGATTTTCTTTTGATATAAAATTTGCATATAGTGAAATACACAAACCTTAACTGTACCATTTGCTATGAATTTTTTCCCTAATTTCCTTCCCCCAACTTTATGGAGGCATCATTTACATATAAAATTTAGCCAGTATATGTGTGTAGTTTGAGGTGTTTTGACAAATCTAAGCCTCATCACAACTAAGATATAGAGCATGCCACCATTCCAAAACGTTCCTTCTTGCTCTTTTGCATTTAATCTTTTCTTCCCCTCACCCTGGCCCCAGGCAATCACTCAAAAAAATTTTTTTAACCAAAATAACCAATAAATAGTTATATGGAAAACATATAAAAGTCCATAAACAAACAATAGATTAAAATAAATTAACAAAAATAAAAAGGCAGACCAACCAAAAAGAAGACAAAATGGACAGATATGATCTATAAGAAACATCTAATTAAATGGTGAAAAGATACTCACTCAGTCTTTGTAGGCAGGGAAATACTAGTTCAAACAATAATGAAGTGTCACTTTTTTACTTTTCACAATGTAAAAAGAAAATTAGTTGTATTTCTAATGTTGAGAAGGGGAAAATGGTAAAATATGAATTGTTATAGGCCTTTGATAAAATAATCAATCTGGTGATAGCCTTTAAAATTAAATCTACTGGCTAAGATGGCCTTAATGTTTCCCTCAGTTTGACTGAACTTTATAGACAGGCTTCTTTCTATCTCCTGGTCCCTGACCTCCTTCTCACCATGGCCCTTATACAATTCAGATGGCCTAATTCACTGAGGTTCCTCCTCTCTTAGAGAGGATTTACTTTAGAAAATCTCTCTTAGAGCCTTTACTTTAGAAAACTTATAACTGTAAATTCTTTCTCCCTCTCTTTCAGACATAAACCTTTCAAAAGTCTTTTGCCAGTTTCACAATGCAGGACTATGTTTCTCCAGGACCTGGGAGTCATACTTTTGAAATGTACTCATCTAGAAAGATAGAACCCAAATCCCCTAATATCTGGGGGATGGTAGGAGCCTAAGTTCAGTGAATGCCTTGCTTCAAGTTGTAAAACTATCTCCTGTCAGGAAGATATAAAGACTGTTTACTTTTCCTTAGGGTAAAGCTAATCAGCAAACACAGATGGCCTGTGATTCCTTTAGTCCAGTCCCAGCTCTTGAAAACTCCCTTTGTTTCAGCAGAATTGAGCTAACTTAGTTATGTTCTCTCTCCCCTGTTACAATAGCCTTGCATAAAGTTTTCAGTGTCTGATTAACTTTGTCCAGTGCAGTTTTTGCTTTGACGGTACACACACTCTTCAATCTGGCAATCCCATCCCACTGCTGAGTCTGTCCCTTCAAAACAAAAGCATGGAATTAATTAACACTGGTTATCTTGGAATGAATGGGAGAGGATGAAAGAATATAAAGAAAAAGCTGTTTATAAAATCATGTTTCTACTGAAAGAGCATATATCATATGCTTTTTTTTTTTTTGATGTCTGATCTTATTCATTTGTTACTTTTAGAAAATCTCATCTTTGACTGGACTCAGGCTTAGAGGTAGAGGGTCTCAGACACCACCTCAATCTTTTGGCAATCTGTTCCTGGCATCTTTCCTTGGCTTCTTCTTCTTCTTTTTTTTTTTTTTTTTGCCAAAAGTTTAGTGTATCCTGCAGCCCCTTCCTTATTTTTCTTAGTACTCTTTCTTCAGAGCAAAACACTGATGTTTGTGTCGGAGGGCATGTGAAGTAACAAGATGCTGAATCTTGGGCACTTTCATTCTAGGTTTCTCACCTTCTTTGTTTAGGGGCTTTCTCACAACATACTGGTGGACATTATCTTCTTGAGAAAAGTTTGTAGATTCTGCTAGTTCTTTTGGGCCCCAGGTGACAAGGCACAGTAGCATCGGTGACTCCAGGAATATCCTTCTCACCCCCACCTTTATTTTTTTAACAATAATAAATTAAGAACTCTGAGATTGAAATCCACAAAGCAACCCCAAACAGATTTGCATTTTCTTTCTCTACTCTTCGTCAGTCTGTACCAGGAATGCCCCTTTCTCAGCAGCAGGAAGACATGACCAGCAGTCAAGACACCCTGCTTCATGGGGGAGCCTTGTTTGTCATTGCCACCACTGATTCGGACCACATAACCCTTCATTCTTCATCCGGAGTATCAGCAGCAACTTCTGTGGCCATACCCTTCTTAGAAAAGGTATGAGGTTCGTGTTTATCATCCACTTCTATGAGCTTTTGGCAGCCAGCAGCTGAGCAAGAGATGTTCAGCTACATCCTAAAGTAGCTTATTGCCTTGGAGGTACCACAAAAAAAGAGCAATATGATCTTTTTTATATAAACTTGTATATGATGCTGGAAAGAATGTTGAAAAATAAATTGAATATGCATTAAAATTAAAAAAATAAAATGAAATATATCTTGACTGCCACTCCCCATGGATTTAAATGATTGTTCAGTGCTTCTGTTTTTAAAGTGTTTTTTTACTATAATTTATCATAGGGCTTTTCACATTAAATAATATTAATTTACTTATGTCTGTTTCCCTCATTAGCATATAACGCCCTTCTAAGCAGAGAGTGTGTCATTTATTTAACTATCTCAAGCACTTAACACAATATATAAAATCTGTCAAATGGTCAAAATGTGATTGGATTTGAATGAAGTTTATAACACAATAATTTTAGGAAAATATATGAGGATATGAAAGGCATAAGGAGATAAAATAATATCTTTAGAAAGTGGTGGAACTGGAGAATTTCTTCAACATATTGAAGTTGCCTGTACTATAAGGCATAATAATGCATTTTATTCAGTTTAACAAACTTCATATTTGGATGTGTGAACCCTACTATTCTTTGTCCAAGAGATATCCAGATAACTAAGTTCAGGCTGCTACTTGGGGATTTAATGGTCTCATGGGCATACAAACATTGGCAAAGTGAGCCTAATAAGTGCAACATTAGAAGTAGCTATCAGAATAGTATGACGTTAAAATGAAATATCTCATGTGAAAACAGTCTCTAAGATCTACAGAATCCTATGTTTTTTAGGCTTTTCACAGTATTATGGTCAGTTGTATGTATTTCTAATCTCCTCTCTTAAAATATAAACTTGACTAGCCAGTCACTGTGTCTTAATTGTGTTTCCTCTTCTGTGACTAGCACAGTTTCCTTGTGTAGGAGGCATTCCAAAATTCTCTGTTAACTCAAGGGACAGATGAACATATAAGTGAATTAATGAATAATTGTCATTCACTGAACAGTGGTTTTCAAATAGTAATGTATATCAGGTAAGCCTGCAGAGATTTTGATTTCGTTGATCTGGTAGTAAGGGCCAGGAAATCTATGGTTAGCACTTAAGTTAATTCTGATGTAGCTGGCATAAAGACCACCTAGTGAGAAATTCTGGCAAAGACTATACAGTTTTGGTCCACTTCATTATCTTGTTTGATTTTGAAAAGCAAAGATATAGTTAAAACTTTGTCCTTCCAGGGCTGAGCCTCTACTAGCCTTATGGGTAGAACTTTAAAAAAGCATAGCTGATTTATGTGTCAGAGGGAAATTACAGTCTATTTCTATCTTTCATCTAGAAGCAAAGAAGTCAAGGTTTAGTTTCTGTCTTCCTTGTTAAGTCACCAATATTTTAATGCAGTTAAAAATCTGATTAAGGGGAGCGGCCAAGATGGCAGAACAGCATGGAAGTTTTTTGGAGTCTCTCATCCCTGAGATTCAGCTAGATCAACACTAAACCATCTTGCACACCTAGAAAACTGATTTGGGGATTAACACAACAATCTGCACAACGTGCACCATAGAACTCAACAGGTGTGCAGCACGGAGGACAGGGAGCTGTTTTTGCTTGTGGAGACATGACAAAGACAGAGGAGAATATGGGAAAAACATCCCCTCACCACGAAAGCAGCTGGGGAGATAAAGGAAAAGTGGAAACAGCCACAAGTGTCTGAACAAAAAAGGGAGAAAGGAGAGGGTTTAAATTCCATTAAGACTCTATAAACAGGGGGAACGCAGAGTCTGAAACTCTGTAGCTTGATACCTGGCCATGCTCTGGTGGGAAGGGCAAATCCCCAGGAGCAGAAAGCAAGACCAGATGGGTCCATGGGTCACACAGGGAGAGGCATTTCCCCTACTGGGAGGACATTTGGTAGAGGCTGTGCAGCCTCTCCACAGCCAAATGTCCCAGCAGACTCCAGAGAACAATTACATTCACTGGTGTTGGAACGAGGATGTTAAAGGTGAAGCCTCACACCAAATGTGTGTTGTGATTTTCCATAATCCCTGAAACACTGCTGCTACACGATTACACAAACTTTTTCTGGGGTGGGCTGGTGCCCCACTGCAGTCTCTGAGTATCAGCAACAGCATGGTTTTGCAAATGTTCCTGGGGGTGGGCCAGTACCTGGCCATTGCTCAGGGAGACCCTCCCCCAGAGGGTGTGAGTGGGTCAGAGCTGCAGTCCCTGAGGAGTGAGGGGTTGGGAAACACAGCCCCATCTGAGAGAAAACTTAGGAGGAAGGTGCCCCTGATGGCTTGGTCACGGACAGTATAGGAAGTGGGAGTGGACAGAGGCCGGAGACAAAGAGGGGTGCTTGACTGCTGTTTGGGGAGAGCACAGAGTTCCCATACTAGAGACTGGGTAGCTGGGTGATGGCATTTTCACCCAACGCGTGCTTGCACATACACGCCTACACACACCACAACAATCCACCCCAGGAAACTAAGCAGCACCATCTAGTGGAGAACGGAGCTGTTACACTAAGCCCCACCCAACTGGGCCAACCTCACTCTTCAGGAACATCACAAGTCTTTCCACCTGCTTAGTTTATCGACTATAAAGTGCTTCATAGTTTGACTTTTACAGGAAACCAGATGTAATTTCTATCGTATTTCATTCTGTTTGCTGGTCATTCAATTTTTTTTCCTTTTGTTTTTTCTTATTCTTGAATACAGAAAATATTTATGTTTACTTTCCATTTGTGTTAAAAAGGTTTTTAAAATTTTTTCTACTATATTTTTTACTTTTTGTAAATTTTTGAAATTCTATTCTACTGTCATCATTTGATTTTATTCTATTGTATTCATTTTTTCAAATTTTCAAATGTTTTCCTTTTCCCCTCCCCTCCTTTTTTATTTTATTATCTTTCCCTTTTTTCTGTAATCTATCAAGCTTCTTTCAACAACCAAACCAAACCAAAACACCCCTAGGATCTAGCATCCTTTATTTGATTTCATTGCGTTGTTTTTAATTTTTTAATTTTTTTTACTTTATTGATTCCTTTTCTTCCTTCAAAATTATGAAATGAAGGAATTCACCCCAAAAGAAAGAACAGGAAGAAATGACAGCCAGTGACTTAATCAACACAGAGACAAGCAAGATGTCTGAACCAGAATTTAGAATCACAGTAATAGTATTCTAGCTGGGGTTGAAAATAGATTAGAATCCCTTTCTGCAGAGGTAAAAGAAATAAAATCTAGTCAGGATGAAATAAAAAATTCTATAACTGAGCTGCAACCTCGAATGGATGCCACAACGGCAAGGCAGAGCAGTGAATTAGCAATATAGAGGACAAACTTATGGAGAATAATGAAGCAGAATAAAAGAGGGAGACTAAAGTAAAAGAGCATGAAATAAGAATTAGAGAACTCAGTGACTCATTAAAAAGGAATAACATAAGAATCATAGGGGTCACAGAAGATGAAGAGAGAGAAAAAGGAGTAGAAAATTTATGTGAGCAAATCATAGCAGAAAACTTTCCTAACCTGGGGAAAGACACAGACATCAAAATCCAGGAAGCACAGAGAACTCCCATTAGATTTAACAAAAACCGACCACCAATAAGGCATATCATAGTCAAATTCACAAAATACTCAGGCAAGGAAAGAATCATGAAAGCAGCAAGGGAAAAAAAAGTCCTTAACCTACAGGGGAAGACAGATCAGGTTTGCAGCAGACCTATCCACAGAAATGTGGCACTCCAGAAAGGAGTGGCAAGATATATTCAATGTGCTCAATCAGAAAAATATGCAGCCAAGAATTCTTTATCCAGCAAGGCTGTCATTGAAGACTGGAAGAAGAGATAAAAAGTTTCCTAGACAAACAAAAATTGAAGGAATTCATGACCACTAAACCAGCCCTGTAAGAAATTTTAAGGGGGATTCTCTGAAGGGAAAAAAGATAAAGAAAAAAAAAGACCAAAAGCAACAAAGACTAGATAGGACCAGAGAACACAACCAGAATCCCCAACTCTATGGGCAACATAATGGCAATAATAAATTCATATCTTTCAGTACTCACTCTAAATGTCAATGGTCTAAATGCTCTAATCAAAAGACATAGGGTAACAGAACAGATGAGAAAACAAGATCTATCTATATGCTGTTTACAAGAGACCCACTTTAGACCTAAAGACACCTTCAGATAGAAAGTAAGGGGATGGAGAACCATCTATCATGCTAATGGTTGCTAAAAGAAAGCTGGAGTAGCTATACTTACAACAGACAATTTAGATTTTAAAATAAAATGACTGTAACAAGAGATGAAGAAGGCCTTATATCATAATTAAGGGGTCCACCAAGAAGACCTAACAAGTGCAAACATTTATGTTCCAAATGTGGAGACATCCAGATATATAAATCAATTAATCAGAAACATAAAGAACTCATTGAAAATAATACCATAATAATAAGGGACTTCAACACCACACTTACAGCAATGGACATACCATCTACAGAAAATCAATAGGAAACAATGGCTCTGAATGACACACCAGATTGGATGGACTTAACAGATATATTCAGAACATTTCATCCTAATGCAACAGAATACCCATTCTTCTTGAGTGCACATGGAACATTCTCCAGATTAGATCACATACTGGGACACAAATCAGCCCACAACAAGTACAAAAAGATCGAGATCATACCATGCATATTTTTAGAACACAATGCTATGAAACTGAAAATCAACCACAAGAAAAAATTTGGAAAGATAGCAAATAGTTGGAGACTAAAGAACATCCTACTGAAGAATGAAGAATGAAGAATGAATGGGCTAACCAAGATATTAAAGAGGAAATTAAAAAGTACCTGGAAGCCAATGAAAATGATAACACACCAGGCCAAAACGTCTGGGACGCAGCAAAGGCAGTCATAAGAAGGAAGTATGTAGCAATCCAGGCTTTCCTACAGAAGGAAGAAAGGTCTCAGATACACAAACTGGGTAGGGGTTTATCAATTTTTGCTAATTCTTTGAAAGAGCCAGCTCCTGGTTTCATTGATCTGTTATATTGTGGAGTTTTGTTTGTTTGTTTGTTTGTTTTGAGAACATTGATTTCTGCCTGATCTTTATTATTTCCTGTCTTCTGCTGGTTTTGGGTTTTATTTACTCTTCCTTTCCCAGCTCTGTTTGATCAAAAAGAAAAAGGAAAGGACTCAAATAAATAAAATCAAGAATGAAAGAGGAGAAATCATAGCCAAGACTGCAGGAATAGAGATAACAATAAGGGAATATTATGAGCAATTATACACCAATAAAATGGGCAATCTAATGGACAAATTCCTAAAAACATATAAACTACCAAAACTGAAACTGGAAGAAATAGAAAATTTGAACAGACCCATAGCCACCAAAGAAATCGAATTAGTAATCAAAAATCATCCAAAACAAGAGTCCAGGGCCAGATGGCTTTCCAGGGGAATTCTACCAAACATTTAGAGAAGAGTTAACACCTATTCTTTTGAAGCTGTTCCAAAAAATAGAAATTGAAAGAAAACTTCCAAACTCATTCTATGAAGCCAGCATACCTTGATTCCAAAACCAAAGTCTCCACTAAAAAGGAGAACTACAGACCAATTACCCTGATGAAAATGGATGCAAAAATCCTCAACAAGATACTAGCCAACCAGATCCAACAATATATTAGAAGAATTATTCACCACGACCAAGTGGAATTTATACCTGGGATGCAGAACTGGTTCCATAGCTGCAAAACAATCAATGTGATACATCGCATCAATAAAAGAAAGAACATGAACCACATGATCCTCTCAGTAAATGCAGAGAAAGCATTTGACAAAATACAGCATTCTTTATTGATAAAAATCCTCAAGAAAGTAGGGATAGAAGGATCATACCTCAAGATCATAAAAGCCATATATGACAGACCTACGGCTAATAACATCCTCAATGGGGAAAAACTGAGATCTTTCCCCTTACGGTCAGAAACACGACAGGAATGTCCACTCTTGCCACTGTTACTCAACATAGTATTCGAAGTCTTAGCCTCAGCAATCAGACAACACCAAGGAATAAAAGGCATCTAAATTGGCCAGAAGGAAGTCAAACTTTCACTCTTCGCAGATGACATGATACTCTATATGGAAAATCCAAAGGATTCCACCAAAAAACTGCTAGAACTGATCCATGAATTCAGCAAGTTGCAAGATATTAAATCAATGCACAGAAATCAGTTGCATTCTTATACACCAATAATGAAGCAACAGAAAGAGAAATCAAGAAATCAATTCCATTTACTATTGCACCAAAAACCATAAAATACATAGGAATAAACCTAACCAAAGAGGTGAAAAATCTATACACTGAAAACTATAGAAAACTTATGAAGGAATTGAAGAAGACACAAAGAAATGAAAAAATATTCCATGCTCTTGGATTGGAAACACAAACATGGTTAAAATGTTGATACTACCCAAAGCGGTCTACATATTCAGTGCAATCTCTATCAAAATAACACCAGCATTCTTCACAAAGCTAGAGCAAATAATCCTAAAATTTGTATGGAACTAGAAAAGACCCCAAATAGCCAAAGCAATCTTGAAAAAGAAAACCGAAGCTTGAGGCATCACAATCCCAGACTTCAAGATGTATTACAAAGCTATAATCATCAAGACAGTATGGTACTGCTACAAAAACAAACACTCAGATCAATGTAAAAGAATACAGAACCCAGAAATGGACCCACAAGTGTATGGCCAACTAATCTTTGACAAAGCAGGAAAGAATATCCAATGGAATAAAGACAGTCTCTTCAGCAAATGGTGCTGGGAAAATTGGACAGTGACATGCAGAAAAATGAACCTGGACCACTTTCTTACACCCATACACAAAAATAAACTCAAAATGATTAAAGACCTAAATGTAAGATAGGAAGCCATCAAAATCCTAGAGGAAAAAACAGGAAAAAAACCTCTTTGACCTCGGCTGCAGCAACGTTTTACTTAACATGTCTCTGGAGGCAAGGGAAACAAAAGCAAAAATGAACTATTGGGACCTCATCAAAATAAAAAGCTTCTGCACAGTGAAGGAAACAATCAGCAAAACTAAAAGGTAACCGATGGAATGGGAAAAGATATTTGCAAATGACATATCAGATAAATGGTTAGTATCTAAAATCTATAAAGAACGTTATCAAACTCAACACCAAAAAAAAAAAAAAAAGAATAATCCAGTGAAGAAATGGGAAAAACATGAATACACACTTCTCCAAAGAAGAGATCCAGATGGCAAACAGACATGAAAAAATTCCCCACGTTGCTCATCGTCAGGGAAATACAAATCAGAACCACATGAGATACTACACCTATCAGAATGGCTAAGCAACAACAGATGTTGGTGAGGATGCGGAAAAAGAGGATCTCTTTTGCACTGCTGGTTTGAGTGCAGCCACTCTGGAAAACAGTATGGAGGTTCCTCAAACCTGTGCAATAATTGCACTACTAGGTATATACAGGTGTGCTGGTTCGAAGGGGCACATGCACCCCAATGTTTATAACAGCGCTATTGACAATAGCCCAAGTATGAAAGAGCCCAAATGTCCATCGATGGATGAATGGATAAAGAATACATGATATATAACTTGGCAATCAAAAAGAATGAAATCTTGCCATTTGCAACTAGGTGGTTGGAACTGAGGGTATTATGCTAAGCGAAATTAGTCAGAGAAAAACAAATATCATATGACTTCACTCATATGAGGAATTTAAGATGCTAAACAGGGAAGGGAAGTAAAAACAATAAAAAAAAACAGGGAGGGGGACAAAACATAAGAGATTCTTAAATATAGAGAACAAATAATAGGGTTGCTGGATGGGGTTGTGGGAGTGAGGATGGGCTGAAGGGAAAAGGGGCATTTAAAAATCTACTCCTGAAATCATTGTTGCACCATATGTTAACTAACTTGGATGTAAATTAAACAATGAATAAATAAATTTTTAAAAAGGAAAAGAAAGAAAAGAAAAGATAAGCAGGACTTCACACTGTGCCCTAGCTCCTCCACTCTTTTTCTCCAGTTGTAACTGCCCAACTGGAGCACATCTACATTATATGCTGGTAAGTTCTATAAATCATATGCAATGTATATTCTGAACTTTAGAAAATAATTGATTCTATAGCCTTCCAGGTTACTAAAGACCTTAGAGCCTCAAACCATATTATAACATAGGTTTTCACACCAAAGGTAAAGATTATTTTGTGTTTTACTGAGGGGAATGTCAGTTTTGACAGCTGTATTTGCTAGCTACCATTTCTGGACTTCAGCTTTTCCAGTTCTTGTTAAATAAAGGCTATCTAACTTGGCTTTGGCATCTCACTATTTAATATGGTGATTTAAACTTCTTTTAGCTACTTATTTGGGCTGTATACCACACAGTTAATGGGATTTGTCTGCCAGTTTCACACTGGGAGCCTTTGAAGAAACAAACTAAACAAGCTAATTTGAATTTTACCTTTTATATCCTCCTGGAAACTGGAGGAAAATCTCAGTCTACAGCCCAAAAGAAGACACTCTCCCTAAAAACTTGGAAACCTAAAGAGCCCATTTGGTAGAGGAAAATCAATAAGGAATATCCCCAGCCACATCTGCACTCCTAAGAGACTGCTAGGTAAAGCAACCCTCTTGAAACCTAATGCTTAACAGAGGCAAAACAAAAACTGCTGAAACATAAATCAGTCCTCATCTGACTTTACAGCACAGATTTCTTACTGATGTGGTCCAAAATCCCAGGTTGAAAATTTAGAGTAAGCTGAAAGTTACTTTGACCATGGTCTTGCTAGAAGCCAAACCAATTGTTCTCTCAAGGAAGCAACCTTCATTTCAGGACATCAGAAATTTCCCATGGACCAATATTAAGAGGCATACTGAATCATTTTTGTCCACTTTAGATAAACCAAGTGTGGAATGGCATGGAAATTCAACCTTATGAGCAACATTTTTCTTTCCCTCGAATAAATAATGGTGATTATGTGTGATCTCAACTCATTTTCATCATGACTCACAAAGTAACCATTGACTAGATGAAAAAAAAAAACTTTTCTAACAAGGGATATTACTAATAAAGAGGAAAAAATATCACGGACTTAACTCTCATGTAAGTACCACATGTATATTATACAAACTTTATGTATTAAGGATTTCCCATCTACAAATTAAAATATCTGCTGGAGAATCATGAAATAATTTGATGATCCATGTTGAATGGCTCACAACACTGAGATGCTGTTTTATTATTTAATAAAGGCATTTTGTGTGTGGTTTTTTTTTGTTTTGCCTTGGCTATTATTATTTGTAATTTTTTAGACTAGTTTTCAAGCTTCTCCCCAAGAGTGTCATTCGCTAATTTTTGCTATAAAAATAAAATTTTGAATGATGTTTCCAGTTGTGTTGCTTCACTCAAAAATCATTCAATTTATAGTAAAAATTGGCAATTGAATTTTTCCTTAAAAAGTCAATTGTTTAGGGGCGCCTGGGTGGCTCAGTCAGTTAAGCGCCCAACTTGGGCTCAGGTCATGCTCTCACAGTTAGTGAGTTCAAGTCCTGCATCAGGCTCTGGGCTGACCATTCAGAGGCTGAAGCCTGCTTTGGATTTTCTGTCTCCCTCTCTCTCTGCTCCTCTCTCATTCACACTCTGTCTCTTTCTCTCTAAAAAATAAACATTAAAAAAATTTTTTTTAAGTCAAGTCAGGTCTTTATCAAAGTAGTAACTGCACTTATATTTAAATTGATAGAAAGCCTTCAATTCTAATTATTGGAGACAAAATTTTATATTTTTCAGCTTTTTAGAGACTAGGGCAAAAGGGTCATTGGTCTGATACAATCTAGGTTTAATATATTGTCATCTTTATTATATTCAAGTTTTACTTTTCCAGCAGTTTGTAATAAACCCTCATAATCCCAGACTTCCTTGTGCTTGTACATACAAATTCACATATTTTTAAAATATGTAATAGTGCTGTTGAATATTGCTTCTGACACTAATTTTTGTTTGTGGCAGAGTACATGGTTACCCATTTTTTCTGGTCTTACTTGCAAATAGGTATAGTCAGATGATTAATTTCTGCCTAATGGCACATGAGCAAGTTTAATGTATAATTTGGGGGGTCATGTCCTTTAAATGAAGTTACTCTCCATCCTCCCACCCCCCGCCCACCTCCTCTATCACACCCCGGGAGGCAGAATTGAGACATTATGGTGATAAGTCAGTTTTCACCATAAGGATGAGGATGACAACCCAGGAAGTGGTGAAGCTTTCCAGAGAGAACCTGGGCCCTCACAGTGAACTTTCACACCTTCCTGGAACCACTGACCAGCTAAGAATTTTACAGAAGAGAGAAAAAAACCTTTTAGCCCTATTTAAATCAGTGCCATTTGTTTTTATTTAAAATAGCAGAGCCAATATCCTAATATACAATTTATCTATTTATGTTATTATTTTAACATTTTGATTTCTAGGAACCACTCTCAAGCCATTAATCTATTATCTCCATTGAGGATATAACACAACACTTAATTATAAGGAAAAAAACTCAAATTTAACAAAATACTACAAAACAGGCAAGTGAGATAAAAATACATAGTTGTATTTTTACACAAAGATACACTTGTTGTATTCACTATAAGACACTGAAGATTCCAACTGTACTTGCTTTATTGTGCACAAATAATCTTTATTCATGAAAATCACAAATAAAGGACTTCTATAAAAGGCATAATTATTGTTATATATTTCAAGTTTGTGACATGTGTGTGAACACAATATCTATAATATTTGTTTTTTCCTTTGAAAACTGCCTCTCTTTGCCAAACCCTTGACTGATGGTTAGGAATGAGCATAATTTGAGAACCACACTTTGAAAAGCACTGGTCTATGATTTTTAAGTTAGGTTTCCATTTGAGAATTTCCATTGCATAGTTGATTTACTTTATTCATACTTAATGTATGATTTTCAAATATTTGTGGCAATTATGACATTTAAAAGCAAACTGAGCAAATATGTATCTGGTAAAGGAAGGGATCTAGTGGACAATTTTTTAAGTAATTTTCCATATTTACTGAGACTGAAAACTGACATCTGACAGCCAACTATACAGTGCAGATATGTATCTTCAGGCCACAGAATTTAAAAGTTTTGAATGTGCATGTCATTGGATAGGATCACATTCTCTTGTTCTGCTGTGTGCTTTATACTCCTATATCCATCTTGGATTCTCCATGATGTATGTTACTATTTTGGCCCTTAAAGTCAGAATTTAGGATACCTGATTTCTACTATGTGTATACATTCTGTGTGAATGACAGAGTCTGGGATATATTAATGTGTGTGTGTGTGTGTGTGTGTGTGTGTGTGTGTGTGTGTGTAGAGGGGGCAGGGAGATGGAGAAAGAGAGCAAGAAAGAGAATTGGAGAAAGAGAGAGAAAGAGGTCAGAAATCACTTAAGTGCCTGTGCCTGGCAGCCACCACACCCTGGAGGAAAATACAGTAAAACCTTGGTTTGTGAGCAAAATTCTTTCCAGAAATATGCTTGTAATCCAAAACACTTATATATCAAAGTGAATTTCCCCATAAGAAATAATAGAAACTCAGATGATTTTTCCACAACCCAAAAATATTTATATAAAAATGATTAAAATTCTGTAATACAAAATAATTAAGAAAATACAAATATAAAGAAAAATAAACAAATTAACCTGAACTTACCTTTGAAAACCTTCATGGCTGGTGTGAGGGAGAAAAGAGAGAGGAGAGTTATTGTGTAGGAAAATTTCCACTATCACTAATGAAATCACTGCTATCTATTGGCTCAATGGAATCTTTTTCTTCTCCTACAACTTTAACAAGGAAACTATCCAATGACTTAGAATGAGGTAAAGCATTCCTAAGCTTGCTCTTGTGTGGAAAAGCAAAACACTGTCCATAGGCACCTCAAAGTGACAAAAAATACACCAGTGCCCATTGTGGGCACCTTTCAACATTCTGAACTATCGTTATTTCTGCCAAAAAATGTGGCCTGAGACCGAGTATCTGAGCATGGGAGAAGATCACCCACAATAGCACAGAGAGAGAGAGAGAGAGAGAGAGAGAGAGAGAGAGAAGGTGAGAGAGAAAGTGAGAAAGAGAGAGAAGAACCATTGGCTCAGTTGTGATCACATGACGTTCAGTGTCACGTTGTCACATCCTACTTGTATTGCAAGACATTGCTGGTTTATCAAGTTAAAATTTATTGGAAATGCTTGCTTTTCTTCTGGAACACTCAGCTTTCTCTGTCATTTTCATGAATAATACAGAGTTGCAAAAGTTCCTAGCTGCCTCAAAACATTATTTTTGTTGTTGTTTCTTATGTCTACTTATAGGTGGAGAAATCCAAATTGATGCTGTATGAATATAAACCAGTGAGGGCACATACCAATAGAGTTTTGTGGAGATGAACACTATTCAATCTCCTTTAATTCTAGTGTGCCTAGGTGGCTCAGTCGGTTAAGTGTCTGACTTCGACTCAGGTCATGATCTCACAGTTTGTGAGTTCAAGCCCTGCATCCGGTTCTGCAGTGACAGCTCAGAGCCTGGAGCCTGCTTCGGATTCTGTGTCTCCCTCTCTCTCTGCCCCCTCCCATCCCCACTTATTTCTCTCTCTCAAAAATAAATAGACTTTAAAAACTAACTAAATAAAATAATACAACTATTAATCTCCTTTAATTCATTTCAGTGTCCAGTGAGGCTAGGAGTTATTTAAGGTAGACTGTAAAGGTAAAAGAGAACAATGAAAGTTTCTGTAAAGCATGACAATGGTTTTTGCTTTGGAAGCTAGTGATAGGCAAAGCTGGTGTGTATTCAGGACTTACAGTGAGTTGAGTTCTAGTGGTGTAATCTAAAAAGCAACAGACATGCAAGGAATCATTAATATGATCTATTACTGAGATTATGAAAAGAAAAACTGGCCTCCAAAGTAGTTAGAGAACTAGTTTTCTGTCTCACAAGATGTGAAGGTAGGGCCAAAGGATTTACCAAAGGTAAATGCACAAGGTAAATAGGGCCCTATTCTCAATTTCTAATACTGGAATGAAGCCATTACTCTTCTACTGTAGTATACATAATACAACTACTTTTACATTTAGGTCATGTAGTCATACTTCTTGCATCCTTCAACATTGCTATCATTTACAAGCCCACCACCAAAACTATTTTCATCTATTCATCAGTGACTTTGGAATCTCAGTGTACATTGTTCATTTCTGTTCTCAAATTCTATTTGTAGTCCAGCAGTTAATTATCTATCCATACTCTAGTTTCAGAGTTCTTTGACTCCAAAAGCATTCTCCTCCACTCTATCAGAGTAGCTTATGCTCATAGACACACTCTGGACTTTGTCACCACCATCATCTATTTTATAATTGAAAAGTGAAAAATGACCATATTTATGGTCATATCATTTCCTTATTCCAATTGGACTCCAACAAGTCCTGTAATTGGTATTCCTCCATTGCCTTCTCAACACTTAGGTCTTTGCCCCTTATTTTATCTAGCCTGGACCACACAACCCACTACTCCAACCAGTCTAGTGCCAGTGCCCCGAGGGCCCTTACCTCTTAGCTGAATCCCACCCTTCAAGTCTGCCTCTGTCTTCCTCTGCCCAGGCTTCCAAACAATACTGGAGAAAGATCAAGAATAGAAATGCTGTAAATGACCTATTTCCCATTTAAGCTCAGTTTTGCCTTTAGTGTTGTTTAACAGTATGTTTATGTGTCCCTAAGAAGTTGCTTCTGCTATTGCTTAAAACAAATATTTCAAGTATTCATCATTCTCTGCAATTTCCTAATTCCAACATACTGCCTCCCTAATGTATCCAAAATGAATACATATTACTCTAGAGTTACAAAAACTATTCTACAAAAGGGATATTTGTGCATGTGGTATTTTCTCCAAGGTCTTTCATGCCAGCAAATATGTAGTTTTCATAAGGAAATAGTTTTTGAATGTAGATGGGGAGTTAACCATTGTTTCCTTCATCTGAGATTTCCCCAGAGAAGACTAACCTGTTCAGTACTTCGGTGTATTGAAGATTCAATTACATCCTTACTCCAGAGAAATGTTTGTTTATCAAAGTATCTCAAGGTCTACCAGACCAAGTAGCTCACAGTTAACGATGTGTTATTGTCTTAGTTTGCCTTCTATTAATTATTTCTTATATATTCGCTGTGCAAAGAGGGAGCCAATTTTCATCTATCACTTTAATAACCACAGTACATATGTACTCAGAATAAAAGATAACAAAATTAATCATACTCCCTTTCCTTGTTTGGGATCTACTTTTGCAGCAAGAAAGAGAAACTTATTAAGCCAATTTAAATAAAAGTGAAATTTTATTTTTATTGGAAACAAACAAAGGGTCCAACTGTGAGAAGTTTAGTCAGACATCAGGGGAAGTAAATTAATCAAATGACAATTCCCTCCAGTGTTTTTTTCTTCCTTGGGGGCTACTTGTTATCTCATCTCTGTTAAATATCTGTTTCTGTTTCTAAGAAAAAGAATGAGAAGTATAACAGTATCATTTAAGTAAATTAAAGATAAATGAACATAAAGTAGCAGCAGTCATTTTCCAATAACATAATCACATAAAAAGATGAATTTTGAAAAAATTAAGATTATTGTCCACAGTGGTGAGAAGATTAAGCATGAAGAATGGAGATGGACAAAAATCAAACACTCAAGAGGGGGAACTCAAGAGAGGGAACTTTACCCACCTAAAAATTAATATGTGCCATAAACCAAGGAGCATAATGAACTCAATTCTCCATCTGTTGTTCAAATAAGCTAATGAACAAAAGTAGAAAAACAAAGAAGTGGAGGTATTACTTACATACATTACTAAGCTATTTCTAAGAGAGTCATAGAATATGCATGTTTAGAGGCTTGCTTTGACGTTCCTATGATGCCTTTATGTGGTCTGTTTTCCCCATTCCTTTTTCTTTCTGAGATGGAGAGATTTCTTCCAATCTTTTTCGTTAATCCATGTTATTCTTAGCTAATCCCTTTGCATTTGTCCTTTCTTTCCCTCATTTATCAGTTCTATTAAAGCCTTCTAGTAACTATGGGTGGTTCAATTAATCACAAAGTTTGGAATTTGAACAACACATAAAACTACAACTTCTAAATTTTGAAACACATTTACATCAAGGAAAACTATTATAGGCTTATAACTTCTCAGTGTATTGAATCTTTTATCATGTAGTGACCTTTTTGATGTCTATTTTGTCTTAGAACTAATATAGCCACCCCAGATTTCCTCTGGCTAATATTTACCATGTATATCATTTTCTATTCTTTCAGTCTTTCGCAAGTTTTTTTTTTCTATTTTAAAATAGTGCTTATTCATTTATCTTTGTGAGAAGAGTGCGAGTAGGGGAGGGGCAGAGAGAGGGAGACAGAGAATCCTAAGTAGGCTCCTGCCATGGCAAAGCCAGATGTGGGGCTCGCACTCATGAACCACGAGGTCATTACCTGAGCCAAAGTTGTTCACTCAACCAACTGGGCCACCAGGCACCCTCGTCCCTGTTTTTTAACTGTGTCTTTTGTAAACAAGGTACATTAGGATTTTTTTTTATGTCTAATCTGAAAATTTCATCTTTTTTAACTGGTTAAAGTCTACACATATTGTAATTTTAATTGTACAAGTAGTTCAATTACTAATTATACTTAATTTATTAGTAACTAAGGTACAATTATTTTGTAACTTATCAATTTATTAAATTTAATTATTATTAGTTTATTTAATTACTAAATTTTAGTTGTGTTCTTTAAAAAATACTACTGTATTAGGGATGAAAATCACAATTGACTTCAAGTTAAAGTTTTGACTTTTTCTAATTGATAACCTCTCAAGCTAAGAAAAAAGTTCAGCTCTCAAAGTATGATTTGCAAAGAGAGGGTAAGTCAGAGATATTCTGCTGTTCTGAAAAATTAGGGGATGAGAATGAAATGGGGATGAGGAAGAAAGAGGGAGAAGAGACACATTGGGCACTGAAAATGTTCTGGCATCAAGTGTTTGTTGAGGGAGTTACATTGTATTTACTGTCGGGGGAAAGGCCTAATTGTAGAGATAAACTTCTTTAAAAAATTTTTTTAATGTTTTTATTTATTTTTGAGAGAGAGACAGAGCAAGTGGGAGAGGGGCAGAGAGAGGGAGTCACAGAATCTGAAGCAGGCTCCAGGCTCTGAGCTGTCAGCCCAGAGCCCAACACAGGGCTCGATCGAACTCACACGCTGTGAGATCATGACCTGAGCTGAAGTCGGATGCTCAACTGACTAAACCACCCAGGCACCCCAAGAGATAAACTTCTTTTAAAGGAATGAGGAAGCTGGCCATCAAGGAACTAGAAGGAAGAGCATTTTGGGCATAGAAAACAGCAAATGCAAAGTCTAAGGGGGGAATGTGCTTGGGGTCTTCAAGAAACAACACATAGGCCAGTGAAGCTGGGGTTGGCAAGTGATGGGATGAGGATTCAGAGGCTGTCACAGAGGTAACCAGGAATCTGATCACATAGGGGTTTATTGGCTGCTGGCTTCTGTGCTTAGTGAGCTGACAGCCATTGGACGATTTTGAGCAGAAAAGTGACACAGGTTATGTTTTAACAGGATCAATCTGGTTGCTGGTTGAGAACAGACTGAAAACAAAGGCAGGAAGCCCAGCAAGAAGGCTTGAACCAGAGTGGCAGAAGCAATGTTTGGAAATGGACACAGTTTGAATGTATTCAGAAAGTAGAGCTCATAGGATTTGCTAATGGACCAAAGGTGGGGTGGTGAAAGAAAGGAAGGTGCCAAGGAGAGCAACCTGAAAAATGGAGTTGGAGTTTCCATATGCAAAATTTCATGTATTCTTTGAGTTCTGGAATATGTATATGTGTATACACACACACACACACACACACACACATCTGGGTTAATGTGAACAAGGCAGAACAGCAGCAGCATGGAAGTTGAAATGAGACAAAAAAATTTTATGGAAGAGAAAACACAAGAGGTGGCCAAGAAAAGGCAAGACCTTGGGATTCACTGAAATGCCATAGAGGATATAGGGCTTCTCAAGGAATGTGAGATGGGGATTATAAATTTTATTTATGGTATCAAAGAACACTGTGACTTCAGTGGATATTTATAGCATATATAGTGAGAACTTTCTAGTAACAGCTTAGTAAATATGTGGGTAACTTAAATCTGAATGGTTTTTGCCAAAGTATGGATAAATATTTGTATTTTCATTTTTTAGAAAAGGAAAAAAAAGTTGCAAATACTATATATAAGTCATTCATTACTGAATCCAAATATATATTCAAATTTTCTCCTCAGACTTTTGTCTTTAACGCTTTGCAATCCTTTTCATCCTGTCTTCTTAAGGCATGAATTATGTATTTTACAATATGATTTTGCTAGAGCCTCCTGTTTATTAAAAAAATGCAAAAGTAAAAATAGCAGTAATAATTTGAAACACAAATATAATACTTGCATCTATCAACAAATGCCTCTTGAGATCCTACTGTGTTCTTTCACTGAATGGAAAATAGTATAATAAAACAAATTAGTCCAAGGATTTTAAAAGGAGTGCAAGTCCATAAAATTTTAATAGTCATTTCAACAAGTAATTTAAAATAAGGGCATGAATTAAGAGTGAGAAAAACTGAGTCCATTCTACCTTCTTCCTCACTTCCCACCAAATAAGTTTGTTTTTATTAAACTGTTGGGTCAATTTTACCCTAAGGCTCTTCTTGATGAAATCCTCCTTGGCCAGGGTTTCTTTTCTAAACAGACAATATTTTCTCTCTGTAATGATCACTAGAGGCCCCCCTGTTGGCTAGAAACGTCATTCATTCTCATACAGAAGGTTGAATAGTCTCCTTCGGAAACACCAGGGTGTCTCAAATTACAAAGTTCCAGACATGGTTCCAAAAATTCATTTACCATTTCCCAGCTCTTCAAAGCTCCACATCCCACTGTCCTGAACTTTGCTGGATAGATTCATCTGGCAATGATATCACTTACCAAATTGATTTTTTAAAATCTTAGTCTAAAGCACTCACTAATTTATTAATCACACCGAAAAAACAAATTCTGCCAATCTTTAATAAACCACTTGACTCCTTATATCAAAGATACTTTTCTTTATTATCATCTGTTCCCTCTGCTTCCTCTGTTTCCAACATATATCTGCACATAGTCCCTGAACCTACCCTATCTCCACCCTGAAATTCTCTATTATTCCTAACAAAGTCTTCACTTCAGAAAAGGATTGGTGTTTGTCCTAAGGAGTATGTGAAGCTTGGGGAGTCCTTCTAAGCACTCTTGCAATTGTGATTCATATATATCTGTGTTATTATTTGATTATGTCTTTCTCCTCTTGTCTGTGTGCCCTGAAGGACAGGTGATCATGGTTTTGATCACCACTCAATCTCCAGTACTTAGAACCAATGCCTGGCATATGCTAGGCACATAATAAATATATTAATCAAACAAATTAATAAGTAATAAAATGAACACAAGGCACCCACATCATTGAGGGAAAATCTTTGAGAAATGCAGAAAGAAAAAGACCAGACATTATTTCTTGCTGTACTGTCTTCCTCCTTTCCTACCAGAGTGGTGTAATGAACCAAGGTTTGCCTACATCTGGAGGTAAAATCCAAGAAAGCATGAAATTAGGCTCTAGCTATGTACGTTTAGCTATGCCTCAGCCTTAAGAGAAAACGTAATAGGGGATTTAATTGGTCCTTCATCCCCAGGCACTTATTATCTGAGAAGAGCAGAAAGGTATCATGAGCAGACATTTTGACTAGTAGTAAACAGGTGAGGTATTCCTGCATGCACTGGGAAAACTGAACATGTGATCAGGGATCAGATGAAAATAAAAATTCATTGTAGATAATGAAGAACTAACCTCTCAAAACACTGTAATGTTATGCCTGATTGACATTATCCAACTTAATGTCTTCCTCAGCTAACAACTTCTCTTGGTTCTTTCCCAAGTTCATTTTATTCATTTTAGAATTCTAAGGTTAAAACCTTATTCCTATATGAGGATATATATTCTAATTAACATTTTGCTACTGGTATAACCACAGAGTCGTTTATCTTTTCAAAACAGCAGCTCTTACTTTTCTATTGTTTTGGTAGTCTCTATTTCATTTATTTCTATTGTAATTTGTATTGTTTCCTTCCTTCTGCTAAATTTGGTCTTAGTTCATCCTACTTTTTCTACTTTCTTGAGGTGTAAAGTAGTTAATTTGAGATCTCTCTTTTTTTCTTGATGTAGAAATTGGTTTATTACTGTGAACTTTCCTTTATAACTGCTGTTATGTTATACTTTCATTTTTTGTTCATCTCAAGATATTGTTTTTATTTCTCTTTTTATTTCTTCTCTATCAATTGGTTGTCTAAGAGTATTTTGTTTAATTTCCACATATTTGTGAATTGCCCAATTGTCTTCCTACTCTTGATTTTTAATTTCATACCATTTTGGTTAGAAAAGATACTTAATATTTAAATTGTCTTAATTTTATTAAGTCTTTTTTTGTGTTCTAATATAAGATCTATACTGGGGAAAGTTCCATGTCCACCTGAGAAAATGTGTAATTTGTTGCTTTTGGATAGAATGTTTTATATATGGCTCTTAGGTCCATTTAGACTATAGTGTTCTTCAAATGTATTTCTTTACTGATTTTCTGTCTAGATTATCTATTCAGTGTTGAAAGTGGGATATTATTCTCCTATTATTATTGTGTTGCTGTTTATTTCTCCTTTCAGATCTATTAGTATTTGCTTTATATATGTAGGGGCTCCAGTGTTGGGTGCTTATATGCACTTATGATTGTTATAATATACTGTTGAATTGACCACTTTAACTCTTGTGACAATTTTTTAACTTAGTCTTTTTTATCTAATACACTGTGTCTTTTGGTTATCACTCACTTGGAATATTTTTTCCCAACCCTTCCGCTTTAAGCCTATGTATGTCATGAACGCTGAGGTGAGAGCTGAGTCTTTTATAGTCAGCATATAGTTGGTTCTTGTTTTTGTTTTTAGTCCATTGACACTCTATGTCTTTTGATTGGGATTTAATCTATTTAAATTTAAAGTAATTGTTGATAGGTGAAGATTTATTACTGTCATTTTGTTAACTGTTTTCTCACTGTTTTTAGTTTCTTTGATTCTTTTTTCCTCTTTTGCTATCTTGCTATCTTTTTGTGATTTGATGATTTTTCTACAGAGGTATGCCTGTGGTATCCTCTTTATATTTTGTGTATCTGCTACAGGCTTCTAATGTGAGTTTACCGTGAGTCTTACATAAAATATTTTGTAGTTACAACATTTTAATTTTAAGCTAGCATTTGAACTTTGACAATATACAAAAGCTATACTTTTACTTCTCACATACATGCTTTATGTTATCGATGTCACAATTTACATGTTTTTATATAGTGCATCCATCAAAATTGTAGTGATTGTTATTTCTAATACTTTTGTCTTTTAATTTTTACAATGGAGTTGAAATTGACTTGTGCACCACCATTACAGTGTTAGCATCTTCTGATATACTATTGGCTCTGTTTCTCTGGGGAACCCTGACTAATACAAGTCGATACCCCTAAAACAAAAGTGCTTACTTAGACCTGTGTAATAGAACAGGGTAACATGTCAACAAGGGGCATCACTGGTCTCTTGATTATGATTATCATATCAGCAAGCAGGGTAACGTTTCAGCAAAAGTACACACAAAGGTCTTCAGATAAGAAAAAGTCTCCAGGAATGAGAAACTGAAAGGAGGCCAGTGTGGTTGAGTTTGGTGGGTGAAGGAGAAAGCAAACCAGGCCAGGCAGAAGATAAGGCATAATAAGGCATTTCATTCTTTAAAGATTAAACAAGTGTTTTTAGCTGAGAAATAAAATAATTCTGGAGTGCATTAAAAGGAACAAGAGGAAGGCAAGTCAGTTATAAAGGGTATCAAAGTATAATAATAAGAAGTTAATGGTAAAGAAAAGGGAAAAGCGATAGTAAAGTATCTGAAATGCTGGAGAAAGATTACAATAATCTTATTGTCTTTTGGTTATCACTCACACGGAATATTTTTTCCCAACCCTTTCACTTGTAGCCTATGTGTGTCACGCATGCTGAGGTGAGAGCTGAGTCTCCTACAATAATCTTAGAGTAATCTCTCTCTAGCATTTTGTGCCAAAGGTATCCACTTTTGTTCTGTGTCCTGCCCACTTGTACAGTTATCAGTTCCTAGAGAATTCCTAAGAATCCTTGTCTGAGGTCTCTTAATGGAATAAGCATCTATTAGTCAGGAGAAAGTGATGTATTTCTTTATATTTGGGAATAATGAATCTAAGGATCATTGCTTTATAATTTTACTGCTTTTTGTTAACAATATGTTATTTTTTATTGTGTCTCAAATGTGGTATTTATATGATGTCTTTCCAAGCATATCCAAACTCTAGGATTATTATCATCATGCAAGGGCTGGTTAGGTGAGGGTTTTGAAAATATCAGCTTGTACTTGTTGGTATTATAGTAGTCCCCTGCAGCAATTTATTTTAACCAATTGTAATAGAGAAGAATATAAACATGGAAGTAACATTTCCAAAAACAGAGGACAGTCTGTTATTAACTCACAAGGAAATAATCTGTGGATCCCAGGGGCATAGATCTTATTCACATCAGGGAAAATGGCAATATTTCAGATCATGGAAGTTTGAGGGTTTCTGAGAGCTTTGCTAATTCTTATTATAGAGTGTGTGTGTGTGTGTGTGTGTGTGTGTGTGTGTGTGTAACAAATGCTTTTATTTATTATTTTATCATATCACTCGATGACATAGCTTTAGCACAATAATAATACATAACCAAAGGAAGAGATGTCACACAAAGAATCCTAGAGTGCTAACGTGACTAAATGGGTAAGTCTAAGAGAAATAAACTTGAAATCTAGCAAAGATGGATGAACAGGAGAAAATATAATTTATAGAATTTATTATTTCTGTTCACTTTTCACCCTGAAGCTTATGAATGATAAGGATAATGCTACTCCTGAGTAAATGGCAAAGGTCTAGAGGTTTCTATTAATAACAGTATTAGTGAAATGTACACCTTTGTTACTGGAGAGAGAATTTGAGTTTCTAAAATTGGGAATATAAAATCAAATAATTTTTTTCTACCATGTAGCCATACTTCTCCAGCAAGGAAATTCCTCTGCCTATCCTATGAAAAAAAAAAAAAAAAAGAAAGAAAGAAATAACCAGAACATACTCATAACCCATTTGAAGATTTTGTTTGTTTATTTATTTATTTTGAGAGAGCAAGAAAGCACAGGAAGGTGAGGAGCAGCGAGAAGGAGAGACAGAATCCCAACCAAGCAGGTTTTGGGGATGCAGGGCTTGAGCTCATGAACTGTGAGATCATGACCTGAGCCGCGATCAAAAGTTAGAGGATTAACGGGCTGAGCCACCCAGGTGCCCCCACATTTTCAGATTTTTAAAGGAGTCTCATGCTTTGGTTGCTATCTATTCCCTATCTTTAGTCTTACTAAGACTATGTTGGTGACAGGTTATGACATGCACTAGGAATATCCTCAAGATGCCCTTAAAATTACACCATCAATATTGATTCATTATAATGGTCAATACATCTCTGCTATTGTGAGCAAAAATGTTCTTAGACTTTCTTCTGCTGTGGTTTTGGACCCTGAATACATGTCATTCTCCCAGGTGGAGACTATTTTTCTGTTCTCTTACCCAGTGCAAGAGGTATTCACTAGTACTCTGTGGTTGCGCTTTATTCCGGTTGCCCTTTATTCCTACAGAAGTTTTATATTGTAATGATAAGAGAGAACGTCCTGGGTTGAATTTCATGGCCTCCTGCAGTAGCTGGCCTTCATTGGAACTCATCACTTTTTATGTGAGTACCTGTGTAGAATCTATGTAGAAAATGATGGCAAGTAGGAGCAAACTCCCTCTATATCTGTGACTCCAGGGTCTCCATATGCTCTCACTAGTCCACAACTGACCTCCACCAATTCATTCATTATTCCAGCAAAATTCTTATCGATGTGTCCCCATTTAAGCAAGTGTTTGCATCCTATATCTCCATGCAGGCAGCTATCTCTCCTTATAGTTTGAACTTGTTTCTTGCCCTGGTACCTTAGCTGTCAGGGGCTTCAGGAAAAGTCATGAACTTGAAGCTTGTTTTTGCTTTATCCTTGTAAGCGTGGGAACAATGTTCTTTCAGTATTCTAAATGCCTGCGCAGAAATCTGAAGCTCTCTCCTCATTTTAAAATATATTTTAACAGAATAAATGTTGACAGATTTTTTTTTTCTTTTGGCGTATTAAAAATAAAGTTCCACTGTCTTTGACTTGTATTGTTTCCAAGCTAATTCTAAATTCTTCTCTCTTGGTCTGTTTCAGTGTATGCAATATGTCTTTTACCTCTGGTTGCTTTTTAGAATTTTCTCTTTGCTGGTTTTCAGAAATTTTACTATTATAATCCTTAGTGTAGTTGTATGAGTGTGTAACTGTGTGTGTGTGTGTGTGTGTGTGTGTGTGTTTGTGAATGTGTGTGTGGGCCTGTGAGGTTATGGTTTTCATTAGATTTAGAAAAATTTCAGTCATTTTTTAAAAAAAATCTTTACCCTCCTACTTCTTCTGGGACTCCAACTGCATGCATATTAGATCACTGATATTTTCTTACTGGCTGTTATTACTTATTTTTTCTCTTTTTCCCCTCTGTATACTCTATTTTGTATAGATTCTATTGCTATTTCTCCTAGTTCTTGGATTTTTTCTTCCACAATAACTAATCTGCTGTTAATCCCCTTTCCATTTCAGATATATTCTAGTTTATCTCTAGGAATTTCATTTGGTTTTCTTTTTTATATCTTCCACTTTTCTCCTCATTAGGCTTCTGTTTTGCCCTACATGCTTGAGCCTATAGATCTTATTTACAACAGTTGTTTTAATGACTACACCTGCTGATTTTATCATCTCTGTTATTTCTATTTCTATTGATTAGTATTTCCCATGGTTATTACCCACATATTCTTCTCTGTTTTGTATATAAAAATTTTTATTGGAAGCTGGATATTATGAATTTTATTTTGCCAAGTGCTGAATATTATTTTCCTTTAAAGAGTATTGGAACTTTTCTGTAAGACAATCTAGTACTTATGAATCATTACTCATGTCTGGATTTTAGGGAAGTTCTAGAGTAGCATTTAATTTAGTTTGAAGTTTTCCTTACTTCTAAGAGATGACTTCTCTGGGGTCTACTTCTAAGGCCTCTCTCCTCTTTTCAAAATGTGTCTCCACTCTGGCTGGAAGGGGCCTGAGTACTTCTTTCCTCTGTATGAGCTCTGGGAAGTACTGGTCTTACAAGATTATTCAGCTAAATAATCTAGGAAATAATCATGAATAGTTCTGTACCCAATTTGTCCATGTAGGCCTCTATCTCAGTTACTCTGCCCCACCAACTTAAGTTGACTTGTTATCCCCAAACTTAAATCTTTGTCACTTCAACACAGATTTCCATATTCTGTTTTGGGTTCCTTCCCTGGTTTACAGTTTGGCAATTATTTTCAGGCAATTTCAAAGTCTCTAAAGGATGGTAGGGTCATCAAATTTTATTCCTTTTACTTTAGAGTCCCCATTTGTGTTGTCTAATGTCTGAAAATAACTGTCATTTAAAAATAGTTTTTCATAGGGATGCCTGGGTGGCTCAGTAGGTTAAAGCATCCAACTTAGGCTCAGGTCATGATCTCATGGTTTGTGAGTTTGCATCACGCTCTGTGCTGACAGCTCAGAGCCTAGGGCCTGCTTCAGATACTGTGTCTCCCTCTCTCTCTGCCTCTCCCCTGCTTACACTCTGTATCTCTCTCTCTCTCTCTCCAAAATAAATAAACATTAAAAAATTTAAAAAACACATGAATTGGTAACTTCATCAAATTTAGAAAGACCACAAATATGTGGAAGTTGCACAAAATGCTACTAAACAATAAATGGATCAACCAGGAAATAAATAAAGAAAAAATATATGGAAACAAATGAAAATGAAAACATAGTGGTTCAAAACCTTTGAGATGCAGCCAAAGCAATCCTAAGAGGGAAGTATATAGCAATACAGGTCTACCTAAAGAAGCCAAAAAATATCAAGTAAACAATCTAACCTTACACCTAAAGGAGCTAGAAAAAGAACAACAAGTGGAATCTAAAGCCAGCAGAAGAAAGGAAATATCAAATATTAAAGCAGAAATAAATGATATAGAACACAAAAAAATAAAATACAACAACAACAACAAAAAACCCACAATAGAACAGATCAATGAAACCAGGAGCTGGTTCTTTGAAAAACTAAACTTGATAAACCTTTAGCCAGACTTATAAAAAAGAAAAGAGAAAGGACCCAAACAAATAAAAACCCAAACGAGAGAGGAGAATAACCAACACCACAGAAATACAATTATAAGAAAATATTATGAAAAACTATATGCCAATAAATTGGACACCCCGGAAGAAATGGGTAAATTCCTAGAAACATATAAACTACCAAAACTAAAATAAGAAGAAGTAGAAAACTTGAACAGACTGATAACCAGCAAAGAAATTGAATCAGTAATCAAAAATCTCCCAACAAACAAAAGTGCAGGCCTAGAATGCTTCACAGGCAAATTTTACCAAACATTTAAAGAAGAGTTAATACCTATTCTTCTCAAACTATTCTAAAAAATAGAAAAGGAAGGAAAACTTTCAAATTCATTCTATGAGGCCAGCTTTACCCTGATACCAAAACCAGATATACATTCCTCTAAAGAAGATAATTATAAGCCAGTATCCCCAGTAAATATGGATGCAAAGAGACCTCAAATAGCCAGCCAAAGCAGCCTTGAAAAGAAAGAAAAAAAAAGATATAAGCATCACAATTCTGGACTTCAAGTGATATTACAAAGTTGTAGTGATCAAAACTTTATGATTCTGGCACAAAAATAAACACATATATCAATAGAACAGAAAAGAAAACCCAGAAATGGACCCACAACTATATGGCAAATTAATCTTCAACAAAGGAGGAAAGAATATCCAATGGGAAAAAGACAGTCTCTTCAACAAATGGATTGGGAAAACTGGACAGTGACATGGAAAAGAATGGAATTGGACCACTTTATTGCACATGCACAAAAATAAATTCAAACCAGAGTGAAGACCTAAATGTGAGACAGAAAACCATTAAAATCCTAGAGAAAAACACAAGCAGTAACCTCATTGACATTGGCCATAGCAACTCCTTTCTAGATATGTCTCCTGAGGCAAGGGAAACAAAAGCAAAAATAAACTACTGGGACTTTATCAAAACGAAAACTTCTGCATAGTGAAGGAAACAGTCAACAAAGCCAAAAGGCAACCTATGAAATGGGAGGCGATATCTTCAAATGACATATCCAATAAAGGGTTAGTTTTACAAAATACAAACATCCCCAAAATGAATAATCCAATTAAAAATGGACAGAACAGCCATTTTTTCCAAAGAAGATACACAGATAGCTGACAGATATGTGAAAAGATGCTCAACATCACCGATCATTAAAGAAATACAAACCAAAACTACAATGAGATATTGTATTGCCTCACAGCTGTCAGAATGACTAAAATCAACAGCACAAGAAACAAAAGGTGTTGGTGAGGTTATGGAGAAAAGGGAACCCTCTTGCACTGTTGGTGGAAATGCCAACTGGTGCAGCACTCCTGAAAATAGTGTGGAGGTTCCTGAAAAAGTTAAAAATAGAACTACCCTATAAAACAGCAATTGCACTACTAAGCATTTACCTAAGGAATACAAAAATACTAATTCAAAGAGATATATGTGCCCCCAATGTTTATAGTAGCATTATCTACAATAGCCAAATACGGAAACAGCCCAAGTGTCCATTGACTGATGAATGGGTAAAGAAGAGGTTTTATACACACACACACACACACACACACACACACACACACACACACTAGAATATTACTCAGCCATATAAAAGAATGAAATCTTGCCATTTGCAACAACATGGATGGAGGTAGAGAGTATTATGCTTAGTGAAATAAGTCAGAGAAAGACAAATACCATATGATTTTACTCATATGTGAAATTTGAGAAACAAAAGAAATGGGCAAAGTGCGAGAGAGGGGGAGGGAAGGAGAGAGGGAGGGATGGAGAGAGAGAGAGAGAGAGAGAGAGAGAGAGAGAGAGAGAGACAAAGAAACAGACTCTTAACTATAGAGAACAAACTGATGGTTACCAGAGGGGAGGTGGGTTGGAGAATGGGTAAAATAGTTGATGGGGGAGTGCACTTGTGATGAGCACCAGGTGTTGTATGGAAGTGTTGAATCACACATTGTACACCTGAAACTAATAGTACACTGTAAGCTAACTTGAATTTAAATTAAGACTTAAAAAAATAAACAAAACACCAAAAATGAATAAATACATATTACAAATTGGGGGTAAATACAGGTAGAGTGGATGAGTATTTCCTTCAACAAATTTGGTTGTATACATAAGCAGATATGAGAATGAATCTGGAGAGTAAGGAAAGATTTAAAGATTTAAAATCTTAATAAGTATGATTTAAAGTGGTTTACCTACAGAACTTGAAGGTAGCATTTATTATAATATTTCTGTGCTTATTGAAATGACCTAATAAAAATGAAGGCCTGGTGATACAGAAGAAATATAATAGAAACAATGGAATCTCTCTGTAGCTTGATAATTTAGCTTTTGATAGAAGAAACATGTCATCAGCTATAACCAGGAGAAAGAAAAAGTAGAAGTAAGTTAAGACTTTCTGAAGATTTGGTGAAGAACTGAGAGTTTTGGCTCATGGATTCTACTTCCTTTTCTTTTCTTTTACTAAATTTAAACTCCTATTACAAAACCGTTCTACAGTACTCATAAGAAATTGCCTTTCTTGAATAATTTTTTAAATTACTGTTTTTCAAATTCCATGCTGGAAACTATTTTTCCTTTAATGTCATCTATTACCTAGATTTTCTATTGAGAATTTTAATTTCATTCTAATTTATGATCCTTCATTATGAAATGTTATTCTTTTTTCCACATATAAACTTTTATAATATTTTGTGTGTGTATAGTATTTGAAATGTAATAATAATGTGCTTTTTTAAAAAATATTTTTAAGTCATTATACAAGGTCCACTGTGGGTTCTATGAACCTAGAATACCATGTTCTTCAGTTACAGAAAATAACCTTGAATTTTTTTGGTTAATTTCCTTCTTTCAATGTTGTTCTCTTCTCTTTTTATGGAACTGCATTCTCAATAATATATTTGACTCTCCCTATTATTCCTCACTTGTACTTCACCTTTCTATTTTTTACTTTTTATTCTATTTTCAAAGATATTTCCTGAAGTACATTTCAGTATTTATAAAATATTCTTATTTTGTTAATAGTAACTGTATTTTCCCTCAGATCTTTTTTAAATTTCCCCTTTATTTGAGTATAGTTGACACACAATATTGTATTAGTTGCAAGTAATTAAACATGTTTATACATTATGCTATGCTCACAAGTATCACCATACAATACTATTATAATATACTTGACTATATTTCTTACTCTTACTTTTATTCCCATTACCTCCGCTATTTTATCTTATCTTACCTTATCTTATTATTTTATTTTTATTTATTTTTTTAAAGTAGTTTCCACACCCAGCATGGAGCCCAAAGCATAAACTTGAAGTCAAAACTGAACTGAGACCAAGAGTTGGATGATTAACTGATTGAGCCAGCAGGTGCCCCACCCTCAGTTCTTTTCAAAAAGCATCTTGTGTCATGGGTGCAATGTATCTTTTACTTCTGTCAAGATATTAGTTATATATTTAAAATTTTTTATCATTTGTGCATTTGCTTATTTTCTCCATGTATTTTTTTCTGTGTTCACTTTGATTTTGTTGATAACGTTTTAATCTCTGACATTTGTGTTACTCAAAGTCTAGTGATATGTAGCTCTCAATGCAAAATTGAAAAGGTGGTAATGAAAAGCTGCATGGGAGCTTTGGGTTTGTGGGCTGGCTGGTAGGCAGTTTTTCTATAGGATGGAGATCATATTCATTAGTAGACTTTCAAAGAGTACATCTAAAATTCTTTTCTCTAAGTCCATTTTCTTTTCAGAGATCTTCCAAGTTTTCTAAGTCCATTTTCTTTTCAGAGATCTTCCAAGTTTTCTACCTGGGGTTAAAGCGTAGTGACAAATGTTCTGGAAACAGACACAGGAATGGAGCTGGCAATTTCACCATTCAATTTTTGAATTTTCATGTGATCCTCCTCTTTTTAGCATGGTACATTAATTTGTGTCCAGTGTTCTAATTTTATAATCTTCCTAACTTAAACCTCCTGTTTCCTGCTGAGGTGAGAAATGGATGGTCAACTATCTTTGTATAATATTTTGTGGCATTATGTGTCCAAATGATTCTTTATTGAATTCATTGAAATTCAGCCAATTCTTCTGCTTTCAACCTATTGTAGTTTCCCAACTTCTGCCTCCAATTTATGAGTCTTTCTTGGGCTGAAAATGTGCTTTCTTCCTGTTGTCTTCCTCTAAATGTTTTCTGTAGCACAGAATTGTCTCTAGTAAATCACTTATTGCTCATTTGTCCACTGTTCATCTTCCAAATTTGTAATCATCTCTGATGTTTATAACTTTTAAACTTTATTAGTAATTATCTTGCAATGGTTTCAAATGGAGGCAGATATAAATAAATGCATTTAATTAGTTTTGAAAAGAAAACTTATCAAAGGGTGAGGCTAAGTCAGCTGAGAGGAAGAGAGAGAGAAAAGACTAGGTTTTAGAAGAAAGGACCATGCAGGAAATAACTATCCTGGTTTTTGGAATATCAAGCCTATTTCTGCAATGTTGTAGGCATTTACAGATTGTGAGAATGAATTTATTGTGAAACCAGTTTTCTTGGTTGTATGATTTTTTTTCTTCCCAGCAATGTTTAGTGATTCAGATGTAGACATGAGAAGGCAAGTGGTTGAGTTCCTCCAAGATTAGACTATGGTCTGATATCTGTGGCAAAGATAGAGATATGCAAGGGAGTGAAGGTTTTGTCCTAGAGACTGGTTTTAGTGATACACTATGGAGTCTAACCCTAGAAGAGGGAAGCACAGTCATAATGGTAATTGATGCACAGTGGGATCAATGGTTTGAACATCACAAATTAGAGAAATATCAGCTGTAACACAATGGTATGAGCAAGTAATTTGGATAGGTTGCATATTATAGACAGACAGTGACATATTTCAATTCAGGATTTTAATCGTAGCAGTTTCTCAAGTTGAGAAGTTCTAGGATGTGGTCACAATGCAGAGACTGGGGTAGACTAGAAGCAAAGGTCATTGTCATTAAAGATGCACAGAAACGAAAGGCCCAAGAATCAGATGACTAAGCAACGGCATCTATTTGACCATCTGATCTTATTTTTTTCATGAATTATTTGATATTTGAAAGTAAATTGTTGAATATTTGAAAGCATTCTTTTACAGAACTTTTTAAAAAATCTTTTTTAATTTTTTTAATCTTTTTTGTTTTATTATTAGATATCTATTCTAGGCAGAGAACTCTGAAATATATATTTGATGAGATATTTATAATGGGATTATGGTATTAACATTATGAGTCTAACTTTGGGAATTAAAAAGAACAAAGAACATGGTCAAAGTTGCATAGAGGAGGATAACTGGAGTAAGTGTCAGCTACCTTTCAGTTAAGCTGACTCTCACACACTCAAGTGTTAAAAAAAAAAACACTATAATTCCTTGTAGAATAACAGCAAAACTAGGCAGCTTTTTTTTTTCCCTTTTTACTATTCTTCAGTATGTATATTATTGGACTGAAAAGCACCTATATTCTAGATACATTCTGGTTTGGATAAATACTTCTGAAATTGGAGGAGCTGGGCAATAGAGAAACTATTTCTAGCCAATCATTGTGAACCTGTAAAATACAGGAAAGCTTTGCTCCTTTTATATTTAAAGGTACTTCCTGGCACATGTGCTTAAGGAGATTTTTGAGAAGCTTTATTTGAAATTAAATTGTTTTGCAAGCAAAGCCTACACTCCTGTGAATACATTCTACACATTAGCCTCATTAATGTCTCAATCAGTACTGTGGTTGCTTACACTCGTACCAACTAATAAGGGTCATGGTCATAGCTTCAACTTGAAGCAAACCAATAGCTCTTTAGGCATGTGTGTGCATGTGTTTTATGCTATTTCTCTGTCTCCTCTTCTTATACACATTCCAACTTTGAAGCCTGAGAGGTTGGGATGAACCTCTAATGATACCCTTAAGGGCAGACTCTTTTCAAGGAAAAGACCAGAAACTTTCATTTTAGGTCAATTCCCGTGTGGCTGACTTTAAAGTTCATCTGAATTAACGTTCAGTGATATTTTTGTCAGTTGTGACTGCAAGCAACATCATTACAGTGGAATAGTAATGGAAATAACTCTGCATAGCTCCATTAAATGCCACAATGTTCTATAATGGAAGTGACATTTCATTATTTCTCAAACATCAAATGTATCATGGCACTCATTGCCAGTTATACTTTAGGCACATTAATATTTGTGGCAGATGTGATAAATCTAGGAAGAGTAAGGAGAATGAGATGACTGATAGTAGCATAATAGTTACCAGATATGCTTATGAGACTCAATAAAAATGAGTCATGAATAGAGTGTATAATTATCAGTGACCTTATCCACCCTACTGATAAAGCCAGTGAACCCATCATACTGGCAACCAGAAACACATATGTCTGATTCCCTTAATCGCCTCAGAGACACTGCAAGTGCATCTTTTGTGGGATGCTTTGGGCTTCCTTGAGTACTTTAAAATGTTCCTTGCACAGCACAATGCAAGTGCCTTCATTGACAAAAGCTGTTGGATTTTAAAATAGGATTGTCAAAATGTTTGAAACCAAATGAAAAAAATTTAAGTGTCACTATAAACTCTCAGGAATGAGGTGCAAAACCAAGGTAACAAATGTAAGATTTAGAAATGTCAGGCAGCAGGGTGAGAGCAAATGGTTTTGATATTGTACTCAGTAAAAGAAGTTGGACCTAATCATTCCTAATTCTAGTAATCAGTGGACTACCTATTATATAAATATAGACAAGGTTTAAGAAGTAACTTCTCAATACCCATAGGCCTAGGAAATAGATAGAAAACATGGATGTTTATTGAGGGAAGGAGAGTGATCATACACTGATTTTGGATCTAGAAATTGTAGGTTCCAATAAAACTGATCCCTCAATTCAGTCCACTTATAGTGGATGCCAGGATTCTGTCAAAGGCAACCACCTTCTCTATTGGCTACTGCAAACTTGTAGTCTAATTTGAGGAAAAGGGGAAGAGGTTTTAGGTGTGGTTTTTCTATTGCACTGTAAGAGAGTAGGAAATAGTTCCAGTGAAAGGCTGGGTGAAAGTCACATGAAGTAGAAAGATCTCAAACTAGCTGAATACTTTGTAACTGGAAGAATGTTGATACAGAGAGTGTAAAGGAATGCCTCCTCATGGGAGCTCCACAGCAGGTACAAAGTTAGCTCTGCCAGGATGGAATGAATCTCTCAGAAAAAGATCTAGCTATGCTTCACTGAATTGTAGTAAATTCATGGGAGTTCATAGGTTCAAGAACTTTTGATAAGAAATTCAGAAGTGAAAATACTAACTTGATAATTGATTAAATTAAAAATATATATATTAAGTTTACTTGAAATTAATTGTTAGAATTACCACATAATCCAGCAATCCCACTTCTGGCTATTTACCAGAAAGACCTGAAAACAGGATATTGAGTAGGTATTTGCCCCCTGATATTTATTGTGGCATCATTCACAATAGCCAAGAGATAGAAGCTACCTAAATTTCTGTTGATGGATAAACGGATAAAGAAAATGTGGTATATGCATACAGTGAAATATTATTCAGCCTTTAAAATGACAGGAATCCTGTCATTTTCTTTTTTAAAAAATATTGTAACATTTATTCCTTTTCTTGAGAGACAGAGAGAGACAGTGTGAGCAGAGGAAGGACAGAGAAAGAGGAAGACACAGAATCCAAAGCAGGCTGTGGACTCTGAGCTGTCAACAGAGAGACACAGACTGTGAGATTAAGACCTGAGCCGAATTCGGACTCTTAACTGACTGAGCCACCCAGGTACACCTGCCATTTTCTATAATATAGATGAACCTCAAGGACGTTGTAAGTGAAATAAACCAGGCACAAAAGAACAAATATTGTATGATTCCACTTACATGAAGTACCTAGAGTCGTCAAATTTATAAAGACAGAGAGAATGCTCGTGGTTGCCAGGAGATGAGGGTTGAGAGAAATGAGGAGTTGCTGTTTAACAAGTATAGAGTTTCAGTAACACAAGCTGAAAAAGTTCTAGAGATGTGCTGTATGATAAAGTGCACATAGTTAACAATACTGTACTATACACTTAAAATTGGTTAACAGAGTAGATTTTATTTATGTGTTTTTTACCACAATAAAAAGATTAATATTTAAGGATTAAGACTTTAAATATTTATTAATTTATTCTTCCATTCATTTATTAGACATCTAATTGTACCATTCACTGTGTTAAATTTAATAGATAATGTGGCTAACTAGAAATAAGATTGTTCTCTTACTATGTAGAAGAGAGTTCACATTTCACATACATTTGAGAATACCCTGGCGTAAAACACACCACTTTGGCCATTGCGTAAGGTAGGTGGGGATATGCATAATGTAACATCATTTTAATTAATTAATTAATTAATTTTTTAAAATTAATGTTTATTTATTTTTGAGACAGAGACAGAGTACAAGCAGGGGAGGGGCAGAGAGAGAGACACACACAGAATCTGAAACAGGCTCCAGGCTCTGAGCTGTCAGCACAGAGCCTGACGCAGGACTTGAACCCCGGAACTGCAAGATCATGACCCAATCCAAAGTTGGACATTTAACTGACTGAGCCACCCAGGCACCCCTAATTTAAATTGCCAATGAGTAGAGAGAAAGTGATCAATCTGATTGCTGCTGAAAAAATGGAAGAGTGAAAGCTAAGTAACTAAACGGACCAGCAAGAGGGACTGCCTGAGAGATGGACCTTGGTCAAATCACAAGTCCCTGAGGCCTTACTGAAGATAGCTTGCCTCAGACTCTTAACTGCAAGATGTAGGCAAAGAGTGGAAGAAAGTACCTGTAGCTAGCAGAGACTGTTACTACCAGGAGGATAGCAGAGTAGGATAATATAAAAACTGAAAAGGATCTGTGATTTTTACCCTATTTGCAAGTGAGCATGTTAGTCTGCCAGTTTCCTAGATACTGGCAGGAAATACAAGACACGTACGTCAAAGACAAAGGACGTTATTACTCACTGCAGCAAGCAGCCTGAGCTTCCTGTTTGCATCTGTTCCCTTTGTTACCAGGTCTCATGTGGGATGCAGAGCAGCCCAGGTAGATATTGTACACATAGTAGGTTCACAACCTGGGAATCCCAAGATTGGGAATCTAAATCCAAGTATTTTCTAATGGATCACAAGTAAACCTGCAAGATATAAAAAAAAAATGTGTACTTGGGAGAGGAGACGAAGGGTTTCTAAAATATTTCTTGGCCTTGCCCTCAGGTGCTCAGTAGCTGAGGCTGCAGGTATCAGGTCTTCACCACTGGCAGTGGTGGGCCTTGCCCACACTACTCTGGGACTTCTGTCAACTAGTGTCATATGATGTGCACATTGAAGAGCCAACAAGGAGGTGTTAATGTGTCTCCAATTTGTCTAACCACTTTGATATTCTTAATGTGCACTTAATAGCTACTTATAAATCTTCCCATCCTTCCAAGTATCGTGCTGAGGAAACACTATGCTCCTAAACAATGCTTGTTGATTCATCTTGTGGCATGGACTATGAGAATCTTCAGGTCTCTCTTTTCTGGGCCATTCCAGGACAATCTAGGGATTATATAAACCCATAAAATTTCTTTGCCTGAAACTCACACTCTTTGGAGTATTGATTTTGCTATAAAATATGAACAAAAGCAGTCAGATTTTATGACCAGAGTACCTGAATTATCCTCATATGCTTTGAACTGTATTATACATTTGCCAAAAAATGATCAGAGTAATTCTCGAGGAATCCAACTGAGCAAATAATACAACTGTATGATTTGGGCCTCTGAGGCAAACTGTCTCTGGTAGGCAACAAATTTTTTCCTTTCATCTGACCCTTTGGTAAGAGAGCAGTTAGGTAGTGGATGAAACTGGAAGGTATTATGCTGAGTGAAATAAGTCAGTCAGAGAAGGACAGATATCATATGTTTTCACTCATATGTGGATCTTGAGAAACTTAAAAGAAGACCATGGGGGAAGTGAAGGGGAAAAATAGTTACAAACAGAGAAGGAGGGAGGCAAACCATAAGAGACTTTTAAATACAGAGAACAAACTGAGGGTGGATTGGGGGGGAGAGAAGAAAATGGGTGATGGGCATTGAGGAGGGCCCTTGTTGGGATGAGCACTGGGTGTTGAATGTAAGCAATGAACCATAGGAATCTACCCCCCAAAACCAAGAGCACACTTTACACACTGTATGTTAGCCAATTTGACAATAAATTACATTAAAAAAAAGAGAGAGAGAGTGAGAGAGAGAGAGAGCAGTTAGGTGTTTCCCAGCTTAATTAACACAGACACTGCCCCTGGTGCTGGCTGAGAGGGTTAGAAAGAGTCACTCTTCCCCTGGCAAGGAGAGAATGAAGCCCATTATGTACAAAATGCAAGGTCATAAATTATATTTAACATCAAAAAATTATTTAAAACATAAAAATAAATTATATACTAAAAGCTCAATATACTTATTATAGCATAAACAGTGTTCCTTATTGTTTACCTGTATATAAAAAATAAAGGCACACTATTGAAAAATAAAAAGAAGAAAAAAAGACACCTAACTTAAGGGCCTCAGAATATACTAGGGGAAAGAGAAATTAACCAAAAATTCACATAAATATAAAATCATAACTGTGGGAATTGCTGCAAAGGATACAGCGATGATGGAATGAGAGTTTCGATGGGAGATTTGGCAGAGTTAAAAGATGGAAGAATGTAGGAGGGCTTGCCATAGACAATGATATGACAAGCTCTGGAAGAATTAGTAGACATTAACTGAGTAGAGGAGAGTGACAATAGCCTTACAAACCTTGTGCTGGGGCCTGTGATGGGAAGGCACAGATAGTCATGAGGGACTGAAGGCCTAGTGTTGGGTGAGCAGGGTAAAGCACAGAGGGGAAGTTCCTGCAAAGGCCTTGCACCCAAAGTAAGGCCTTCTGTGTTTACTCTAAGATTGATGGGAAGTCTTTGAAGGACTGCAGACGAGTAAGTGAATATCAAGTTTGTCTCTCAAAAGAATGATTTTTGCCACAGTATGGGGGAATTTATTAGAAGTTTGAGTAGAAGCATGTAGACCAATTAGCTTTTTAAAATTTAAAATCCCAACAGGTTTAACAGCTAGGATATCTGATGTTCTCTATCGGCAATGAGGAAAATGGAGTTCTGAATCCTCCTTCCCTAGGGACTTCAATGTGACCCCATCTCAGGGCACCCTGAGAGCTTGCCAGGTGCTTAACCCTGATCACACATAATTCCCATAAGAACATTGACAAGGAAAGCTACTAATAGGTCCATATCAGAGCCAGTTATGTCTTGGGGCTGAGAGTTTGGGGAATTTTAGAAAAGTAATACAAAAGCCTGTATCCTATATTATGTAACACCTCCAGCAGAATCTAGAGTGGGACCATCTAATAAAACACATTACACTCTACAGTGAAATGTCTGCATATTAACACTAAATGGTATAGGTAAAGATTATAAGCTGTTTTATAACAGTTCAAGTCAAGTTATCTGGATGAATGGATTCATGTGAGTTTATTTTCCAATAACTAAGCGACAAAATGTTTCTGTTCTTCAGAATATTTAACATTAGAATTTCAAAGGAGTGACTGTATTTGTACGCAGATTCCCCTTTTAGTAGACAGAAAATTGAGACTAAAGATATTAGAATAAGTAACCTACGCACATATCTGAGGCAGACAGATTTAAACCTAATCTGTTTGACTTTAAAACCTTACTACATATCTTTAAACAAATAAAATATGCATCTTCATTTTTTTTTCAAGATAAAGGGATGTGAATGGATGACTACACTTAGGCACGAGAGTTAAGGCCAGATATGCAGTATTATATCAATATCATGCTAATATGATGACTCTCTAGGATGGCAAGGGCTCACTCAATTTTTTATATATGTAACTGTCAGAACTCAGCCCTTGAATATGAAAACTTGGCTTTGATAAAACAAATATAATTTGATCTTTTCAGATGAACAAGATATTAAGTCAAAAACTATAATGTGGAAATATTGCAACTTGGTATTTTGAAAAGAGATATCGGATGATTAGCAGACATGACTCAGTAACAGCATATCACAAAATTTGGTGAACAATTCTTCTTAATATATCACATATGGTCCTTTCGCATGGTTGTGTATATATATATATTTATTATATATATACACACACATATATATGTGCACATACATATGCATACATGTATATATACATGTAAGTATAAAATATGTGTATGTTTATATGTATATATAATATGTTCCATTTGACCTTTATAACTCTAGATTTCATGTGTTCTGTTTGATCTTTATAAAAACTCTCTGGAAAAGTCAGAACAGAATTGTTCTGCTGCTCTACAGATTATCGTGAATTGCAATTGATGAAGGAATTAGATTTTCCCAAAGATATTCACTGTAGTAAGTAGAGGAGTTGCTAGTAGACAAGACAACCTCAATATCCTAGATATAGTACAAGCTTTTCTTCTGTAATTTAAATTCTTTTTTGATTCCTGAAATGGAAGGATGAAACACTGAAAGCTGTTTATTATAGTGATTTCTTTTAAGGACCAATAGCTATGGATATAGCACTTCACACATTACATCTTCTTATGGTTTCCACATCCAGTTGCTTATTGCAGCAGATTCTCTCTTGGTGGTTTACCCATAGTCTTGCATATTTTCCTCATTCATACCATTACTTTACCTTCTCAGTAGGTTGAAAAAACTTATCCATTTAACTTCAGAAATATTTAGGTAAATAATATGTCTGAAAATGTTTGCCATTTGTCTCAATTTTGTGAGTAAGGAAATAATTTTTCAGCTTTTATTTTAATGCTGCTACATCTGTATTTTTTTTTTTAAGGGTTGCTATCAATTGTTAGCAATTTTAGGAAGCTGGGCCAAGTTCCATCAGGCACTTTAGCATTTGGCTGATCTTTTAAATCAAGAGGAAAATGCTTAAAAAGTCACTAGGCAACATTCTATGCCTAGAATTATTCTAATTTTCTCACTGTCAAACGAGCTCCTCTCCCTAGGTATTTCAAAGACCTTACTTTGCTCTTTGCCAGGACATTTTAAAGCTTCACACACTTGCATAAGATTAATTTCTGTCCCTCTAGCAAAAGTTTTCACCTTTTCCCTTTGGTAACTAAAATCCTCCCTCTTGCATTTTAGGGGCTAATTAATCATTATTTAGTTCCACGTTTTCACCTAATATGCTGGCATTTCATGACTTAATCAACTACCTTATTCATTAAATCAGTATTTACTAAATACCTATTAAGCAATTACAGCAAATAGGAAAATCTCAGACAAAAAACTCAGGGGTGTAAAAGTGCAACATTCTTTATTTTCCTATTTGAGTAAAATTCCCACCTTGAGGTTTGATTCCACTTGATGGCTGAAAACCTTAACCTAGTCAATTACTGAAAAAAATCAACAATTTTTTAAAATAATTCAGTCATTTAAGATGAGGCAAATATTCCCTATTAACATTTACATACTTTTAAATTTGTATAGTGTAATATTTGATACACATCATAAATATAAAACATATATATATAAGTTGTAAAACTAATAATTAAAGGAATAATTAAACAATTTAATGCCTAGAATATTGCATCTTCCTGGGTACTACCCTCCCTTGGCAAAAACTGCAAGATAACTATAATCTTGATATTTTTAATATTCTCCTTTTGAGATACAGCTATTGTTTTATAACATAGTATATATTCCTAAAGTATGTAATGATTCTCTATGCTTATTTAGCTTTATACAAGGCATATCATATTGTATGCTGTTTTCTAGAACGTACTATTTTTTAGTCATACTCTTTCTAAGACTCAACCATCCTTAAAAACAAAACAAAACAAAAAATAAATAAATAAAACAAAAGACACCCACAGCCCAACAGTCAAAATTACTTCACCAGTGAATTATCCCAAATAGTTAAAAGGATATACATCATGACTTCCAGAAAATATGGCAGAATATAAGGATTCTAGGCTCACCTCATCTTAGGAATACACCTAGATAAAACCCACATCAAATATAACTAACCCAGAAAATAACTCAAATACTGGCAGAACAGATTTTCCACACTTAAATGAAGAGATGAGGCCACATCGAAGAGAGTAGGAAAGAGTGAGACGTGGTGGGGAGCAGACCCCAAATCAGGCACCCCAGGCATGGGGGACCTGCACTAAAAAAGATGAATCCCCATAACATTTGGATTTGAAAACTAGAGGGGCTTACCTTCTTGAGTTAGTACAATCAGTGGGGCTTAATGTCTAGAATTTTAAAAATCAGCAGTCTTGGCTCTTGAAAGCCAGAAGGCAAAAGGAAGCTTAGTCTCTGTCTTTAAAGAGACCAACTAACAAACAGCACTGCTGAGATACAGCAGAAGCACCATGTTGAAAAGTCCTGGGGTACACAAGATTTATTTGCTAATCTCAGAACTTGTGCTGGAGGAGTAGGGATCTTTGGGAGACTTCTCCAAGAATAAAAGAACTGGTAGGTACCATTTCATTTCTGCATCCCCCAGCCTCTGCAGGAACCAGCAAAGCCCAAAACACTCCACCTAGCTTGCTAACAGCACACACCTGCTCCCACACTCTTCTGTGGACCTACTCTTCAAGCCAACCCTGGCAGGAGTACTCCAAAGTGGCTCCACATTTCCTCCCACAGCAGATCTAACAATCTTTGCTAACACTGCATGTCTCACCCCTGAGGTCTCCTGCAGACTTGCACCCTTCAGTACTCCCACAGCAAGAGTCCATGCAAAGCATTACCACAAACCTGGCAGTGTACAAGCAGCCCTGATAGGAGTAAGCACCATCCCAAAGTGACTCCTGCCCCAGAGGGAAGGGAAGAAAACTAAACATATAGTTTCAACTGTGGGCTCAGCAGTGAGCTGGAGACAAGCATGTGGTCTGATTAAAGGTCCCACCAGCCAACAAAAACTTCACAGGGGACAACTGAGAGAGAGCATGCTACAGTTTGGTGCTACTACAGCTCTTGCAAATGCTTGGTCTAACCCAACTGGAGCCCAAATATTCCCAGACTAGGTTAGTAAAAATATAGGGACCAAACTGACCAAAACAGTCAAAGAGAGCCATTGCAGATGACTGGACTGAAGTTAAACATGGCTCAGCTGCAAGAGTAGGATGCACGCAATATACACAGGAAACAACCCTGAAGCACCAGGTTCTAGTAAATAGGAGACAGTGCATTGCAGGGCACCACAGGACTTCATAAGGCCACTACTTTCAAGAGCAGAAGATGTAGCTGATGTAGCTGACTTTCCTAACACATAGAACCAGACACAGAAAGTTAGACATAATTAAGAGACAGAGGAATATGTCCCAGATGGGAAAAAAAAGGATAAAATCACATCAAGAGAGCTAAATGAAATAGAGATAAGTAATAGGCCAGATAGAGAATTTAAAGTAATGGTCATAAGGATACTCACTGGACTTAAGAGAAGAGTGGAGGACCTGAGTGAGACCCTTTGATATCTATATTAAAGAGATAGAAAACATAACAAAAGACCAAACAGAGATGAAGAACTCAATAACATAAATTAAAAATACACTAGAGGGAATAAATAGTACACTAGAGGAAACAGAAGAATGAATCAGTGACCTAGAGGACAGAGTTATAAAAAGCAATCAAGCTAAAAAGGAGAGAGAAAAAACAAATAATAAAAAATGATAATAGATTAAGGGACCTCAACAACACCATCAAATGTAAAGACTACATTTAAGGGATCCCAGAAAGAGAAGAGATTAAAAAAAAGGGGGGGGCAGAAATTTTATTAGAAGAAAATAGCAGAAAGCTTCCTGAATCTGGAATAGGAAACAGAAATCCAGACCCAAGAGGCAGAGGGAGTCCCCAACAAAATCACCCCAAGGAGCACCACACCAAGATACACAGTAATTAAAATAGCAAAAAAGTGTGATAAAGAGAGAATTTTAAAAGCAACAAGAGAAAAGAAAACACTTACATACAAGGGAAACCCCATAAAGTTATCAGCTCATTTTTTAACAGAAACTTTGCAGGCCAGGAGGGAGTGGCATGATATATTAAATAAAAGTGCTGAAAGGAAAAAAACTGCAACCAAAAAACCTGCAAGGCTATCATTCAGAATGGAATGCAAGATAAAGAGTTTTGCAGATGAACAGAAGTTAAAGGAATTCATTACCACTAAATCAGCCCTACAAGATATGTTAAAGAAGACTGTGAATGGAAAAAAAGACCGTAAGTAAAAGTAAGAAAAGTAGGAAGCACAAAAGTAGTAAAATTAAGCATAGTAAAATTAAGCATAAAAGTCAGTCAAGGGATTCACAAAATAAAAGGGTATAACATATGACACCATATACCTAAAACGTGGACAGAGGTCGTAAAAATTTAGTACTTTTACAATGGATCCAAACTTAAGCAATTATCATCTTAATATAGATTGCTACATGCAGAAGATGTTATATACAAACCTAATGATAACCACAAACCAAAAACCAGTAATAGATATGCAAAAAATAAAGAGTGCACATGGAACATTCTCTAGAATACATCACATATTAGGCCACAAAACAAGTCACAACAAATTAAAAAAATATTAAAGTCATACAATGCATCTTTTCTGACCACAATGCTATGAAACTAGAAATCAACAACAAGAAATAGTCAGAAAGAACACAAATACCTAGAGATTAAACAACATGCTACAAAACAATGAATGGGTCAACCAAGATATCAAACAGGAAAAAAAATGCATGGAGACAAATGAAAATGAAAACACAATATTCCAATATCATTGGGATGCCACAAAAACTGTTCTAAAAGGGAAGTTTAGAGCAGGTCTACTTCAGGAAGCAAAAGAAAAAAGAAAAAAAAAACTCAAACAGCCTAACCTTACACCTAAAGGAGCCAGAATAAAAAGAACAAACAAAACCCAAAAACAGTAGAAGGAAGGAAATAATAAAGATTAGAGCAGAAATAAATGAAATAGAAACTAAAAACAACAGTGGAACAGGTCAATGAAACCAGGAGTTACTTATTTGAAAAGATCGAGGAAACTGATAAACCTTTAGGCAGACTATCAAAAAAACAGAGGACTTATATAAAAAAAAATTAGAAATGAAAGAGGAGAAATAACAACAAACACCATAGAAATACAAACTATTATGAGAATTTTATGAAAAATTCTATGGATACAAATTGGACAACCTAGAAGAAATGGATAAATTCTTAGGAAAATGTAATCTCCCAGAAGTGAAACAGAAACAAATAGAAAATTTGAACAGGCCAATTACCAGCAATAAAATTGAATCAGTAACAGGGGTGCTGGTGGCTCAGCCGGTTGAGTGTCTGACTCTTGATTTCAGCTCAGGTCATGATATCATGGTTTGTGGGTTTGAGTCCCACATAGGGCTCTGTGCTGATAGTGCAAATTCTCTGTCTCCCTCTCTCTCTGCTCCTCCTCTACTCACTCTCTATCTCTCTCTCTCTAAAGAAATAAAATAAAACATTAAAAAATTGAATCAGTAATAAAAAAAAAGAAGTCCCAGACCAGATAGCTCACTGGTGAAGTCTCCCAAACATTTAAAGAATAGTTAACACCCATATTTGCAAATGACATATCAGATAAAGGGTAGTATCCAAAATCTATAAAGAACTTATCAAACCGAACACCCAAAAAACAAATATCCAGTGAAGAAATGGGCAAAAGACATGAATAGACACTTCTCCAAAGAAGACATCCAGATGGCCAAACGACACATGAAAAAAATGCTCAACATCACTCATCATCAGGGATATACAAATTAAAACCACAATGAGATACCACCTCACACCTGTCAGAATGGCTAACATTAACAACACAGGCAACAACAGATGTTGGCAAGGACACGGAGAAAGAGGATCTCTTTTGCACTGCTAGTGGGAATGCAAACTGGAAGTTTGCAGCCACTCTGGAAAACCATATGGAGGTTCCTCAAAAAATTAAAAATAGATCTACCCTACAACCCAGCAATTGCACTACTAGGTATTTATCCAAGGGATACAGGTATGCTGTTTCAAAGAAGCATTGTTTATAGCATTGTTTATAGCCCCATTGTTTATAGCAGCAGTATCAACAATAGCCAAGGTATGGAAAGAGCCCAAATGTCCATCTATGGATGAATGGATAAAGAAGATGTGGTAGATATATGCAATGGAGTATTACTAGGCAATCAAAAAGAATGAAATATTGCCATTTGCAACTATGTGGATGGAACTAGAGGGTATTATGCTAAGTGAAATTAGTCAGTCAGAGAAAGACAGATATCATATGACTTCACTCATATGAGAACTTTAAGACACAGAACAGATGAACATAAGGTCAGAGAAGCAAAAATAATATAAAAACAAGGAGGGGGACAAAACATAAGAGACGCTTAAATATGGAGAACAAACAGAGGGTTACTGGAGGGGTTATGGGAGGGGTGATGGGCTAAATGGGTAAGTGGCATTAAGGAATCTACTCCTGAAATCATTGTCACACTATATGCTAACTTGATTGTAAATTAAAAATATAAAATTAAAAAAATAATAAAATAAGATAAACATTAAAAAAGTATTAAACAAGGAAAAATAAATACCCATTTTTCTCAAACTTTTTCAAAAAAAAATAGAAGAGAAAGAAAAGCTTCCAAATTCATTCTATGAGGGATGAATTACCCTCATACCAAAACAAGATAAAGACACTACAAAAAAAGGGAACCACAGGCCAATATCTCTGATGAACATAGATGCAAATATCCTCAACAAAATATTAACGAACTGAATCCAGCAATACATTAAAAAAAATCATTCACCAAGATCAAGTGCAATTTATTCCAGGAATAAAAGGGTGGTTCAATATTCTCAAATCAATCAATGTGATGCATCACATCAACAGAAGAAAGAATTATAACCATGTGATCATTTCAGTAGATGCAGAAAAAGCTTTTGACAAAGTACAACATCCATTCACAACAAAAACCATCAACAAAACAGTTTTAGAGAGAAAATATCTCAACATAATAAAGGCCATAAGTAAAAAACCCATAACTAATATCATACTCAATGGTGAAAAACTGAGAGCTTTTCCCCTAAAAGATTAGGAATAAGAAAAAAATTAGGAACAAGACAATGTGTCTACTCTCACTGTTTTTATTCAACAAAACACTGGGAGCCCTAGCCACAGAAGTCAGACAAGAAAAAGAAAAAAAAAAAAACACCAAATCAGTAAGGAAGAAGTAAAACTTTCACTATTTGAAGATGAGCATGATACTATATATAGAAAACGCTAGGGACTAAAAAAAACAAAAACAAAAACAAAACAAAACAACAAAAAAACCTACTAGAACTGATAAATACATTCAGTAAGGTCACAGGATACAAAGTCAATATACATAAATCGGTTGCATTTCTAGACACTAATAATGAAATAGCAAAAATAGAAATTAAGAAAATAATCCCATTTTCAATTACACCAAAATGATAAAATACCCAGGAATAAATTTAACTAAGAAGATAAAAGATACTCTGAAAACTATAAAACATTGATAAAAGAAATTGAAGATGACACAACAAATGGAAAGATATTCCATGCTCATGGATTGGGAGAACAAATATTATTATAATGTTCATACTACCTAAAGCAATCCTTAGATTTAATCCAATCCTTTTCAAAACACCAACAGCGTTTTTCACAGAACTAGAAAAAAATTCCTAAAATTTGTATGGATCCACAAAACACCTTGAATAGCAAAAGCAATCTTGAAAAAGAAGAACAAAACTGAAGGCATCACAATCTCAGATTTCAAGATATACAACAAAGCTGTGGTAATGAAAAAAGTATGGTACAGGCATGAAAACAAACAGATGGGTCAATGTAACAGAATAGAAAGCCCAAAAATAAGCCCACAGTTATATGGTCCATTAATTTTCAACAAAGGAGGCAAGAATATGCAATGGGAAAAAGTAGTCTCTTCAACAAATGGGGTTGGACAAACTGGACAGCTACCTGCAAAAGAATGAAAGCAGACCATGAATACCATACACAAAAATAAACTCAAAATGGATTAAAGACCTGAAACCATAAAAGTAATAGAAGACAGACAGTAGTTTTTTTTTTTTTTTTTTGAAGTTGGCTGTAGAAACATTTTTCTAGATATATCTCCTTGGCCAAGGGAAACAAAAGCAAAAATAAATTATTGGGACTACCTCAAAATAAAAACTTCTGCATAGGAAAGGAGTGGATCAACAAAAGTAAAAGACAACCTACAGAAAAACATATTTGTAAATGAGATCCAATAAAGTATTAGTATTCAAAACATATAAAGAACTTATACAACTCAACATCCAAAGAAATACAATTAAAAAATAGACAAAGACATGAACAGACATTTCTCCAAAGACATACAGATGGTCAACAGACACATGAAATGATGCTCAACATCACCCATCATCAGGGAAATGCAAATCAAAACCACAATGAGATATCACCTCACATCTGTGAGAATGGCTAAAATAAAAAACACAAGAAAGAGCAAGTATTGGCAAGGATGTGGAAAAAAATGAACCTTTGTGCAGTGTTGGTGAGATTGTTAACTGATGCCAGTGTGGAAAACAGTATGGCATTTTCTCAAAAAATTAAAAATGAAATTACCATGTGTTCCAGTAATTCCACTACTAGTTATTTACTCAAAGTACACAAAAACACCAATTCAAAAGGATATATGCATCCCTATGTTTACTGCAGCATCACTTAGAATAGCCAAATTATGAAAGCAAACCAAACATCCACTGCTAGATAAATGGATAAAGGAGAGGTGGTATTTATGTAATGGAATATTACTCAGCTATAAAAAAGAACAAAATCTTGCCATTTGCAACACTATGGATGGATCTAGAGGGTGTAAGTTAAATAAGCCAGAGAAAGACAAATACCATATGATTTCACTCATATGTGAAATTTAAGAGACAGAACAAAGGAAAAAGGAGACAACCAAAAAAACCCAGACTCTTAAATATAGAGAACAAACTGATAGTTACCAGAGGGCGGGGGTGGGGGTGGGGGTGGTGGAATAGGTAAAGGGGATTAAGAGTACAGTTAATGTGATAAGCACTGAGTAATGTATAGAATTGTTGAATCATTGTATTGTGCACCTAATACAAAGATAACACTTCATGTTAATTATACTGAAATTAAAATAAAAAAAAGAAAGCCATTAACAAAGGATATGAAATCAACCTTCTAGAGCACAGATTAAAGAAATAACACAGTTTAGTCATCTAATGAGACCAAGTTAGCTGTGACATGAAAACCTGAAAATGGCATTAGAAGGATAATCATAGGCAAATTTCAGGAAGTTTCATCTATATAATCAAAAAAATAATCAAGGAAAAAACTTCCTAACAAAATATGACCAAATTAAATGTATATATATGTAAAAAAGATAATATCTGTTGACTAAATTGAGTTTGTTTCAGGATTGAAGGTTTGGCTTAAAAAATATTTTTTGAATAAATGAACACTGCAGGAAATTACTTAGTACTTAATTCTTTCATTATGTGTATGTTAAATAAAGAAGGTTGTACATATTTCACTAAATACATGTAATAAATTTAAGTACTATGTATTGCTTTGCATTTTGTGAGTAATAGCATCTTCTCTCTGCCCTGGTATCTAGTGGTACAAGAATTTAAAAAATGGAAAGAAAGGATTACACAATGAGACTCTCATATATATGGCCACTTGCATTCCTCAACAGCTGCACACAGAACATTGAAAAATGGATCATTTTCAATAAATCATTCTGGAGTATTCAAATATCCATGAAAGGAAATTAAATTATGACCACTCAAGCATAATCAAAAATCAGTTCCAAGTAGATTCAATGTTAAAGGTAAAACAATAAAGCTTCTAGAGTATAATATAGCAGATCACTTTCATCATTTTAGCAGGGTCAGATATTATTAAAAGAAGTTCTAAGAAAAAAATGACTACATTGAAATTATGAATTGCTGTCTGTCATATTCACCAATAAGACTGTCAAAGACTATCCACAGAAAAAGAGTTGTTTAGAATTTCTACTACTCACAAAAAGTTTGTTTCTAGAACATATACAGTTCTTTTTACAAGTCAATTTAAAAAATTAATAAGACAATCAACCTAACAGAAAAATGAGCATGATATTTCAACAGACCTTTCACCAAAGAGAATGACCAAGGAACATGAAAAGTGTTTGTTCTCTTCAGTAATCAGGAAAATGTATATTAAAGCTTCAGGAGATACCTCTGAATACCCACAAGAGAGCTGAAAATTGAAAGTAAGTGTTGGTAAGTATATGTGCAAGGGGAACTCTTAAGTACTGCTGTTGTCCACCATAAAAGTGTCCAAACACTTTGAAAAACAGTTTTTCAGTAGTTCCTAAAATTGAATATATACATACTTTATGACAAAGAAGTTACAAAGTTGTATAAAGAAGTTGTACACCCAAAAAAGGTGTAAACATAGGCACCAAGAGATATGTATAAAATTATACAAGGCTGCATTATTCATAATAGATCAAAACTGGAAACAATCAATTGTCCATGAATAAAATAATACATGATACATTCACAGAATGAAATAATACCTTTCAGTGAAGTGAATTACTACCTGTGGTAATATAGATGAAACTCGGAAATATAAGGTTGAATAGAAGATGCTAGACATAAAATGAGGCAATTTCCAGAAATGAAATAAAAGAAATGAAAGACTCTACGTCCAACCAAGTTATCTTGCAAGCATCAAGGGTACAGAAAACCAATCTTAAACGTGCATGAACTGAAGGGGTATTTTACCTATGAGCTCTTATTGAGATAAGTACTTCACCCAATGAATACACAACTAGGAAACTAACCAAAGAATTGATGCAACTAATATACTTAATTGCAGAACTAAAACTAAAGTTGTGGTAAGAATGGAAGAATAATATATGAATGTTGCATGTTGTAAAAAATAAAGTAATAAAATGGATTTTGTCACATGTATGGATTTGTGTGTCTACCACTACAATTAAAATATAGAACAGTCCCATCTAAAGGATCCCTTGTGAGCCCTTTTGTGGCCAGCTACCTTCCACTCTCCTGCCTCCACTCTGGCAACCACTAACTGGATTTTTTAAAGCAATAATTAGAAAAAAATTATCACCTTAAAGATGCTTATTAGTACAGTTAGAGAAGTTGATACTAAAACCCATACATAAAAATGAATATGCAGGAATAGCTAGGAATCTCTGAGAATGAAAATAAATGAGAGGAAACAGTCCTGCCAGATATGGAAACAGACTATAAAGAGTTTATGAATAAAAGTTTTTGGTATTGATACAAGAAAAAACAGTCAAATAAAATAGGGTAATCTAGAATATGGAAACTGAGTACATATTAAAACTAGCATTGCAAATCACTAGGGTAAAAATAAACTTTTAAATAAATGGTGCTTGGATAACTGGATGGCCATTTGTAAAATAAAAAAAATTAGATACATACCTCACACGATATACAAGAATAATCTCCAGATCAAACAGTGATATAAATGGGGAATAAAGGCCAAAATTTTATGAGAAGGGCAGGAGGAAAGATGGGTGCAAGAGAGGCTAACTAGGGTTCAATATCTATGTTAGTAAAAGAAAAGTTGGTTACATTTAACTGCATTTAAAAAAAATAAGACTTCTGCATGGCAAAGACACTACCACAAGCAAAGTTGAAAAACAACGGACACACTGGAAGTAAGTACAACATGTGAAACAGATTGAGGAATATTAAAACCAATAGAAAAGAACTCTTAAAACCTGAGGAAGAAAAAAGACCAGAAATCTGCTAGAGAAATGGGCCAAAGAAAAATAACTCATGGAAAAGAATGATATAAAATGATATAAAAGAGGCCTTAAACATATAAGATGGTGTTCAGGTTCACTCACGATAGCCCAACACAAATTAAACTACACTCAGATCCATTTCTCAACTAATGCAGTGCCCAAAATTCAAGACCAGCAGGCAATATTCTTGTTCCACAAGGCTTGGGATAACAGGCACTCTCATGTACTGCTGGTAGGAATGTAATTTGGTGCAACCCTTAAGGAAGGTAATTTGGCATTATGTGACAACACTGTATTCGGATTTCCAGCAATTTGAGCCAGCAATTGCACTTTTAGAAATTTAGACTTAGTGTATGTAGGTTAACGCTGTGTGAGAGCTCTTCGTACTATTCTTCTATATCAAAATAAACTTTAACTAAACTATGTTATGGCACTAACAATCAAAACAGTATGTTTGGAGAAGAGTGGAAGGGTGGATAAGGATGCTCTCCCTTTGTTGACAACCACTAGGTATCTGTGTTCCCACCTGGCCTCTGGATGCTAGATCTACCTTGTGGCAGCTTTCTCTTGTCATCGAGAAACCTCTTCGGAGTCCACAGATCTTTTCACCACACATTCTTAACCTTTTCAAAACTACAGAGAAATTACATTGTTCTCCTATATCACTCCAACAGTGTGAAAAACTTGATAAGGCTGTCCTTGATTCCCTATACAGCTGTCCCTATCGGGATGGAAACTTCTTCAAGGCTCCTATTCTCATGGTCTCAGACAAAAAGTCAAGCAAAAGTACTCTGTATTCTCAGAAATGCAAACACTTGTGGAGATGCTACGATGGTCTCTCCTTTAGGCCTGGGGCACAGAAATCTCTGCATCCTAGCAACATGTCTCTCTTACCACATCTCCAACTTTTGCTTCATGCCTAAGAGAATGTTGTCTAGATGGTGATGAGATGGAGAATATTCTTCCAACTGTTTCCTGTCTTGCCCTTAGGCTTAAATATCAAGGGGGCTCCAGTATCTTGTTTTCTGGTTCTGCAGCAAAAAATTCTCTAAAGCCATCGCTACTTCGAATCTCATAGTTCTAAGTGAGTGGTAGTTCTGGGATAGCCAATGAGGGTGGCAGTTTACGGAAGTAAAGAGAGTATTTCACAAAATAAATATATATAATACATTTATTATTGCTTTGTGCAATTGTTCTGCTGCTGAAGTAAAGTGCAGATGATTGTGGAACATGTAGCTGTGTAAGGGGCCTATTAGCCTCAATACCTGGGTTTATGTGTCTCAAAGTTTATGTCAAAAAATCCTGCTCCTTTCCTTAGGGCATTTGCTCTCTGACTACATTCTCTCTCCTCCATGCATAACAGGTCCTGAGAACCACCAATGACAATAGCAGGCCTAATACTGAATGTTCTATAAATAACATTCTTCCTTTCCTCCCTCACATAGCAAGAATCAATACAGCCAAAAAGGAGAACGAAAAAGAATCAATGCTGAGAAGCAGGCCAAAGCATGGATTTTCTCCCCCATTTTCTAAGCAACAGCCTTTTCTTAGAATGCTAGGCTACCATAAAATGCTAGTTCTGAGGTTTCTGCTCTTAGACTTCTTCCCAAACAGAGATTCCTGTGGGACTGGTGCCCCCCCCCTTCAAGTTCCTTTTGTTGTCATTAGCCCTTTCTGTAGAGAAAGCTAATAGGTTCTTGACAGACCCTGTGTTCACTGTACTGTGATTCTAGGTGTGCTGGGAAGTCCAATTGCCAAAAGGGGGTTTTGACCTGTTTGGAAACAACTAGGCTATTCTATGAGTAGGAATTCTTTCTTTTGGGGAAGTGAAGTTGGTAAACTTAAAGATCATTTTCAGTTTAATTTGCGTTAGTATTTTGCATGTAATTATAAGACACTGCCTTTTCGAAGTTAATCATTAAGATCTCATTTGGTTAAGATTTAGTTCGATGAGATTCCTATTAAGGTGAAAACTACAAATATGTTGCCCAAGTATTCATTAATACATGTGTTTTGATTGTTTTCATCACCATATAAGACTCTGAGAAAATAAAGAGAATCAACCCTGTGTGGCAGATTCAGTGAGGATTATTTGGCTCTATGGATGCTCAACAAAAAGATGGAATCCAAACAAGAAGATTAAGAAGGAAAAGAAGTATCAGCAACTATGAACAATAAATTTTGATGATTAATGGTTGAAAGTTCTAAAGCACTGGATTTTTCCAGATTATTTCAGGCCTATATGTATCATTCAATAAGCAGCCTTAACAGCATTACGCTTAGCGTAACAGCATTACGCTAAAATTTGATTGTAGTTTTAGGAAACAGTAGAAAAATGAGAAGATATTCAGAAACTTGTGCCAACTTTTAATGTTGCTTTGCAAAAGGTCTCCTTTGTAGTATTCTTTTTATGTCATTAGAAATGCAAAAAGAACTAAATATGTGCATTTCAAACTTTTCACAGATAAGGAAATTCGCTGTGTTGCTTCTATAGAGCCCTAGCTAGTTTATGATATGACTGAGATTAGAAACTCCATTGAACAGTGAAGACACAACTGAAAATAATATGATTCTAAAGTCACTCTTCTAGGAAAATTAATGCATACATAATACCATACAGTTAGATGAACAATGGAAGCAAAGTTTCCATCTTTTCCTACTGCCTGTATAGGAATAATTTGTAAAGAAAATACTTTCCCAATTGTCCATGATCTATACTTTTGAAAATATATTAAGGCAAACTTCTGCCATTGACCTTT
>CM053571.1:71753159-71799558 GCA_028646485.1 Cryptoprocta ferox
TCACTTTATATCTTGAATTTCTTATTGCATATTATAAAAGATGTCATCATCTACCAGCTCTCCCAAATTGTATTGATTCTGGTTTCCATTCTTTGTCACGGAAAGGGACTTGTCTAACACACTAAGATTGTCACAAGAATAATAAAAGGTAATGTGTATATATAACTGCCCAATTTTCTTTTCAATAGAAAATTAGAGACACAGAAACAAGGAGAAAGGGAGGTCATTGTTTTATAGCCTGTAAATTTTATTTTCATTTTGAGTTGGGTTATTGTAAAATGACCCATGTAGCTGGTTTTAGAGTTTGACAGAATGACTCCCTAAGATATCTGGGAAATCTTCCCTGTTCTGGATTCATACATTACACAGGCTTTACAGATATAGTCTGTATACAGGCTTACAGAGCAGGCTGTCTTATCTTAAAGAATGCTAATTTGCTATTTATGCTGGAATGTACTGCATCTACAGCCAAATTATTTGTCTAATAATCAATCCTTGGACATGAATGTATATGTTAGACCATAGCCATTAAATTTCAAATGTGTTAAAGCAGTGGTCAATAAACAAACAAATAAACAAAAGGCAGAAAAAGACAGTGGCTAGGGACAACAGCCTCAGTCACTGTCACATTCCCATTAAAACACAAAGACAACCCAAGAAGACAGTTCCTAGATCATTAGTTCTTCATTCAAACTATTTATTTACTATTCAGCACCTGCTTTATACCTTGCCCTATGTAGAAGGTAAAGGTCCCTTTCCTCAGCAAGCTCTCCAACTTCAACACAGAGACAGCAGATACATTTTTCTGAGGAACTATAACTTAATCTCAGGATCAGAATTTTCCTGACTTGCTGTGAAAAGAGAGGAAGACCTGAGAAATGTGACTAATAAAAAATCTGTTATTGCATTTATCCACCATTAATGACTAATATCAATATCTAGTCATAATCTTGTGGTGGTATTATTTGGATAAGGATTATTTTCAAATGTCATATTTACTCAGGTAAGACACAGCAGAATCTATGCACTTATCTGTGACTGGGGATGCAGTCAGGCTGTCATTTATGCAAAAAACAATTTTGAAGAAATTAAAGTCATCAGAAGCTACAAAGTAGGCACATGATGGAAAATGCTATGGTTTACTCAAGTCTGTCTTAGGTTTTCCTTTTGAATGACTACAATTCAATCTCCAAGATTTGGCCAAACAAAAATTTCATGACAATTCAATACCTTACTTTTACTGAATCAAATAATTTAGCATCCAGGTTTACATAAACTACATATAAGCAGATGATCATTACTTACAAAACATTTGTACTAAAGAGATATTTGAAATAGCAATTTTTATTTTCCATTATGAAATTATAATTATTCAGAAAATAATTCTGTGTTTTTTATATTTCTGGACTCAGATACACACACACACACACACACACACACACACACACTAAAATTTGATGTTGAAAACAAAAGCATTTACTCTTTAAAGGCAAATTCATTTTGAGAGACATAATAATTAATTATGCGGGTAAAATTTCCCTTAATATGGTTACTAATGTGCATTCAGGAGCACATTAACTATTAGACAAATATAGTTTATACCATCTTTCCTCAACTTTTCTTACTGTTCAAACACTATAAACCTTGTTTTCCTTTATTAGAGTATATATTAATACAACCCTAATCAAATTATTTCTGTTACACACAAGAATATGAATACTTATCTATCAAGAAGGCATTGGAAGAATCTGGCTTGTACAACTTGGAGCCTCTGGTTTTTCTAAGTTCTGCCACTTGCTATCTACTTTGAGTCTCTGAGAGGAGATAAATATTTCTATTGCACCGAAACCCAGAAAAAGAAGTTAGGAAATTATTTAGTCAAATATCAGGTCCTTGGGGGTAAGCAAGGTCACTTTGCCTCCAGCGGCTATGTATATGGTGTGGCCCTTCCTTCTGCTTATTTCCTGATAGCCAGAGAAGAAAAGTAATCAGAGCCTCTTATTGCATGGGAGAAAACCAGGATATAGCTTTCTTGTCCTTTCCTTTCCACCTTGGTGTAAGAGTGGCAACCTGCCTAGGGCCTCTCCTTCAGGAAAAGAAAAATTAGAGAATATTTCTCTTTTCATTCTTTTCATGGAGAATGGCAAGATGGCAGGAGAGGATACTGAGTTTAGAAGGGTGAAGGGTGGAATGAGGCTGCTTAAGTCTGGAATTGGGCAACACAGTCCAGACTATGTATACTGGTAGAGTCCTCCAGGAATTAGATTAGAAGTGCGAAAGATTTATTCCATTCAAGTTTTTAAAAAATCCTAGCTGCAGCCCTTTATTATTTTAACTCACGGTTTGAAAATAATAACAGAGGTGCCTGGGTGCTTCAGTCAGTTAAGCTCTGACTCTTGATTTCAGCTCACGTCATGATCTCATAGGGTTTGTGGGTTCGAGCCCCAGGTTGAGTTCTGTACTGACAGTGTGGAGTCTGCTTGGGATTCTCTCTCACTTTTTCTCTGCTTTCCCCACATTCCACTCACATTCTTCCCCCAAAAGTAAATAAAAAAGCATTTAATTTTTTTAATGTTTATTTATTATTGAGAGAAAGAGAGACAGAGCGTGAGCAGGAGAGGATCAGAGAAAGGGGGAGACACAGATTCCAAAACAGGCTCCAGGCCCTGAGCAGTCAGCAGAGAGCCTGATGCAGGGCTCGAATTCACAAACTGTGAGATCATGACCTGAGCTGAAGTTCGACACATAATCGACTGAGTCACCCAGGCGCCCCTAAATAAAAAAAAGTATTCTAAAAATTGCAATAGTAACAGTATGTTAAAATATTTTTTGAGTATGAGAATCTTTGTTAATACCTAAAATATATTTGAGTTCATTCTCTTCTTCCTCTTCCTCTTTCTCACCCTTTGTTTTCCCCCCTCGCCTTTGGTTTCCTTCCTTACCTTTCTCTTCTCTTTCTAAATAATTCATTCCTAAAGTCATTATGGGGGACAGTGCAAGGCAGACATCTGTATAGGTGGAAGAGGGAGGAGAATCAAGGTTATCCAGGACAGAATGCATGAGCCCATGTGTAAAGAGGACAGGTTTAGCTCTAGAGAGGCAAGCGAAGTCCAAGCAGGGTGAATAGGATGTCTGCATAGGAGGGCTGCTTAGAATGCAGTATCAAGGACCAAAGTATTGAGGAAGGTGTTCACAAATAGAGCATTAGAGCACTGGCTGACTGAAATGAGAGCAACAAAAGGGGTTTCCCTAATGGGATGATATGGTGTCACTGTGACAAGTATGGCCTAGCAAGGCATGTCAGAGCCCAAGTGGAGAGAGGAAAGCATTCATGAATAGGGGGACTCAGTATGGGGTGTCAGAACTCAATCAGGGTGAATAGGGAGTCTGTGCAAAGGGACAGCCTGTTAAAGTCTTTGTGAGCGCATATCCTCAAAGAGGCAGCTTTCATGGGGTGTCAGGGGCTAAACATGGTGAATAGGATATCCTGGTGAATAGGATATCTGTGTGGCCTAGAATCGGGTGGTGGAGTTGGGTGAGGAGAGCATGGGGGTAACTGAGTACAGGATGTCAGACTTTTAACATGGTGGGGAAATGGTCTACAGATGAGTGTAAAGGCATAAGTATTGAAACCTATTTGGGGTGAGGAGGGCACCTGCATGGAGGGAAGGGTGATAATGAAGATGGGAGACTGGTTACCTACAAGAGAACTGGTTAAATAAGTATTACAAAGAATATATAAGCCAGCGTTCTAATTGTCAGGAAAGGGAATTTAACTATGAAATGGGAGAAGAATAGAATGAATACTTTAGTAATGGATTGTAATTGAAGGAATCAATATAAACTCATGGTTTTCATCAATGATGACAATAAAAATAACTATAGATGTAAATGTGTCTCTGAATATATACATTCATAGATATGTACACACATACATTTCCTAGGTTTGTCTGTTTAAGGGACCTGGGAGTGGTGACACCTAATAAATATGAATGAGCACACTTAGTACCCAGATGCGGGTTTCTGTATGTCATTTGTCATAAAAGGAAGCAAGACTCCTTAAAGAAATGACCCATTCCAAGACTGAGGAAGAGAAGTACAAGATGAACCAGGAATATCTGTGTCAGAAAGTAAATGTGCTAAAGATTTATTGCTTTACATCTAAAGAGCAGACAAGGTGGTTGGAATGGGCTCACTCTACCCACCAAGGATAATTTTAGCATCAAAATACATAATGATAGTAATGGATTATATAGAAAACAACATGGCCACCTATTCATGAATAAATAAAAGAGTAAGTGGGAAGTTTGATGAGGAACAGGATATTTACTTAATTTCAAAATTGTTGCCCACAATAAACTTAATAATTTCAAATGAGGAAAAAGAGTAATTTTAAACGGAGAAACCTGGTGGACACTATCTTATTCAAGGGACCAAAGTGAACATCATCATTAATGGGACAGAATTAAAATCATACACACCTGACAGAATGCATAGAATCACTTCTGTGATATTCCTGCCAAAGATGAATACCCCATATCAATAATTATATTGGCAACTTTCTCTCAAATGGTTCAGAAAAAAAAGAGTTCTTTGTATTGTACTTGTATTTTTTCTGTAAGAATGTGATTATTTCAAAACATAAAAGTATTAAAATAAATTTTAAAATTAAATGAAATAAAATGACTAATGGGAAGAATTTCTTGAGGTGGAGCACCATTTTTCCTCAAAGGTCCTTCCAGGTCCAGGTGTGAAAGACAGAAACAAGGCTGAAGCTTGGAACTAGTACTTACGGCCAAAATGGAAAGAATATCTTCTAAGGCAGTAGATTCAGTTTATCTCAAAGGCCATTTGGAAGGTCAAGAATAAGGAGGCTTTTTTGGTGGCATATTTGTCCATGGCAACCATATCCTTACCATGGTATAATTGTAAAACTAAATTTTGAATCAGACACAGATTTATGTTTCCCTATACCATGTTTTATGTTGGACAAACCTCTCTAAAGCACAATTTTCTCACCTGTAAAATGTGAATGGTAATTTTTATCTCACAATAGTATAATTAGGCAATTATGGTGACAAATATAAGATACATAAGAGTGGTTGGAAAGAAAGAAAGAAAGAAAAGAAAGAAAGAAAGAAAGAAAGAAAGAAAGAAAGAAAGAAAGAAAGACAATAATATATTGAAATGCCACACGATGCGTACTCAACTTACTATGAAAATTATGTCAACTCTTGGGATACAGAAACATTTTAAATAAACAAAAATTTATTTTCATAGCATTTTATTTTAATATAAACTCCATGATACTATTTATCCAAATTCACCAATTGGACAATTTGGCTCATCTGCTGTATCATTCTTTCTATATATGTCCATACATACATAGATATATAGAGAGTGTGTATTTATTTATTTATTTACTTTCTGGACATTGTGTCCCAATAACCCTAAATAATTCAGAGTGTGTTTCCTGAGGAAAAGGGACTGCAGTGTAATTTCAATATTAGGAAATGTAAAATTATGCAGTATTATTTTAAATACACATTCCATAATCAATTTCACCAATTATGACTATTTTTCTCATGCATTGTATTTAGCTGTCATATTTCTTTAGTTCTATTTAATCAGAAAGTTTCTCAGCCTTTGTTTATCTTGAGGTTTTCACATGATTAAATTCATATTTATACACTTCGGGGAGAAATATCATAAAAGTGATATGGTGTCCTTCTCAGACCATCACATTGAATGACACATGCTTTTTTCAGTTAGTCTCAATATTCATGATATTGATTTTGAGAACTTGGTTGAGGTAGCGTACACTAAGTCTCTCCACACTAAAGTAACTGCTTTCCTGTCTTTAGTTAATAAATATCTAGTGGGGAAATGCTTTGAGACTACATACATATCATGTTCCTCATCAAACTTTTAGTCTACTACTTTTAACATCCACTGATGATTTTCTAACTCCATCAATCTTCTATATTTAGACATTTTCATCCTATTTTAATAGATTTCCTTCTGTCTCCTTTATTTATGATCCGCATGACCGACAGAATCTTATTTCATTCAGTATGTTGCAATTTATAATTATTTTATTATTATTGTTATTTTATTATATATTTTGACATTCTAGTGAGAACTCCTTCAAAATGGCTCCTCTGTTCTTTTGCAATGGCCCCATCACCACTTAAGCAATCCTAAGTCTCTTCTACAAGAAGATATTCCAAGGTCATCTTATGTTTTCCCTATCATAACCCTTGAGTCAGTTATTTCTCTGCAGACCCTGGCTCCTCTTATTATAAACTGGTTTTTAGAAACCAAGATCTGCCTTTTAAGTGATTTCATTGTTACTGGGTACAAAATATTTATTAAAAATCCACTCTTGTGAAAGGAAGGATTTGTGGAGGGGATGTAAGTTTGAATACAAGGAGAAGTCCAATTGTGATACCTCAGGCAACAATGCCAGTCAACACAGAGAGGATCTCTGGAGCACATATTAACTATCAGAATTGTCCCCCATCAGGCCAAGATGATCAGGCCTTCATACCCCCTCCTCCATCAGTTACTGTATATGGTCTACCTAGAAAAGGGAGTGACTTCAAGCAAGGTGGCTCTCTGCAGCTAAGGCTGTATGCTGCTCACAATCATCATAACTGGGTAGCAAGTTTTATCTTGAAGGGGTATCTAGATGGTGTATCTGTGATCTATCAGAACTTTTTCTATGTTCTTAACTATCTCCTCTGATAGTGACTCTTATTAATCTCATTATGTTTTTGCATTTTCTCAAGCCCAGACAACACAGAAGATAGTTTCCAAGTTCTTAATTCCAAATTATTAATCACTGCTAAATGAAAAGCTAACAAGTTCAATATTGTTTACTTTCTTTTTGAATGTATCAAGTTTCCATTCAGTGAAATGCATTAATATTAAGAGTACAATTGAATGCTTTTGACAAATGTATGCACCCATGTAACCCATACTTATATAGATACATAGAATATTTTCATCATTTCCTAGAAATTTTCCTCTTGCCTCACTCCTAGAGGGAGGAACACATTTAATGATTTTTTTTTACCATTGATTAGTATTTTCTTTTCTAGTACTTCATATAAATGCAGTTATCAGTATGAATAATTATTGTTTTTTTTAGCATGAATTACTTTGTATCTGACTCCTGCGCAGTGTTCTCCTTTTGTCTCTTCTTTTGAATGAATTAAATTTTTATTTTAATTCTTCTATTGGTATTTTAGCCATACTCTTTTGCCTTACTTTTTAGGTGGTTGCTGTATGGATTGAAATATATATGTATCTTTAACTTATCAGAGTCTACCTACATTTTCTATTGTATACATCAAAAGTAAGAATGTTGTGGCTATATACTTCCATTTATCTCACCCTTTATTTTTGTGCTATTATTTTCATATATATTACAGCTACATACATTATAAATCCAGAAAAGAGTGTTATATAGCATTTATTTAGACAATTGATAGATCTTTTAAATAGAGTAATAGGAGAAAACCAGTATCTTCTTCACTGGGGCATCCAGAAAGATGGAATGGCTATTATCTAGGTCATTACTTGCTTGTGGCAGAGGGGAAAAAAAAACGAGAAGACTGGAGGCTTCTTGGAACTGGCATAGGTTACTTTATGCTTTCATTTTATTTCTCAATAAATTGGGTGGAAAAGTATAATCCTGCCACAGGAAGACACTGTAAGTGTCACAGCAGTGAGTGGAGAGATGCAATCCTTCAAGAAGGAAGATTATATAAAATGAAAAATCTAAGCTAGGAAGGCATCAGTTGGATCAGGATTTTGACCATGTATGTTTGAGGTGTCTGTTCAATATCCAAATGCGTATTAAATAGATTATTGATTGTTTTGTATTATACAATTTGACAAACATCTTTAAAGTATTTATGTAGATATTAGCTCTATAACTTAGGGACAAGACCTGCATTTTGCAGTCTAAATAGCCTTCACATACTGTCTTATGACAAATCCCAATTCAGATATTTGGACTTTCTCTAAAGGAAACCATTTGATTTCCAGACTCGGAATAACAAATGTTGAAAATAATAAATATCAAATTAGTAAGTTAACATGATCTGGCTTCTTTCAGCCATGGTGCAAGGTGTCTTCATGTATGCATGGAAAAATATTGTCATTATAGTTGGTACCTGAATATTTAGGCTGTTCCCTCCATTAATGTGCCACTTGTGAACCTATCAATTCCCTGATCCTCTTCAGAGGCTTTTAGTCTCTTACAATTGCAATATGATCTAAGTGGTTCAAATAGTTCATCATTTCATACATACTTATTACCAACCCTCTAGTTCCTTTATTCCCATAACTACCGATCCAGAATCCTCAATATCAGATAAATGTGGATGTGCTATCTTTAAATGAGCCCTTCTAGATAGTGAAGTCTTTGGAGAGAAATAAGGCATATCATTTCTAACTAGTTCTGTTATAAACTTGTGTTCTTCAAACTCATGTGGGACTAAAGAAGTTCCAGATTTTTATTTTTTAACTCCAGTTTTCCTTGTAAGCATTCTGGGCCCCTTATCTAAAGTGGGGGAAAAAGCAGTCATTGTTGAAGCAGAGTGTTGTTTAGATTATTCAACTTTCTTCAAGATATTTTGTAATATTGCCCTCTGCTCGTTTGCTCTACGAACTTACAGATAAATTGTAAATTAAAAAGAAAAACTGCTTATACATCAAATCACAAACATATTACTTTCTGACTCCTAAAAATCCTACAGGTCTGTTTGCAGAACATGAAGTCACACATTATTCTAAATATTCAAATTTGAACCACTATATTAAGCTGAACCATTAGAAAGCTACATATTTATAAATAGGTTTTATTTCATAAATCTTATCTGCTATTTTTATCAGCCTTTGACAAACTGTCCTCAGCTCTCATAGCTTTATGAAACCCACCATAGTATATGTTTTAAGGATGAATTTGAGGATATATTCATTATTCCAATTTGAATTCCTATATATAAGCTTACATAAGAAATATCCATCAAAACCAAATCCATGACTGTTGTACATAGGAAATGTGTATGTTTTCTGCTCATAAACAATGAAATCATGAAAATGACCATTTTAAGTTTTTCATTTAGGTCATCAGGAGCTCACAGTCAAGTTTTCAAATAAAATTGAGCAATTACACCATCTGTTTCATGATTTTGTTTTTTAAATTTCTTTCTTAATGTTTATTATTTTGGGGGAGAGAGAGAGAGAGAGAGAGAGAGAGAGAGAGAGAGAGAGAGAGAGAGAGAACGAACATGCAAGTGCCGGAGGGACAGAGAGAGAGAATTCCAAGCAGGCTTCTTGCTGTCAGTGCAGAGCCTGATGTTGGGTTTGATCTCATGAATTGTAAGATCATGACCTGAGTGGAAATCATGAGTTGGATGCCTAACCAACTGAGCCACCCAGGTTCCCTAGTTTGTTTTTTTTTTTAATTTCCATAGGTAAGGTCATCTTTTTGTACAAATCTTATGTGGAAAGAAGGTATGAAGTTATTAATTCATGAGGTTTAGTTGAGATCTCATTGCTGTTGGAGAATCCATTAGCTTTCACTCATCTATTCAGCACCCTTCCCCATCTCCACTCTGGCATTCCAGTCTCTAACACCACCTGCCCCCTAAATATTACCAGATGACTTGCCTCCTCTCCTACAAATAAAAGTCACAAACAAAATCTCTCTACAAATAAAATCCATAAACAAAAATCGCCCTTAACCTCACATCCAATTTACCTCTGACTTTTTCTATATTTTTGCCCCAATTTTTTAATTGTAATACTCATTCCTAATATCCACAGGTCTTTTTTAATTGAAATGTGTCATACATACAGAAAGGAGTAGAAGTCATATTTGTACAGGTCAGTAAGTTTTCACAAGATGAACACCCCTTGTATAAGCAGGGCAAAGTTTAAGAAGCAGAACATTCTCAACCGTTCAGAAACCCACCTCATACTCTGTTTCAGTTACTGCTCCTTTGTCAATAGCAATCACTATCCTGACTTCTAACAGCATGGATTTTTAAACTTTTTTTGTTTTTTTGTTTTACTTTTTAATTTTAAACACATAGACTCACATAATATGTACTCTTTTGTTTGTCTTCTTTTACTCTACATGCCCATAGTTATTTTGATCCCAAATCTTTCTTGTTCCTTTGGAGCCTTGATGAAGTGATAATCTCTTTTCTTTTTATCACATATTCTTATTCTTTGCTGACTCTCTTTCCCTTATCCTCAAAGCCACTGCTTTTTCTCTTTTTCCTCATTATCAAATTTCTTGAAGAGTCTTTTTCATTATCTATCTGATCATCAGCAAACTACCTCCAATAGTATTGGTTTCCTTCTCCTCTTGTCTCTTCTCTTCTTTCCCTCCCTCTCTCTTTCCTCTCTCTCCTCTCAGAGATACCTACAAGTAAAATTGCATACTCAAAGAGTACATTTTCTATCCACTGTCAAATTCCATTTCATAGGAATTGTGTCATCTTGCATTCCCATCAGCACTGCACACTAGAGTGTTTCACCAACACATTATGTGTCAATCATTTAGATTCTTAAGAATATGATATGTTGAGAAATGGTATCTGAATGTGGTTTTTCTTTTTTCACTTTTTCTTTTTTCCTTCTTAAATAATGAGTGAGGTTTTAGATGTTCTTTTATATTATAAACATCAACCCTTTTCCATATGAGTTACAGATATATTTCCTTGGTTTGTCATTTATTGTTATATTTCCTATGGTGCTTTTGCCATGAACTTTTAAAAAAATTTTCATGTTGAGTATAATTAAGTAGTTTATTAACCTCACTTTCCACATATATAAAAAATAATAATATATACCTCCTAATAATCATGAGGATTAAATGAGTTAATGAGCAAATTACTTAGACCACTCGTGAGCACAGAGTAAGTGTTTTAAAAAAAGTTAGTTGTTATTATCTCATTAAATGAAGCATACAATTTCCCTAGAATAAATGAATGTTTTTCTTCTTGCTAAATTCAAAAGATAATTTAGTATGTGGGATTTACAATAGGTATATGGAATGGAAAATATTTTTGTTTGTTTCTTTGAAGAGCAAGGGTGTAATGGTTAAAGCATGGGCTTAAGAGCACACAGTACTTGGTTTGCATTCCAGTTCCCAGATTTGCCATCTCTGGACCTAGAGCAAATTAATACCACGCTCAGTTTTTCATCTGTAAAATACATTTACTATTGGTACTTATGTTAAGGGATATCAGAAGGTACCTGTCATAGTTTTTGGCATATGGCACTTGATAAATGTCATATATTATGAATTTGGATGTATTAAAGGTGATTCTCTGGATAAGAAGATAAGATAGTAGCCTGGTATATGACTTTATATTAACACAGACCTTCAACTACCTCAAATATAAATAGTATGATTATTTAAAAATATACTTAAGTATAACTTTTATCAAGGTTGTTTTCAGTAGAATTTAGGTAGCAGCTAATTTTATTTTTGAAAGCCTTAAAACAATATTCTATATTTCTAATGGATTGATCAAATACCAAATTTTCATTTTTTAATATCAGATTTTCATTTAAAAAAGATATTGATATAACTAAATAAATACCGATCTGTATAGTTTATATTTTTTTAATATGTCTCCTGTACTGATGGGAACAAAAATCGTTCAGCTACCAGAAACTAAGTTACGTTTTCCAATTCCACCAGCTGAGAAAAATGTTCCACAACTAAAATCCACAGAACTATGAGCAAAATTGTTATGGAAACCAGAGATGACAAAACACAACCTTACAGGTAAAATCATTTTTTATTTTTGAAACAGAAAAGGAGACTTGAGTCCAAGTCTCTCTGAGAGGTTAACTGACTTGCATAAAGTCATGCCAACTTGAGTTTAGGATAGAACAGGCAGGAGAAGTCTGCTCTGCTGATCACTGTTAAGAAAGCTTTTCCCTTAACCTATGCTAATGCTTCTGCTAAAAGTCAGAACAGTTAAGACTTTCTAAGGAAAGGAATGTCACAAAACAAACATACTCTGGTTTTCCTAGCACTGATATGTTTTGGTTTTATCTACACACTTAAAAATATACATATATATTTTCTCAGAGGTCTTTCACAAGTTGGTATTTACAATCAATTTAACAGTGACTAGAGAAGATTTTTATATATATTTTTCTTGCCATAATAAAAACAATTACTTTTTCATAGTCCTAAATAATTACATAGTTTTTGCTTGACAATAGATTTCTTGTAAAATTATATGCAATGGAGTGTATGCAAATGGTAAAACTCTTAGACAATTATTTTGTTAGTTTTTTAAATTACATTTATTTAACTAAACTCCATGTTTTACTTCACATCTATTTAATGATACTATGTCCATCTCTATATCATAAATAATTCACTTAAAATATTGTGAAGATAAATTTTTTCTCTTTCTTGGTATTTCAGGAGCCATTCTTCACTCTCTTGAAAGATACAGAGGGAGACAGTTAGACCTTTGCTGCCTGAGGGCATCAGAAGTGAAAGACAGTTATTAAGGTATTGCTTGTGGGCTTATTTATTTTTGGAAATAATACTGACAGGAATACAAGCTCTTTGGAAGACAGAGAAAGATAAAAATAGTGGGCCAATTTCCTGGGTGCTTTGAAAGGCCTATTAAAATCACTGGCAATGTCATAATTTGACAGGGCTCAGAAAAACCCTTTAATTTTGAAAATAGTATAATGCACAAAATTTGTTCTGTGCAATTGATATCAGATGGTCAAATATTATTCAGAAAATGAAATAGATGATCTTTCTACTCACTGACTGTCTATAGGCCAGATCAGGTGTACACTGACCAGAGATTTCTTGAACTCTGACTTTACCATATCACTAACTGGAAAAAGTTTTAGAACTCTTATCTTCTACCCTAGTGGGACAATTTTGACTTCTCCCTTGGCTCCACATGGATTCTTGGCTCTGTTATCCTGATACTCTGGATGTTGCCTTCACTTTCCATTTGCATCTGTCCGCTAATCCTTACTCATTTGTGTAGATATCCTCCGTGCTACTCCAGCATGTTGACTATGCCTCCACCTGCCTACCTGCCGTACCCATCTGTGGAGATGTTCTCCATGCTATTACATGTGCTGCTTATTTCAATCTTCTCAGCCCTCCATCACTAATCTCTCAAGACAGTATTAGAACACCTTCTACAACTCCTCCACCTTCCTTTTTTTTTTTTTTTTTTTTTTTTTTTTGTAAGAAGGGAAGAAGGATTCCTCTGCAGACGGCAGAGAGCAATGTTGACCACTAACTCAGGTATTTCAGTTTTACTGCTCCAATTATATTGAATTGCTAATAGAGACAAACAGAAGGGGAATTTTTTGAAGTTCTTCATATGTGTATTGACACATTGAAATAGCTTGTCCATTCTTTCTTGTTGGTTTTAACCAGCAACTCTTTCATTCTCTGAGCACATAGATCCCTACAAGGGCTGAACCAGCATGATTCCAAATACAGCCTTACTGCACCCGCCACCACTCCACCTGGACTTTTGTCCTTCTAATGAGCATAACTCAATCAGTCAGGCAAACTTCCATGTCTAGAAACCCAATACCATATTGGTTAAGGTATAATCTTTATATTCAGTAAGACCTGGATAAATTATTTCATCTCTCACAATTTCAGTTTCTTTTTTTGAAATCTGTAGAATTTTATAGAGTTATGGGGAAATTCTTAAAGTTGTATGAAAACTGCTTAATACACAGTCTAGCATAAAATAAGCACTCATTACATGTTAGCTATCATTTTGGTGATTTTACCTCTTGACAATCTGTGTCCCATATAATCATTTCCATTTCCCCACCATTTGTCAGCTGTGTCTGTATATGTATGGCTTGCCATTAATGGACAAACTTTCTTTCTTTCTTTATGATTCCCAGGCCTCTGGAAAATCATAATAAAAGCCTACATAACTTCTTGAAAGAATAGACAAATAATATATTTTCTAATATCATGTATGTAATAAATTTCAGATAATTTAATAATCTAAGAATGGAACAAAAATCATGACTTAACCAGGAAGTAAATTAGGAGACTATCTTTAGAATCTTGAGCTGGGAACTTTTTTTTTTTTTTTAAGTTTCTTTATTTATTTTGAGAGGGGACACAGAGAGAGAGGGAGAGACAGAATTCCAAGCAGGTTTCCTGCTGTCAGCATGGAACCTGACATAGGGCTCAATCTCACAACCTCTAGACTACAAACTAAGCAAAATCAGGAGTCGTATATTCAACTAACTGAGCCACCCATCACCCCAGTTCTCGGGTCTTTCTTAAAAAAAACCTCTGAGATCATAGAGAAAAAGACTCCTATTTGGCTATTCAAGTACATTCACAAAACACATGCACACAACACACACACACACACACACACAATTTAATATTTACTATACAGTAAGAGGTAAATAAGAGAAGAGAGAAACTGCCAGTTTGCTGAGCAAAGCTTTCAGCCTTTACATATAAAAACTCTCCTATGTAATAACAGATAGATGGTCACTATAAAATATGAAAAAACTTCTAAAAATAAATAAAAAAGAGACATCCTGATAGAAAAACATGCAGATAACATAAATTATAATTCATACAGCCAATAAAATATGAAAAGATGATTAGCCTGAATATTGTGAAAGAAATGTCAGTTTAAACAAAATACAAAAGGGGCACCTGGGTGGCTCAGTCAGTTAAGTGTCCGACTTCGGCTCAGGTCATGGTCTCAAGGTTTGTGAGTTCGAGCCCTGCGTCAGGCTCTGTGCTGTCAGCTCAGATCCTGGAGTCTGCTTCAGATTCTGTGTCTGCCTCTCCCCTGCTCACACTCTGTCTCTCTCTGTCTCACTCTCAAAAATAAATAAAGATTTACAAAAATTAAAACAATAAATAAATAAAAAATATAAAAGAAAAATAACATTGGTGTTTATTAGAATGTTAGAAAATGGGCAATTTATATAGTGATTATGGTAGAGTCATTTGTTAATATTGTATTCTGATATTCAGTATGCCTATCCTTCAGGCAAGCAATTCCATATTTCAAAAAGAAGTCTAGAGAAGGGCAGCATGAATAGATTCATATACATTAAGTTTGCTTATTGCAACAATATGAAAAAAGTGAAATATTTGAAAACAATAAAATGTCCATCAATAGGGGAAGATTTAAATTCAAAATGGCATATCAATTTATTGGGATACTTAGCAGCCACTTAAAAGAATGATGTGTGTATCACGCATACCCACATACATATACATATATACACACATACATATATATGTTTTGGATAAGCTGCTAGATTAGAAGAAGCAAGTTGCAGATTAATGATTCAAGTTTGGTAAAGATAATATTTATGTGTATATTTTTATGTGCATGGATATTTATATTTAAATGAGAGAATTTGGGGAAAATATGCACAACTTTCAAAAGCAATGATCTCTGGAGATGAGGAATAGAATGAGATGGAATGGATTTGTATTTCCTATCAAATAAACTTGTATTAATTCTGTTATTGTTTTATCTGTCTCAGAGGGGTAAGGGTGAAGAGTTTGCCTAAAAGTAAAAACCTGAATTTCTGAATATATTCTGGAAACATATCCTGGAGAGATACTAGCCTGGGAGAGGAAATAAGGCTGACCTTGGACGAAGAGATGAGACAAGTAAGTCAGGACTCTGAAAGAGCTGCCTGCAAGGGTTTTTCTTCCTGGTGAGTATACATTCCTCCTAGAGACAGATTTGGGACTAGGCAGAAAGTGAGGATGGGATTTTGGCATTGTGTTTGGTTCTAAGATGCTCAGTGCATTTGCTTCAGAGGGTTATGATTTTGTTAGGGTTTGTTTGTTTTGTGTCATACCTCTATTAGCCCTCAGCCAAAGTCACCGCATGGTCAGTGTCATGCCCTGCAGAGCTGAAGACAGAATGGTGTTTCATCAGTGACACCTCTGTCCTTAGTTAGCTAAGGCAGAAGAGTGATGGACAAGATTGAACCCAGGGCTTCCACTTAAACCTTAGCAGAGAATAGCTTAGAAAAGAAAGAACTTTCAGGAAGCTGTTCCAGCACCAAACAGGGGATTATGCCTGAGCAATTGAATACAGTGAGGGTACATTATCTAATTTTATAGCCAAAAAATATGTTTCTTGAGAATTATATATTACATACAGATTAGATTTGGCTACTCTCCATTTTTAGATGAATTACTATCTCTCGATTACACAGAAGATTAATGTAATGATTCAGTATGATGCCTAAAACATTCCTTAATCTAGTTATTAGCCAACATTCCAGCTCAATTTCTCAGCCACTGTTCCTTCTATCCTCACTTCCCAAATTTGGCTACTGAGCCACCCTAAGTCTCAACCTCTTCATGCTGTCTTACACTTACTGGCTTTTGCTCACATATTGTAACCCCTTTCACATGAGAGAAGAAATCTTCTATCAGGTTTTCCTTCTGTTCCCCTAATATATCACATAGTTCATAACATATTTATACATAAATGTGTTTATACATTTGTCTCTCCTGGTAGCTTCTAGATAAAAGAATGAGAGCCTATTCATATCTGTATTCCTGATGCAATCCCAAGATAATAAGATAAATTATAAATGCTACTGGGCCAAAAAAAAAATTGACATTAATGAATGGAATTAAGGACCTGATACACTGGCTTTTATTTATATATGTATCTTTCTAGATGTAGAACTGATAAAATGGTCCCCTAATTCTGTTTAAAACAAGAACTGAAACTCTAATGATGGTGCCTTCGCTAAATAGTCCGTATTATTTGTGTATATAAATTTGTGTTTTATATGTATGTGTGTGTGTATATATATATATAAAACATTACATAAGTGCATATATATGTATGTACATATGTGCATATTTAATATATAATACATATATAAATACTCAGCACCTAGTCATTTTATATCAATACATTTATTACCATTTAAATTTATTCTTAAGGCATCTGTTAACTCTCTACTTAATAAGAAAAATTATTATTTTTCTTAAGTTTCAGAAGTCTCTAACTCTGAAGCCAATGTTTTAATGATAGGGAAAATAATGGACACACACACACAGGTGTGTATGTGTGCATGCATGTACACACACACAGAAACAGACACAGACACACACACATCCTTTGGGATGCATAGTCAGCAATACCTGAACTTCCCTGGACCTTATAATCTTCAGCAATCAAGTATCTGACATGCATGCATCTAAGGAAATCAGAAGAACTGGCAGGAAAAAACTATTTTATATAATTAACGATAATAGCAGGAAGAGAAGGCTCCTATATCAAATGTGTGAGGAAAAGACATAAATGATGTTTAAAATCTAACTGAAAGCATGGTACAAACAGTGCTACCATATTAGAATTCATTCTGTATAAAACCATAAACTGTTTATTATATAAAATGAGAGCTTTGTAGAGATGGTAAGTTGGATGGTAAGAAGATATAAACCATATGGAAATTACTAAATAGCCTCATGTAATAAACTATCTCTTTAATACACACTGAGTATAATACCAAAAAATGCTACCTGCCATTCAACACTATATATTTGGCTAATTGATGATTTATAGCAAAAACAAATTGTAAAGCAGTTTACTTTATAATATAAAGGATTCTTATATACTTATCATTTGTAAGGGAAATTTTATTTCCTTATTTTGGCTTTTGTCCATAATTCAGTATAATGTAATTTTGGTGAATGTGAATAGGTCAATTTGATTTAAAAACTTCTAGATGTTATACAAAAGAAAAAATCCAATTTGTCCTATTGAACCTGAAAAGTAAATCCTTTACTTTGGTTTCTCAAAGAATCACTGCTTTCTAAGTTTCTCTTAGGAGAAGCATCACCGAGGCAGTGATTTATGTTAGTATCACATGACTTTGCCCATTAGCCTATCAAGTTAGAAATTTTTTAAAAGTTTATTTATTTATTTTGATAAAGAGAGAGATAGAGAGGGTGCAAGCAGGGGAGCGGTAAAGGGAGGGAGAGAGAGGATCCCAGGTTGGCTCCGAGCGCTCAGCTCAGAGCCCGGATGTAGGGCTCAAACTCACAAACTGTGAGATCATGACCTGAGCTGAAACCAAGTCAGACACTTAACTGACTGAGCCACCCAGGCGCCCCCAAATTAGGAATTCTTGAAAAACAATTAGCGGCTTTACTGGGATACAATTTATATACCACAAAATTCCCCATTGAAAGTACACAACTCAGTGAGCTTTAGAAAATGTATTGACTTGTGCAACCGTCTGTACCGCCCAGTTTTAGAACATTTCCATCACTCAACATGTTCTTTGTGTCATTTGCATTTAATCCACACTATTACCAGCAGACCAAGGCAAGCACTGATTTGCCTTCTATTTTATAATTTGCTGTCTCTGATCATTTCATATAAATGGAATCGGGCATTCCAAATGTACTCATTTGCATTTGTCTTCTTCCATAATACTTAGCATAATGCCGCAGCATATATCAGTTGTTTGTTCCTTTTTATTATGAAATACTCTTCTATTGTATGGATATACCACATTTGTTTATTCGTTCACCACTTGATGGACATTTGGATTGTTCCCTGTTTGGGAATATTATGAAAAATACTGCTATGAACATTCCTATCCATACATTTGGATTTGCTTTTATTTCTCTTGGATAAATTTCTAGGAGTGAAATTTTTGCCTCATATGGTAAGTTTATGTTTAACTTTTTAAGATATTGCCAAACTCTTTTCCAAAGTGGCTTTATCATTTTACATTTCTGGTAACATTGTCTAAGGGATGTGGTTTCTCCACATCCTCACCAACACTTGGTATTTTGTCTTTTTGATTAAAGCCATTTTGGTGGATGTGTAGTGGTACCTTGCTGTGATGTGAGTTTGCATTTCTGTAATTGCTAATGATGCTGAATACTGTTTAATTTGCTTAGTAGCCGTTCATACATTTTCTGTAGTAAAATCTCCTTCAAAGAGTTTGGACATTTTTTTGTCCTCTGTTATATTTTGGATGCATCATCCTTTATCAGATATATAATTAGAAAATATTTTCTGCAATATGTGGCTTGCCTTTTCATTTTCATAATGGTAGCTTTTGAAACACAAAAGTTGTTAGTTTTGATAAAAGCGATTTATCTGTTTTATGGATTATACCATTTTGGTGTTGTATCTAAGAAATTCATAAACTGTTTATTTCTCTGTTTCCAGAAGATTTGCTCAGCTTATGCACAAATATGAGAGAGTGCTTCAGAAAATTATCCACACAACAACGATAGCATTATAACTTCATAACATCAAAAACGACAGTTAAAGGAAAATTTCCTCTATTTTCTGTCTACACAATACTCACTGAATACTCTACTCCTAATGTGTGTGGGGTTTTCCCCCACACCAAGTAATTCTCCAGCTCTTTGTCAGACACTGACTGAGTGTTCTAATCTTAACTGAATTTGGACACTCTCTACCTGGAGATAGCACTAGATCCCACAGGTTACAGACTCAGCCTCACAAGTCTGTCTCCTTCTCCCCCACACTTCGGACACCAATCTGTTGTTAGCAGTGCTTCTGACCAACGAGCAAAGGTCCTCACAACTCCCTTCTTGGGTTCCATTGTGTGCTAAAAGGGCTCACAGAACTGAGGAAAACAGGTTACTTACTATTGCTGATTTATTACAAAGGCTATTTCAAAGTATATAAATGAACAGCCAGATGGAAAACGTGCACAGGGCAAGGTATTTGGGAAGGGACATGGAACTGTCACACTCTCTCCAGGAATGCAACCCTCCCAGTACTGTATTCAGCAGCCTGGGAGCTCTCTGAATTTGGTCCTTAGGGTTTTTTATGGAGGCTTCATTACATAAACAAGATTGATTAATCATTGATCACTGGGGAATAATTCTACCTCCAGTCCTTCTGTCCTCCCCAGAGAGGTAGGACTGGTTAGTTACCCTGGCAACCAGTCTCCATTCTATGCTTATCTAGAAGCTTTCCAAAAGTCACCTCATTAACATGAACACAGATGCGGTTGAAAGGTGATTACAGTGAATAAAAAATGACACCTTTATCAATGCACTTATCACTTAGGAAATTCCAAGGGTCATAGGATCTCTGCCAGGAAGGAGGATGATAACCAAATATGTATCTTATTATAAATCACAATATCACAAACAATATGAAAGAAACTTCAAGATAGGTATGCTTGAAATAATTTATAAAATAAAGTAAGATATGGAGGTGAGCTGACACCGAGAACTGGATTGTCATATCAGACTAATTACCTAGTATTAAGCTTTATTAAAGCAACATAGGCAACCAGGAAAAGAAACAGATAATGCAGAGACATCTCTGTCTAGGACATCCTGTATGACTCCCTAGGTCTTTCTATCCTGCACTGGACATAGACTCTCTGTTTTACAAGGAGCTCACCAAGTGAGGTTTAGAAGGTTTTCTCACAGCACAAAGTGCATTTAAATAATGAAATATTTTTATATGTTCCATTTTCAGACTCCAAGGAGTATTATTCCTTACAAACCTTAGATTCTGGGTTTATTTGCTATAAGTAACCCTTTACCAAGAACATTCTACCAAAGTCATTCAATAGATAAGATCTCTCCCTTCTAGCGAATATCATTAGTCTAGTTACCAAGAGGTCCATTTGGCATGATTAGATTAGGTCATCAGCCTTTTTTTTATTTCCTTTGTAAGTATTTGCTCAAGTAGAAAGAGTATATGGATCACAAACCAGCTGTTTTATATCTTACATTCAAAGATGGATACATAGTTAAATAACTAGATTTAACAGAAATTAACTAGAATTTCTAAAAATAAAAATATCATCATCAAAATTTTTTAAAATCTTAATAGTTAAGTTAAATGGAAGGTTGGATAGAGATGTAAAGAAAGAAAAGATACCTAAGTATATTGCCGTGTCTCAGTGTAAATTTGTGATTATAAATCTTACATGGGTTTATAATGCCACCCAGCAATTGTATCATGCTTGTGACATCTATTTATCTCCATTGTCCTAGAAAACTCTGGCATATCTACTTCTTTCTCCTCAAACTTCCAACAGCTTCACCCCCATCCCTACACTTAGTGATTAATTACTTTACTTTGACTTAATGATAGTATTGATATAATTACCAGAGATCTATCAATTCCTCTCACCCATTTCTCAAGAGAATCCCAATCTTCTATCTGATGCAGGCTGGGAGAAGGGAATAGCAGCCACTTTCAAAAGGCATTTAGACCCATCTCCCTTTTTGCCTTAGGATCCTAGCAGGAAGCCAGTGGAGCTGGAGGAGGGGGATAGAAAACAAACAGACAAACAAAATAAGCACCAAGTCTAATGGAGAGTCAGGAATGTATTCTGGGCACAGCACTACAGTGGGAAGAGAAGCGCTGTGAAGGCCACACCCCCAAGACCCAAGCACAAATTTTGTCTAAGATTAAGGTAATCAGAACATCCAAGAATTCCACCTCCTCACCTTCCCCTGTCACCTCAAGACCATGTTGACCAACGTACATTAAGAATAACTTCAGAGGCAACTGGATGGCTCAGTCAGCTGAGCGTCAGACTTGATTTCGGCTCATGTCATGGTCCTGGGTTGTGGAATCACAGCTTGCAAAGGGCTCTGCACAGAGGTGGAGCCTGCTTAACATTGTCTCTTTTTTTTCTCTTCTCTCTCTCTCTCTCTCCCTCTCCCCCACCAACCCCTCTCCCTTGTTCTTCCTCCCTCTGCTCCTCTCCCCCACTAGCGTGCTCTCTCTCTCTCACTCTAAAAGAAAATAACAATAACTTCAACATATCTGGGAGAGTAGGAAGAGACAGAATCTCTCTGGGTATGGTGCAAAGGGCAGACTGAAATCAAAAGGCAGAGTGGAAATACAGAAATGACCTCTGGCAAACCAGGCCCATCTTAAAAGTAAAGTATCACTTGAGGAATTTGAAATATGTGTGATACTAAAAATAAATGGTAAGAACAAACTTCAAATCAGTCCTACTTCTGACCTGATTAAAACAAACCTCACATTAAGTTATAGGCAAAAGAAAGGGCTTATCAGGAAGCATGAAAATATTTGCCACATGAAAACAACTCAAAGTTCCACTGACAGATGAATGGATACACAAAATGTGGTATATACATGCAATGGAATGTAATAAAAAGGAATGGCATTCTGGTATGTGCTACAATATGGATAAACCTTGAAAACATGGTGAATTAAATAAACCAGAAACAAAAGGACAAATATTGTATGATTCTACTTATTTAAGTCATGCAGAATGGGCAAATTCATAGAAACAGAGAATAGAGGTTACCAGGTGCTGCGGAAGGGGAGAATGGGAGTTACTACTTAATGGATACAGAGTTTTAGCTTGGGATGATGAAAAAGTTCTGGATGATGGATGGTGGTGATAGTACAACAATTTGAATTTGCTTAATGCCACTAAACCGAACACTTAAAAATGGTTAAAATAAAAAATTTTACATTTATATAGTTTGCCACAATAAAAAAATTATGTTTGACAAATATAATTATATTTATCCTAAAAGGACTTTCAAATTTCAGGGAAAAAAAGGCATATGAAAAGAGAAGAAGAAATATACTCCAAAGAGACAAAGCCACTATACAACCAGACTCAGATATGAGTACTATCAGATTGGGAATTTGCAATAACTATAATTAATATGTTAAAGTTTCTAATGAACAAGATAAAAAACACACATGATTAGATGCGTGATACAAAGGCACAGAAGTGAAAGCTGCTGGAAAGAATCTAGGAATACTAAAAATTCAAAATAAAACAAAACACAGCAACAAGATGAAGGATACCTTTGATAGACACATCAGCAGATTCAACACAGCTAAAGAAAGAACCATGAATTTGGAAACAGGATAACAGCAATTAACAGCTTTAAATGCACAAATAATAAGAAAGAAAGAAGAGCAGAATATACAAGAGCTATAGGACAATATCAATCAGTCTAACATCTGCATGATTGAAATCCCAGAAATGAGAAGGGTATGGAAGAAATACTTAAATGGCAGAGAAATTTCCAAAATTAATGACCAACACCAAAACTGAGATCCAAGGAATTTTAGAGTAAACTTTCTGTAAACCAACTATGTTCTCTGATTTCTCCCTTTTTTCTCTCTAGAATTCAGATTTGCTGCAACCCTCCCCAGCATTTCAAAGATAGTTGCTGCTCAGAGCAGCAACTCTTGCTATCTTGTATATAGCAAGAAATTTTAAGACCATTAACTGTAAATCTATTAGTGTGTGCCTATGTATTGATTCTCTTCTGTATTTCTGTCCCTCCAGTTGAAATTTCTATGACAATATGTACTTAAATATTTCAGAGCGACAGTGTGTGCAACAATAGCCAAATGTAAATTAATTTAAATATTTATTAAAATCTTGAATTCCATTTGTTACTCAGATCTAACTGACGTATAGAAATTTAAAAGAGAAAGAGATATATGGCAGAACAAAATCAGATCAATAATAAAAGTATATGTCAAAGTGATTTATTTGTTCTTACAGGAAGGCTAGACACTTAAAAGGAGATAAAGAATAAATGAAAACTAACACTTTTTAAAATATATGTAAAGTGCCATTATTCTAATAGAAAGTAAATCTTTCAAATAAAATATGAAAATAGCTTATTTCAGTTAAATATATTTATCTTGAAAAAAAGTACAGACTTTTTGAAACTTGAAAAAAAGTTACAAAACTTTTATAAAAGTTGTGAAAAGACATTTCAAACTATTACTAATATTTTGGAGGGTCTGTATCCATAGATTGTTTTTATAAGGTGGATTGCTTAACCTTTATAAATATATTCCTTATTGCAGCCAGGGGAATATGTTAGACTCATCCATTAAACATTTACCTAATAACTTTTCAAAGTTTTACAAGTCTTGTGATTCCAAAATACCTTATCATTTATTTTATATGAACATTTTATAAATGATGCATTTCAAATTTTCCAAGAAACTCAACAGAGATATAAGAACACCCCTTATTTTGAGGATGGGCAGTAACTAAAATTTATGCCACCGTGGTATGAGTATTTATAAAGTCCTCCAACTTTTTCTGACTATGGCAAGTTTGTAGTTTTAGAATTAAAATAATAAATGTTGTTCAGGAAAAATCCTCAGCAGTAGTCAGTGCCTAGAACAAGGTACATATTTAAGAAAACATGTAGAAGAAAGGAAGGAGGAAAAAAGAAGGAAAGGATGAAGGTGGAGAAGAGGGAGAGGGTGAGGAGGAAAGAAGGAAAAAGGAGAGGAATCATTTACTTCCTTTAGCTTGATGGCTCAGTTTGTGTGATTCAATATTTTAGACATGGAGAGATAAAATATCATATGTCAAAATTAAAACTGGACTTCTCTTACAAATTTAGAGACCAGAATTCATTCATTCATTCATTCATTCGTTCGTTCGTTCGTTCGTTTGTTCATTCATTCAACACATTATTTGACTGCTTACTTTTTTAGGCACTGAGTTTGGTGCTGGGATATAAAGATGTTTTCATGCATCTAGACTCTAAGCAGCTTCTATTCTTATAAGAAATTATGATATAAATTAATCAGTACAATACAATGCAGGAACAAGTAGCAAATTTTCACAAAGTGAAATATAATCACCTCGGTTTGTTAATTTAAGGAAGGCTAGAAAAGGAATAATAACTTTCTAGTTTTAAAAAATGAAACAAAAAATAAAAACCAAGGAAAAGCATTCCAGGCAGAAGGAGTCAACCGTCTAAAAACTGGAATGTGTAACATAGCAACAAGCTGAAATTAGTCTACTATAGCTGGAGGGGAGTCTGTGAAGGGAAATATATTTGTATTGGTAGTATGAAATTCAAGGCAGGGGCATGTCAGGAGACTACTGCAATGGTCCAGGCAGGAGACTGTGGACAATGACAACAGGATTGGAGAGCAGACAGCAAATATCTAGAGATATTTAAAAGAAAGAATAGGGGCGCCTGGGTGGCTCAGTCGGTTAAGTGTCCGCCTTCAGCTCAGGTCGTGATCTCACAGTTCGTGGGTTTGAGCCCCGCATCGGGCTCTGTGCTGACAGCTCAGAGCCTGGAGCCTGTTTGGGATTCTGTGTCTCCCTCTCTCGCTGCCCCTCCCCCACTCGTGCTCTGTCTCTCTCTGTCTCAAAAATAAACAAACTATATAAAAATTTTAAAAAAATAAAATAAAATAAAAGAAAGAATAATCAGTAATTCGTATTCATTAAAAATATTCATGGGGAGGAAATGCAGAAATATTTCTAATATTATAGCTAAATATACAGTAGGACATTTACGTGATAAAGAAAAGAGAAAGAGCAATAAATTTGGGAAAGAAATGAGTGTAGTCTACCTGTTGCATTTGAAGTGTCCTTATGTAGGACATCCAAGAGAAGATGCCCACTATATGTTATGTACAAGGGTCTGAAGGACAAGCAAAGATATGAATAGTACATGACAATGTAGAGGAATAACCTTCTCCGAGGAATGTGCAGGGTTTCATTACCTTTCTCCTACTCTTGTGAAGATAACTAAATAATAAAATCATGCATTGGTGAAAGATTCTAATAATTTTTTTCAAATAGAGAAAATCTGAATTATTCACCAAAAGCTTAGAGCTTATGTGTTTTAAACTACATTAACATTTCCCGAAATACATAGAGCTAGGTCACAAATGTCAATTCAATGAAAAGTGACAGCTTTGGATTATAAGCAATAATTTCTTTTTTTATGTTTATTTATTTTTTGAGAGAGTAAAAAAGTACAAATGGGGGAGGGGCAGAGAGAGAGGGGGACAGAAGATCTGAAGCAGGCTCTGTGCTGACAGCAGAGAGCCTGATGTAGGGCTTGTACTCACAAACCATGAGATCATAACCTGAGCTGAAGTTGGACACTTAACTGACGGAGCCACCCAGGTGCTCCAGAATTTCTTAATAATAAGAATTAGTTGCTTAGCAAGAGGTGTCCCAATAACATACATAGACTATTCAGTTTTCTAGTTTACATTAGAAAGTTTCCTGTCAAAATGTCACTAGTATAAACTAGAGAAAGCAAAAATGAACCCACTTTCCTTAGCTTTTTATGAAACATCTCCTGGATTTGTTACAAGGCTAATTAAATAACTGCACACTAATGAAATCATTGATGCAAAATCATTTTCAATAATTACATAAGCTTCAAGTAACATCTAGCCTATTATGTGCATGCTTTGGGTCTACCAACAAGTAGCCTAAGATAGTTCCTGATCATGTGAATCTAGTATCTAAATTAGAGAGCTAATTAGCTCCTGATGAATGGATCCAATAATTAAGAATATAACAATTGCAAACCATCAGTTTTATAATAATGACAATTAAAGATATTTATTATGGCCATATGTAATATAGTCAATAAGTATAAATGGAGATAAATAACCAAGAAAGTACAAGAACCCTGCTATTCATGGGGTACTGTTCTGAGCACTGAAGACACAGCAGTGAATAAGGTCAACATGGTCTGTGCCCATGAAGAGCTTGTATTTTAATGGGAGAGAGATATAAGAGAACTATTTACTATTTATTATTTACTATTTATGTGATAGATTCTATTTTCCATGAAAAAGGAGTACACTACCTCCAGGAAAACATCTGAGTCTGAATAAATTAGGTTTATTACTTAACAGAGCAAGGGATGATGCACACCATGGGATAGCTTCCTATTAAAGGAACTGGCTTTGATTGGGTCATTTTGGGGGATAATCCAAGAAAGCAGAGTTTCACTCCAGATTGGGTAATGTCAGAAAGTATGGGCAATTTAAATCAATGACGGTGTCTCAATGAATATTATATATCAGGATTATTGGTAAGAAATATTGTAATGGTAATTGGTAAGAAAGCAATGGTTAGTTATATTAGCTGGGGAGGGAAGTGTTTGGTATTTTGTGAGTTACATGAACGTTTTGTTTTTGTGTGTGCTTAGAAAAAGATACTAGTCTTTTTTTGTCTCACTTTATCATAGTATCAGAGTGCCTTTGTGTGATACTGGTGTTCTGTGAGATTGTTTATGTCCAAGAGGAGCATGATTTGGCCTGTGAGGGCCAGGCCAGTTATTAACAATGTTACAGTTAAGCTATAAATGTCAGAGCAGTTCCTATGTGCTAGGACATTTTTTCTCTTTCTCAGGAAGAAAATCACATTTCACTAGAAATTGGTAATTTTAGTTAGTGATATTTCAGAAGTAGTTCAGTTAAAAATGCAAGTCTGAGATTTAGATGAAGAAAGCTCTGAGCTACAGGTGTAAATCTAGGAATTAGTGTATCTAACTTATTTCATACGCATGTATATGACATCCGCTAGAGAAAAAGTTTAGAGTGGTTAATCTAAGATTTAAAGAACTTAACATTAAAGACTGGATATGAGGGGGATATGTTGGCAACCAACCAAAATATTGCAGCAAGAGAAATTGGAGTAAAATGAAGAGTATCATCAAGGAAGTCTAGTGAAAATAGCAAGTCCAGAAGAATGGCCAAACTGATACATGCTTCTGAAAGGTCAGCTAGGAAAAAGACTAAAAATAGTATTTATTTAGAGACATCTATGTCCTAGCTGACCTTAGTGAGGATGAGATATTTAAATAACCACAGTGGAAAGGAGATGGGAGGGGGTTGAGCTGGGAGGTGGGAAAGAAGCACAGTGATTAAGGAGGAAAGCAGAAAAGGAGAAAGGTCAGTCTAGGGCAAGGAAAGATTTGAGAATTTTAACATGATAATTGGAAACATCTAAATGTAAGATAACTAAAGAATAATAGATGGTGTAAAACTACTGAGAAAGTGGGAGGGGTGGAAGTATGAGGCAACAATGACTTTGTCATCACAGTATGAGGGGAAGTGAGGGTAGGTGTGGATACCAGTGTTAAAGGTTGTCCGGCGATATCGAAGGGGTTCCATTCTGAGACCTCTAGATTCTCTGTGAAGTAGAAGAACAAGATGGAAAAGTGTTCAGATTTTAGGGAGATTTCAAAAGGGATGGTTTTACTTATCTTATGTTGCAATTTCAAACAGAAGGGAGAAAGTTCAATCAGGACGTTTATTTTCCACTTGTGTTATACTATCTTAATCCGCAAATTACTAATATTAGGCTAAGAAAAATTCCCTGCCCCTTGGCAGACATACCAAAAACTCATCTACTTAGATTTAGGCTCAAACCCACAATGTTTTATAGACTGCTTTTAAAGTATCCCATGGAAATCCTGAATCAAAGGTATTTTTATTCTTATCTGGTGCAGTTTTTCTTCCAAACCAGGAAAGTTAGGAAAGAATGCTTAATAAAAGTAATAGACTTAAAAATAATCCAATTTGATTCATCTAAACTTATTTTGGTAGAAGAAATAATATAAAATATTTGTTTCTTTTCAAATAACATCAATATTCCCATACTTTGATATTGCATACTCCATTTTTTTCCTTATTCAATTAAATTACACTTTTATGATCTACTATATTCCATTATAGGCATGTTTCTATTTCATTTTTTAATGTTTGTTTTTGAGAGAGAGAGAAAGAGACAGAGAGAATGTGTGTGTGTGTGTGTGTGTATGCGAGCGCGCACGCGTAAGCACGGGTGGGGGCAGAGAGAGGAAGGCACAGAATCTGAAGCAGGCTCCAGGCTCAGAGCTGTCAGCACTGAGCCCAGCGTGGGGCTGAAACTCCTGAACTGTGAGATCATGACCTGAGCCGAAGTGGGACGTTTAACTGCTTGACGGACTGAGGCACCCAGGCGCCCCAGCATGTTTCTATTTCTTAATGCTATTCTATCTCCTCCAACGCATGACTCTTCCTGCCATAGCACAAACAATTGCAGTGTTTATTGGGTTTGAGTCTATAAACAGTCAGTGGGAATAAAGCACTCCACTATTGTGTTTTTGAAATTATGAACATCAATACTCATTAGCACCTTTAACATTTAGCTATTTTTTAAAATTTTATTTAATAGTTTTGTAAATAGCAAATATTAAAGGGCCTTCAGATATAATCCTACTTCTGTAAATCAACACACAAAGTAAATTTGCCTTTTTTTCTTGTCCCTAAAGCATTACATCAAAATAGTACATTTTAGTTAGGATTTCTGTCTTCTTGAGATGAAATATTAGAAAAGATTATGGGGTTAGCACTTTTTTATCACCCATATAAATTTCATATTTTTCTATCTTTAAGGAAAAGGTCTCAGGCTTACAGACATCTAAAGTGAAAGCATGCATAGCTGTCCTCTGTTTCTCCACACAGTATCAATGTATGTAGAGAATACATTTATATCACAGGAAATTCATATGCAGCTGTTCAAGGGACTTCAGGAAATCTAGTACTTTGTGTGTGTGAAACTACACTAAACCGTTCTTTGTAGTCTCTAGCTCCAATGGCATTATAAAATCATAGCTCAACCTATTGTGGTTCTTATTTCATGATGTATGTAAATCAAACCATCATGCTGTACACTTAAACTTACATGGTGATGTTTCTCAATTTCTCAGTAAAACTGGAAAAAAAAAGAAAAGAAGAGTTAATTTCTTTTAAAAAAATCATACCTCAAAGTAGGGCATTGGTTGTTATTATGCGTCTTTCTGTAGAAATATGTTTGCTACAATATGTACCATCAACGTTAAAGGTTAATTTATAATGAGTATATGAATAACAAGACTAAGTTGGTCCCCCAGCAATACATTCTTTTTTTAATGTTTATTTTTTATTTGAGAGAGAGAGAGAGAGAGAAACATAGAATCCAAAGCAGGCTCCAGGCTCTGAGCTGTCAGCACAGAGCCCAACCCCCGGGCTTGAACTCAAGAACCATGAGATCATGATCTGAGCCTGAGTGGGATGCTTAACCATCTGAGCCAACCCAGGGGCTCCTCCCTGCAATACATTCTTGAATATAGTTTCAAAAAGTCCAGGGACTGCCGACTTGAGGCAGCTCACAGCAAGTTTTCCTCTAAGTAGCTTCTTTTACTTGTTCCCTCCACCCAACCAACAATAAAGTGCTTCCTGCTGTCCTTGCTACTCAATTTCTTCCATCTCCATTGCTTCCCTGCTTTACCTCCTCTGCCTTTCCGCTCCTGTCTGAATCTCATGTTTGCAAGTTCCTGCATTAACATTGATAGAGAACTGGTCTTGAGGTTCCTCTTTGATTTCTTCAAGGTAAATATTTACCGGAATATGCCAGTAACATCCCTTTTTTTGTTTGTTTATTAGTTGGTTAGTTTTGTTTTTGCTTAAGTTAGTCCAAGACAATTTATGTTGCTTATAACAAAAGAACCTCAACTATTACTGAAATTGATTTGTAACACTTTCACTTTTACAATATGAGAAAACAAAGCTTCATTAGTTGCCCAGTGAATAAAGAATTGAATTTATTTTGCTGGAAATGATGACGTTCTCAGAATAATTAGATTCAAGCCAGAAATACTGCTGGGACACTTGCTAAATTAACTAAACAAATCAAAGGATAAACAAATCACCCTAGGACCACTTCCTTATAAATGTCTGCCCTTCGAGATTTATTTTCCAATTCTATTGGTTAGAAATTCCAGGTTGATTTCAGTGTAATATACTCCAACAGCCTTCTCTGCTGTTGTTATCTTTTTCTTTCTTGTCTCTCTACCCCTACCTCTCTCTCTCTCTCTCTCTCTCTAGCTCTTTCTGTTAGTAGCATTTACCCTAATTTCAGTCATTTTTTAATGATTAATTATTTTTGAGAGAGACAGAGTGCGAATGGGGGAAGGACAGAGAGAGGAGACACAGAATGTGAAGCAGGCTCCAGGCTCTGAGCTGTCCGCACAGAGCTCGATGCGGGGCTTGAACCCACAAACCATGAGATCATGACCTGAGCCAAAATCGGATGCTTCGATTCCTGGGATGAGCCACCCAGGAACCTCTCAGTCTATGTTTTAATATCCATCTTTTCCACTGAAAACTCCTCAAAAATTGAGATCCTTTTCCTATTCTTCCAGTAATCCCATATCTAACAGAATGGCTGGACATATTTCAGACACTCAAGACCATTTTGTTAAGTGAATGAAGGAGCAAACCAATGAGTTACTTAAAGAACAAATTTCTTATAATAGAGAATGCTGGTCTCTTCGCATTCATACTCTACATAGTAATCATGGTCCCTCCAGTCCAGAGAGACTACATTTCACTAATCTCACAGGAGTCATCAAGTTTTTGCATAAGACTTTAGAGGGACTTGGCTATTAATTTATTTTACATTCCAAGAACCTTTTATTCTAGTTCAGGCCTTCTCAGCCTGGACCCCAGAAGGTATATGAATGGATTCTAGAGGTTCATAAATCCTCTCGTATGTGTCTGCCTTGGTGCATTTTTCTTTCCTGCATAACAAATTCAGAGCTATCATCAGATTCTCACAAAGGAACATCTAAGAGTACTGGTCACACTGAAGAGAACAGAAATACTTGCCAAAAAGCTAAGTGGTAAAACAAGTATTATATGTTACATAATCAACAAATCAAGGAGACTTCAGTGTTTCTAGAGTTGAAAGGAAGGGCAGATTTATAAAGCTGGCCTGTTCTAGAGATAATTTCACAGTGGAAGTTGAATTTGATGCATGGGTTGGATTTAGACAACTGGAGTAGAGGGAAGAATGTATGTTTCAGGAGAATGAGATCACAAAATGGAGAGACTATGGGAGTTTGGGAAGCTTCATTTCTCTACATAGGCAAGACCAAGTTATGAAGAACTCCTCATTGTTCTTTTTAGTTGATAAAAAAAAAACACTTTTTGGATGGCAAAGATGAAAATATGCAATGCACTGGCCAGATACTGTGATATAGACCATGCTGACCTCAAGATGTATTCAGTACAACTGGGAAAGAGATAAATTACAATGTATTGCACTAAATGTTAGGATAGAAATTTCATTAGGAGCATCAGGAAGGGGCACTTTATCACTCCTATCCTGTCCCAGGATTAATTAGTCAGAAATAAGTCTCTGATAAATACAATTTATACAAAAGATGAGAGGTAAGAAGTATAAAGAAAGTGAAGGTATTTGAGACAAAAAAACAAAAACAAAAACAAAAAACCAAAACTTATGCAAAGGCAAGTGAGTGAGAATATGGAGGCACGGGGAGTGGGGTTGCTTGGAGTGCAGATGCGTGGAGGCAAGAGATGAGGAAACAGGAAGGCCTGGAGTACACTGCTAAGCAGGTCTGATTTCATCAGGGAAGTCACATTAATGTTAACATCCACTGTCTCATGTGTGGACTTCTGATTGCCCTTCTCTTCTTATCTTAAATTCTACTCCTAAAATCAGTATTAAACTATCTGTAATAAACTAGAATTTAAATAAAAACATGAAACAAACAAAAAACTCAAAAAAAATCAGATTAACCTACTTTTAACTCAAAATTACAGATTTTTTACAGAAATAGCTGAATAAGATCTTTGTTACTAGTGTATGTGGTGTCTGGGTTCAAGTCTAGCATGAGAAAGACTGCATAAAACATATTGTTGACTTTAAGCCTTAAAAAGAATTAAGTCATCCTCATGAAAGGCTACCTTGAAACACTGATGGAAGCATCCAGGAAACTGGATTCTAGGCTCTACTGTAGGCCTAACTTGACATGTGATCCTAATGGGGCATGTAGTATCTCCAGGTCCCAGTTCAGCTATCAATAAAATTAAGGATTTCAATAAGAGCAGTGATTCCTAGTATTCTGGTTTTCACAGATTTTTGTTTCCAAAAGAAGGAAAAATTAATTGGAAAGATTCATACAGTGTTGACAACTATTTCTGTTTTGCATAAATGAAAAAATAAACAAGCAAACAAAACAGCAACAAATAAATGTTACCTATGATCACCAACATCTTCTAAAAGATAATATAGCACCCAGGATATGAATAAAATTAGCTTTATTGAAGAGATCATGCCGCCATTCTTATTTTTGTCATTTTGGCATGCACAATTGAAACTTGGTCTTGCACAGGTAACAGTTGGCTGATCAGGGTTTGGGAACCTCTATCTTACTTCATCTAGGCTGCTCATTAGCAGCACTTGGAGAGCTTTATAAACAAAAATACCAATGCCCAGCCCAATTTCAGACCAATACAATGAACTTCCTGGAGATATGATCCAGGCATCTGCATTTTTTCTCTCCATTTGATTCCAATTTGTAGCCAGAATTGATAAAACACTGTTCTTAACACCTCTAAGGTCCTTCAAGACCTATGAAAAAAAATTTAACCCAAGGATTTGACATGTGATGTTAAGAACCTGTAAGATTCTGTAACATTTGTTTCAGTCTTAGAAAGTCACACATCAGGAATTTTCTCTCCATGTGAAACTTTAGCAGAATTATTTTCACTGGTTTATTTGATCTCTGTCTATAAATTGGGAAATTAAAGCTTAGGTTTCTAAATAACATTTGACACAAATATCTCTCATAACTGATGATTTACATATTAAATCTTAGCTCTTAAAATTTCCATGAGTTCCAAATTCTTTGTTTCCACTTGATTAATAGCCTTGCCAAGAGCTCTCTTTGTAAAGTTGTAATTTATTTCATTTGAATAATTTTGGCTTTAAACACCTCATCCCAACATTCAAAGGTAATTACTATCATAAAGCCTCTGTTTGAAAATGGAGGAGCAAGCTTAAGTTAGAATTTAAATATTAATTTTTTTTTTCTAATTCATAGTGCTTAAAGTAAGGTCAAAGGTGAGAGAAAATCATTTTTCCCCAGTGAATAAGCTAGATAGAGGTACATATTTCAGAGCCAGGTTGCTTGTTTTGAGTGAGACAGATGCTCTGTTTTCTGCAGGCAGGAGTTTGGAGGATTTATAAGACAATTTTAATTAATGGGCTCCCTCAACCATAAAATAAGTACATTTGTCTTGTAGTGTAATAAAACATATCACAAGTCTGAGGATTATAATATGCTAATGTCTAGTTCTCTTTAAAGAAACTACTGTTCTTACGGGAAAACTGTACTTTTTTTTAAAACTGTGTGTTGTTAATAGCAAAATGCTGGCAAAATTACATGGTAGCTTTGAATTGCCAACAATTTTCAGGGACAAAATAAAGGCAACATTATTTTGATCTGTTTACAATTAAAATTAAATCTAAATGAATCTATGCCTTTACTTTTATTGTGGTTAAAATTTTCTATTGTTCTGGTTTCAAAGTGTCTAAATAATTGATTTATAAATTTTATGTGTTTATGCTTCAATATTATATACGTAGCAATTTGAAATTTAAGTCAACATTAAAGCAGGGTTTTTTTTTTCTCAAAAATGTTATGTTCTTTCCCTAAGACACCCACAACTTAAGGGGCTAAAAAGATAAAGACAATTTTTCTTTGCCTTAATGATAAATCCCATAAATGACAAGAATCTAGAGGCATTGGGTTATTTGTTTATTACATTTATAAACAAGTAAGCAAATATTTCCTGGTTATTATATCAAATCACAGCTAATCAGCCTAATTAAATCTTTTGGTACGGTGGAGAAGGGAGTCCAAGAAAAATTAATTAGCATATATTTTCAGTCCGTGATACTCAAACTTTTATGGGTATGACTGACATATATTTCATTTCATGACTCGATAAACAGATATGTACATACGATATTTGTATACAAAACAATTTTAAAGCTGTGGCATTTCTAATATAATTTTTAAAAATTGTATTCAATTCACTATATTAATTTCATTACCTACTAGCAAGGTGCCACCATCAGCTTGAAAAATACTTTTAAGCTTTAAGTCATTTGCTTCATGGAAAATGACCTAGACTGTATTAGTTTATCTTTTCAGAGAAATGCCTTCACAGTTCATAGATTCAAATTAACTTCTTGACTAAGATTTAAATCCATCATTAGAAACAGATGCGATCAGACTGCATATTGGAAAAAAAAAAACTCTGTAAAATTAAGGTAAAATACATTTCTATTATTTCATTAGTATTGTTTTTATAATAGGCATATAACTTTCGCACAGAGTTTATGGCTGTAATGTGTCCCTCTCACAGAATGATATGACTGTGGAAACTGGAACTGGCACTCAGCTCCCCAGAAGGGCTTCCCAGGAGGAACCAAACTGGCCCACCCCAGGCTGTCTGTGCAGCTGGAGCAGCCCTAGGTCCTCAGCTCAGATTGAACTCCAGAGCGCAGAGACCTGCATCTACTGTGCTTGAAGAACTTGGGAGTCAGAAGTGGCTGTTGACAGTCAGTTGCTGACTACCTCTCACATTCACAATGCTGCTGTCCATAGCTTTGTGAGGTACCCAAGAATGCCCTGCCTTTTAGGGGACTAATTCTCCCACTATTCTTGGTTTGAATCCTTTTTTCTCTTCTGTTTTTTTTTAAATGTTTATTTATTTATTCTGAGGGGGGAGGGGCAGAGAGAGAGGGGAAAGAGAGAATCCTAAGCAGGTGCTGTCAGCCTAGAGCCCCAAGCGGGGCTTGATCTCATGGTTCGTGAGATCATGACCTGAACCAAAATCAAGAGTCCATCACTTAACTGATTGAGCCACCCAGGTGCCCCCCTTTGCTCTATTTTGTATTTGCTCAAGACACCTTGGAAGTGTGACCTGTGCTATCATGACTTCCCTTGTCCAGGGCATTCTTGGAAATCCCATCTTTCATATTTCTTACTAGTTGATAGCTCCTGTCTACGCCCACCACAATAGGGTGACTCTAAAAGACTGCATACAGGAATGATGACAGAGGGAGTTTATCTTCCTTCTATACCCAGTTGGTCCTTGTCTTGATTGCCTTGTCTCTTTCTGTCATTAACGCACACATCTGAATATACACAGAGATCTTGAAGGATCCTCTTATCTGAAGACTGTGGAAACATTTTCTGATTTTGTAGAATAGTCCTATGATTGAGTGATGTTCAAACGCCAGATCGGTCTCTGCCTTCACAGATGTCTTCCCATTACTTGGCTTCCGACAATTTAATCTCTCAGGTTTCTTGCAACTTATTCTTCAAAGGAAGAATAAATTGACAAGATCGATCAAGATGAATATGTGAAAGGAGGCATTTCCCACTTTCTATATTCACTGCTAGTGGAATGTGGTATCAGTCCATTCTAGAAGAAGCTGGAATTAGAACTAGGAACAACAGCCAGAGATAGAAGATGGTGGCTCCAAAAAGCTAAAATGTGGCTGAAAGAAGGAAAAAGCAGCAGACTACATAGGAAGAAATCTGCAGAAAGAAAAGGCCAGAGAGTGAAAACCTTTTGCTCAGCTCTAGAGGCCTCCCTCTCAACAGAGGGGAAGAGTCCGTGGCATCTTAGGTGATACTATCAGAATAAAAGAAACACATGGATTTTGACGCAGCTATTTCATTCCCAAGAATTTGTTTTACTTATTTACTTGTGTAAGAAAACACACATATATAAACACAAATGTTTATTGTGGTATTTTTTTTTGCCTCTTTTTTTAATTTAATTTTTTTTTTTTTTATTTTTGAGACAGAGACAGAGCATGAGCGGGGGAGGAGCAGAGAGAGAGGGAGACACAGAACCTGAAGCAGCTCCAGGCTGTCAGCACAGAGCCTGACGTGGGGCTCGAACCCACAAACCGTGAGATCATGACCTGAGCCGAAGTCAGAAGCTTAACCGGCTGAGCCACCCAGACGCCCCGTTTTTGCCTCTTTTTAAAAATTGGAGTATAGTTGACACACAATGCTTTATCAGTCTCAGGTACACAACATAGTGATTCAACAACGCGAGACATTAGGCTGTACTTACCACAAGTGGAGCTACCATCTGTCACCATACAATGCTATTACGAAACCAGTGACTATATTCCCCATGAACCTTTTATCCCCCTGACTTATTCATTCTATAATTGGAAGCCTATACCTCTTACCTCTTTTCAACCATTTTGCCCACCTCCCATTCCCTCTCCTCTGGCAACCATCAGTTTGTTCTCTGAATCTATGTGTCCAGTTCTATTGCAGTATTTCTAGATGTGAGGCACTCTGGATATGAAATGTTGAGTAAAATAATTAAAAAAAATGAATCTTTACAGGAAAGGATAAGATTATGTAGAAGAAAATGCTTTTGGAAAATGATAACAATAACAACAATAAAAACCATAATAAGGCTGTGAATGGTTCAATCATAGTATGAAAATACTATGAAAAGTAAATTTTTATTTTCTTTAATATTAACAAAGATTAGAAACCTTCTATGAAAAATTATTGGACCTACACTATTGGACTTTTTACAAAAGAGTTGTAACAAAAATCGTTTTATTCTATTAGAATGGTGGATTTATTTGAATTCCAGTTTCCTCTGGTAGATTGCAAGACCTTGATAACCTCTACAGATCTGCTAGACAGAGCCCAATATCTGTCACATAATGACTAAAAATAATTTTGTGACTCATTATTTATTCAAATAATCCAGTGTGTCAAAATATATATGTAAACTAAATTTTCTCTTTCAATTCCTTTTTAAATAGTGAAAAACTTTTAAGTATACTTGTACTTCCCCACTGACAGTTGAAGTGAACATATTGAAAAGAGAGCAGTTTCATTTTGTCCCTGGCTAGTTTTATAGAAAAATAACACAACAATATAAGAACTGTCAACCCAATGTCTTGCACTTTCAATCTCTTTTCCAATAACAAGGAAATAAAATAATGCATCATAGATGACATGTAATGAATTTTAAATCTGTGATTGTATATTCATAATTGAGATAAGCACACACAAAAACTCTATTGAAACTCCTTTAACATACTGACATTCTCCCCCATTCAGAACCCATTATTAAATTCATTGACCCTTTCACAGTTTCTCTTTCTATTATACATATGTCTTCTCAAATGTTGCTGAATAGCAATATAGAAGTCCAGTTTTTTCCAGAGATTGAGAAAACAATCTTTCAACTGCCTTTCTTAAAAGTGTTTCAGGGGTGCCTATGTAGCTCAGTTAGTTAAGCATCCAACTCTTAGGCTCAGGTCATGGACTTTTGGCTCAGGTCCTGGACTCAAGGCTCATGAGTTCAAGCCTCATATCAGGCTCTGCACTGGTTGTGATAGATACCTATTTTAATGCTATAAATTTAAGTGAATTTAGTATTGGTGCAGGGTTAGAAAAATAAACCAATTGAATATAATTGAGAGCCTGTAAGTGGACCTAAATCTGTAACAAATGGGGTAAAAAGGTAGATGTTTTAGTAATTGCCTCTGGGACAGTTTGGTATTCATATTAAAAAGAAAAAAGAAAAAAATTATACCCTTGCCTTAGATAAAGGTAGACCAGTAAAATGAGAGGCAATATGGCACTCCCAGGAAAGAATGGACAGACTGGCCATCTTTTATCCATGTAGGTGTCTCTGTGCTGGCCTCCTCTTTCAGCTGCAATTTCATGGACATAGTGTGGTCACTTCAAGAACTTGGAATCTCAGTGGGAGCAGCCACTACATTGTGCTAGTGTGAAAAAGTCCTCCTGTCTCAAGTGGGCCTGCTCGCAGTGCTGGCTTCACCTTACCTCCACCACCCCACCACCTGCTTCAGTACTGCTGGACCAGGGAGACATTGACAGCCTCATGGATTCATTGAGGAAAAATCTGATTACAGTATGTGGGACCCATCCATGGCTGTCCACACAGTTATTGCTAATAAATCAGTAAAATTAAATAAATATTCAATATAAAAGGAAGTAAAATAAAGGGGGCAAAGGCAAAAATAAGTAGGACAAATGCAAAAGAAATATCAAGATTTTAGATTTAAACCCAAACATTTCAACAGTGACATTAAATGTAAATTGTCAAGACACCCTACATAAATGGCAGAAATCATCAAGTTGGATTAAAAAAAATACACATATCTAACTACATACAGCCCAGAAGAAACACACTTTAAAATTTTTTTTAAGTTTATTTATTTATTGAGAGAAAGCGATAGCATATGAGCCAGGAAGGGGCAGAAAGAGGAGAGAGAGGATCCCAAGCAGGTTTTGTAGGGAGCCTGACATGGAACTCAAACTCATGAATCATGAGATCATGACCTGAGCTGAAATCACGAGTTGGTTGCTCAACTGACTGAGCCAACCAGGCACCTCAAAACACACTTAAACATAAAGAATTAAATAGACTAAAACTTGAAGTACAGAAAAAGATATAGCATGCCAATTAAAAAAAAAGCTGGAATGGTTATAGCATCAGACTAAAAATCCAATTAAGTCCAAACAGAATAAAAGAACACACACACACACACACACACACACACACACACACACATCCCCCCAAACAAAACACACACCAAGGCACATCATAATCAAAGTGCTGAAAAAAATCATAATGAAAAAAATCTTAAAAGGAGACAGAGAACAAAGACACATTGTTTATAGGCTAGTGGTCATATGGTTGGTTACTGCTCTTCATCAGAAATAATGCAGGCAAGAAGACAATTTCAAAAAGTCATTAAAAAGCCATGGGAAAAGGTAAGAGGCAATATCTAATTTTATATACAGCAAAATATATGTAAAAAAATCAAGTGAAATATTTTTTTAAATAATAAAGAACTAACATGATTTGTTACCAGCAGACTTGCTCTTTAAGTAACATTAAAGAAAGTTCTTGAGGCTGAATAAACATGGTAATAGATGAAACCACAGATCTACATACAGGAATACAGAATGCTGGAAATAGCAAATCTGTAAGTAAATATAAAAGGCTTTTTTTCTTGTTCATTAAATTTTATAGAAATAAGACAAAAATAACAACAGTGTTCTATGGAACTTATAACAGATATAGAAGTAAAATGTGTGAAAACAATAACTCAAAAGGAAGGAGGAAAGTAGAGAAACTTTTAAAATTGTTCTTATTATAAACAAAAATATAAAGATATTATATTTAAAACAATTTAATATTATTTATTTCTATGATGAACATAGAATAATACATAGTTCAGGGGTGCCTGGGTGACTCAGTTGGTTAAGTGTTCAACTCTTGATTTTGGCTCAGGTCATAATCTCATGGCTCGTGAGTGCAAGCCCCACCACTGGGCTCCATGCTGGGCATGAAGCCTGCTTATGATTCCCCCTCTCTCTCTCTCTCCCTCTCTCTCTCTCCCCTTCTTTATCCCCCACTCTCTCTCTCTCTCTCCCCTTCTTTATCCCCCACTCTCTCTCTCTCTCTCAAATAAAAAGAAATGCATAGTTCTAATGCTTATGATATAAAAGAAGAAAGGTCTCAGATCAAACTACCACCTGAAGGAGCTAAAAAAAAAAAAAAAAGAAGAGCATATTAAATCCAAAATAAGCAGAAAAGAAAATGGCAAATATAAGAGCAAAAATCAATTGAATAGACAACAGAACAGTAGAGACAATTTTTAAAATGAAAACTAGGTTTTTTTTTTTTTTAAGATTGATGAAAATGACAAACTCCTAAAAAGGAAGTCTTATCTGGAATAAAAGAGTGAAAACCAAATGACTAATATGAGGGGTGAAAGAGTACCTTATTTATATAAATCTCTAGAAAGTGCTATTCAATCTACAGCAACAAAAGATGAGTTTTCTTGAGGTGGGAGGCAGAGGTGAAACAAGAATGGGGAAACAAGGAGAGTTTACAAAGAGGAAACTTTTGAGCCTTCCAGTCCTAAAGCTGGAAGGCTTAAGACCTCAAAAGAGCCAAAGTTACAGTTCTAGTCCAAAGGCAGGTTCTAGCTCAGGCAGTCAGGCATACATTCCCTCTTAATCATAGGAAGGTCAGCCTTTTTGTTATATTCAGGGCTTCAACTAATTGGATGATCATCTATATTATGGAGTACAATGTGCCTTATTCAGTCTACTTATTCAAATGTTTACCTCATCACAAAACACCTCACAGACACACCCAGAATAATGTTTGACCAAATATCTGGGCACCAAATGGCCCAGTCAAGCGGGAACATAATATTCATCATGAACATGCACACTAAACGACAAATACAAAAATGTCCTAACACAGAATAGGAAAAATTGAAAACTACATGCATGTATATCAACACTAGAATCTATAATAAATTGTGGTTTATTGTTACAATGAAATACTTCATAGTAATAAAAATAAGTAACAGTGACTAGTAGCAACAGGGATAAAACCGATAAACATAATTTTGAAAGAAAAATGTATATAAAGTATTAGATATTGCATATACCTGTTTGTGCCTAGTAAAAACTATAGATTGAGGTATCAGGTGCCTGGTAATGGGAGAGATTGAGTTGTGAGAAGGTTTATAGAGAGATGGGGGTTGAATACTGGAAACTGTGTGGAAATAGTCCTATTTCCAGATGTACTGGATGTTCTAGTAATAGAAATGGTTTGAGATGTGTCCATTTTGTGACAACTGATTGAGAAATATGTTGTTTTGTGTGGTTTACTATAATTTCAATTAGTGAGCTAAAAAATTAGCTTGTTCTTAGAAATGCAAATATAAAGGAGGAAGAAGAGACAAGGAAGCTATGTAAATTAAAATAATAACAAAACAGTGAGTGAGTCGATTTGCCAGATACAGATAACATAATAGTTCTGACTGCTTTGGTGTAAGAACGGAAAGCCAGACAAATGGAAGAGTATTCTACCTAGAAAAAAATCATACCTGTATGGCTATTTCACATATGAAATAAGATACATTTGTTATTACTGATCAGTAGAAAAATAACTATCTTTTCAGTAAATGGTAGAAAATTTGGCCAACTGTATGAAAAAACAAAAAACCATACCATCATCTAAAATAAATTTTAGATGATTAAAATACCTGAATTTGAATGACAAAATTATAAAAATTTTTAGAAAATAATATATATTATACTCACAAATTCAAAGAAAGCATTTATTAAATAATACAAAAAATGCAAAACTAAAGAAAATGATAAATTTGAGTATACTGACATTAAGAAAGTATTACCCAAAGTGATCTATGATTCAATGCAATCTCTACTAAAATCCAATAACATTTATCACAGAAACAGAAAATGATCCTAAAGTTCATTTGGGACCACACAAGACCCTGAATAACCAAGGCAATCTCAACTAAGAAGAAAGCTGGAGGCATCATAGTTCCTCATCTCAAATTGTAGTGCAAAGCTATAGTAATGAAAGCAGTACAGTGCTCACATATAAATAGACATACAGACCAATGGAATAGAATAGAAAGCCCAGAAATGTGTGGGTACACATATATGGTCAACTAATCTTTGACAGAGGCACCAAGAACACAAATGGGGAAAGAATAGTCTCTTCAATTTGGTGCTGGGAAAACTGGATTTGCACATGTAAAAGGATAAAATTGGATTCTTATTTTATACCATACATAAAAATCAACTCATAATTAATGACTTAAACATAAGATCTAAAACCATGAAACTCCTACGAGAAAACAGGGGAAAAAACCTCCTTGATACTGGTCTTGACAATTATTTAGTGAAGATAACACCAAAAGCATAGGCAACCAAAGCAAAAATAAACAAGTAAGATTGCTTCAAACTAAAAGTTGTTGGCCCAGCAAAGGGAACAATATAGAAAGTGAAAGACAACCTACGGAATGGGAGAAAATATTTGTAAGCTATGTGTCAGAAAAGGGTTAATATTCAAAATATTTAAGGAACTCATACAATTCAATAGCAAATACAAACAAGCAAATGCCCTGAATAAAAAAAATGGTCAGAAGAACTGAATAAACATTTTTCCAAAGAAGACATATTAATAGCCAACAGGTACATGAAAAGGCACTCAAAATCATTAATCATCAAAGAAATGCAAATTAAAACCACAATGAGATATCACCTCATACTTTTTAGGGTAGGCTCATCAAAAAGCAAAATATCAAAAAGCAAAAATATAACAAATGTTGGCGAGCGTATGAAGAAAGGAGAAACTTTGTTGGTTGGTAGTGACAATGCAGATTGGTACAGCCATTATGGAAAACAGTATGGCGTTTCCTCAACAAATTAAAAATGAGTCTACCATATTATCCAGCAACCCCACTCCCAGGTATTTAGCCAAAGGAATTTAAATCATGAGTTCAAGGAGATATCTGCTTTCCCATGTTCACTGAAGCATTATTCACAATAGCCAAGACATAAAAACAACCTAAGTGTCTGTTAATGGATAAATGGATAAGGAAAATGCAGTATACATGTACAATGGAATATTATCACCCTTACAAAGAAGGAAATCCTGCCATTTGCAAGAAAATAAAGAGAAAGAAAGGGAGAAAGAAAGGAAAGAAGGAAGAGAAAAGAAAAGGAAGCAACCCTTAAAAGAATAAACACCTTCACTCAAGGGACACTAAAGACTTGTACTCCCTCAACAGAACACTCCAAACTCAGAAGAACAACACATCATGGAAAAAGGGATATGATGTTTAAGCAAACTAAATATGTTGCCGTGTCTAAAAAATCAAACGAATTTGGGAGGGTTAAAAGGGTTACCACAAAGTTAGACACTAACATGAAAAATGGAGAAGTCTAAATTAAAATCCACATATTTGCAAAGTAAAACTGTGGGGTAATAAGCCTGGACACTGTGGAAGCAGAGAGCAATTATTAAAAAAAAATCACAGGTAAACTTTTGAGGCTTGGAGAAATGTTTGCTATCTTGATTGTGGTGACGGTGTCACAGGAGTATAGTATGTCACCAAATTGTACTATTCAAGCAAATGCAATTTATTGTATGCCCAATAAAGTTGTAACTGAGTTAAAAACAAAATCCATAAAACTACTGCTGAAGTGCTTCCTGTTGTACAATTAGGGATAAAGTAACTCTGGCACTGGGGTGAGGCCATTCTGTGTGGCTGGAGTTGAAGTGTTCTATTCTGCAATAACACCCATAGGCATGAGCCTATCACTACAAAAGTAGGTATCATTCCCTCTATCCCCTCTGTTCAGTTTCTTTTTTTCTTGATGGCATAGATTTACAGAAATACTGCTAAAATCTATATCCTCCAGCCCTTCTAGACTTTGAGTGTATGTTTGCTTGTGTGTTTAAACTTGGGGGAACCAGAGAGACCGTATATTGTCTTGTGAGTCTGTTGTCAGAGGAGACATATCAGAAATTTAGAAATTCCTGGTCTCAACCAAATCTCTTAGAGAAAAACATTTTTTTTCCTGCAACATATTTTGTCTATTCTCTTCTCGGCTTAAACAAGTGTTCTTTTAGATTCTTGGTAGAAGGATTGAAATACAGCTATACTTGAATAATAAAACTATACATCAGCACATTTTATGTGGCTCATGGGAAGATGATGTTATTATCAGTGATTATAAAGAAGGCAAGAAAAATAAATTGAAATGAAATAAATTATTCTGGTTTGTTGGACTGTGAACTGCTTATGCTTTTCATAAATAGTTGAAGAAACATCAGGACATGTTGCACTAAAAGGTTACAGGCTGGATACTCTGGAAACACACAAATCTCTGGAGTGTGTGTGAGTATGTGAAAGCAGTCTGTGTCTGTGTATGCTACTATTTGATTGTATTAGCTCTCTTTTTTCCATACCAGACACTTATCCTGACACTTTCTTGCAATTTCATATTCCATCGGCTATATGTACTAATAATTTCAAAATCAAAAGCTCATACATAGATAAATTGTTGAATTATAAACTCATTCCAACCCTGCATTCTAGCCTATTGACTACTTCGTAGAACCTCAAATTCAACATCAGATTTGTCATCTGTAAAATGGGGGTTATGATTTAAGTACATATTGAATCAAAACCAAAATATACTTTTCATGTGGTTCATGGTTTCCAAAGTCTGTGAAACTCTGAACTACAATAAGCTGCCAAGAGGCTAGGCCAAGAGGATAAGGCCTAGCATCTGTATCATGGTTTAGAATAATCTTTTCATATTTTTTCATACCACGTATCATAATATACAACCTATTTTATATTTTCTTCATTCGCTTTTAAGCTTTATGGGAGCAAGAAATATGTCTTTCTTGACCTCCACTGAACTACTACAATATAATTCAAACACAGGCAGTTATTTGGTTATTTGGCACTCAGTAGCACCCTTAAGTGCATAATAAATAAATAAAATGGGTAAAAACACATAACGAGATCATTTGTAAAAAAAATGATCACCTAATTTTCAGTCAATAAGTGTGTAAGTTCAAATTAATATATGATTTTATTTTCTTTCTAAAATAGCACTAAAAGAGAATAGTATTGTTTTAGTAAAGGTATTCCACATTGGTGGAATATAAACAATGAAGGTAAGTAACTATATATCAAGGTTTTACAATATGTATGCCCTTTGATTTAGCAATTCCAGTTTTAGGAATTTTATATAAAAATTAGACAAGTGTCCAAAAGATATATACTTCTATTTTACTTATAAATAATAATAATACAAGAAAAAGAAAAAATACAGGTGACCCAATATAATGCATTGATTAAATAAATTATTGCACATAAAAATGATGAAATACTGTTCATCCACAAAAGTCACTCACAAATAGCACTTGAAGATATGGTAAATGTAAGTAATTAATGGAAATAAACAGCACAATAAAAAGATGCATATATAACAAATATCAAAAGTGGCTATCCCTAAATGATAAATAATGTGTTTTCCTTTACTTACCTACATTTTCTAAAATTTCCAAATTTCCTACAGTACTTATGTATTATTCAATGGTGTCAAATAAGTTATTTAAGCAACACTTCATCTGTGAAGCTTTCCTTATTTGTCTAAAAGGAATCTTAAATGAAAAATAAGTGCTGACATAAAATACCTGTACTTTCTCATTTGATTTGGAAAAATGTAATAAACCTTCAAAGCATAGATTTTATGACACGAATCTGTGAGCACAATTTAAAAACTTATTCAGAATTACTTTTATAGAAAATATTGTAGCTAACCAACATAAAGCCTTAATTAATGCAATTGATTCCTAAGGCAAATAAACAGAGAAATATTGTTAATTATTAACATATCAATACCACACTAAATGCAAAAGTTAATTTGTGGAACCATTAAATTACCATGGATTGTTCTCAATATGGATGCAAGTTATATACATATATGATTAACTCTCTCCCTTGTCTTATCAGAAAGCTACATATTTTATCATTTTATACATACTAAAGATAATAGTAAGATTTGAATGAATATGTCAAATTTGTTTTCTACAGTGCAAATCTAATAATCTCCTTTGAATATATACCTCTTGTGATGTTTTATTTCTGAAGTGATCTACCATCTTGGAAGGAAATCATTCTAGCCTCAAAGCACCAGAAGAGAGAAAAATTTCAGCACAACCATTTATCTTTCCTTTGAGGTATGTGAATATAATTAGTTAAAAGTATATTAGAATTACTATTAGAGCAT
>CM053571.1:71800058-71953168 GCA_028646485.1 Cryptoprocta ferox
TAAACTGCTCCATGATTTAATCAGAGCATCTGATCAGTAATACATGTCCTATCTTTATTGAGGACAAAGTACTTCCACTAAGTTAACCAATTCAAGGTCATGACACCTTGATAATGTGCATTTTTGTCATTGTTGTGATGGAAAGATTACTGCCAGTAGTGAAAATGAGTACCTATTATAGACTTAGGGTTTTGTTCTATGTTGACATAAAGAATTTTGTGGAGGGGCACTTGAGTGGCTAAGTCTGTTAAGCGTCCGACATCAGCTCAGGTCATGATCTCACGGTTCATGAGTTTAAGCCCCACATCAGGGTCTGCACTGATAGCTCAGAACCTGGAGCATGCTTTGGATTCTATATCTCCCTTTCTCTCTGCCCCTCCCCCACTCACACTTCTGTCTCTTTCTCTCTCTCTCTCAAAAAAAAAAACAACATTAAAAAAAAGAATTTTGTAGAGATTAAAAACTAGGAAGCAAGCAGTATTTGTGACTTGTGTACAGTAGTAACAACTAATGAAGTAGAGCAATAGGAGACATAGAAAAATAACCAAAATTTATCTGCAGAAGGTGCCCAAATCAAGTCAAATCAAATATAGAAAAATAGTGATTATTTTATTTTACTTTTAATACCAATTTCTGCTTTTCTTAATATTAAAAAAAATACAATGGCACAGATGGGCCCTTTGGAACTGGGCAATCTTAAATGCACATGCAATGATGAAGACCAAACTAGCACTTAACAAAATAAGCTAATCTGCCTATCCTTTTAAACTTCATAGAAAATATGCAAAGAACCAGAGAAACTAAATCAGCAGGCTTGCAGAAAGGTAGAACATCTCTAAGGCAACCTCCCTCCACAGATGGACATCCAACAAGTCACCAAAGCTCTCAGACTCTGCTTCTAAAATTATACGTAGGAATATTTCCCAGTCCAGTTCTCTCTACCTGCCACTGCTACCATGGTTCAGATGCTGTTCAACAGCAAGTGATTTTTTTCCTCAGTGGCCTCGTCTTGACCTCTTGTCACCAGTCTCGTCCTTCTTCTACCTCTTCCTTACAATGCTGGCAGCTTTGCATTCTGAAATAAGAGTCCTGATTTGCTAGGCTCCAAGCTTAATTAGATTTCTGGTGGCGCCTAGCTACATAAAGGATAAAATTTTAAACATTGAATGGAGTGTACAGAGCACTTCACAATCTGCAATCATAATCTTCAGTTCACCCATTGACATCTACTTCCACAGGTCTGATTACAACCATAGATAGTGGTGGAGAGGAAATTACATTTTGTTCGTTTTATCCCGATTACCTGGCATAACTCTTGGCAACTAATTCATGTTCAATTACTCTATAATTATTTGTGAATTAATTAATGACAAAACAGAAATGTTAAATCAACATATAAATATCAGGAGGTATCTATGTATCTATCTAATTAAACATTACCCTATTAAAATTTTTGAATTTTAATCTAAACAGATCTAAATCTGTTTGAAGGCAATGAAACATAAGAAATAGAATACTTGAGAGACACTGTCTGAAAAAAATTGTATTTTTAGTTTCTACCAGGCTGAGTGATGAAATTAAATAAAGTACTTATTTTATCTTCATCTATGACTAAAAAGTATTGTTCCTTGCCCTATCTAATTCTTAGGGTTCTTAGAAGGCTCAAATGAATATAATTAAGGTGCTTAGTAGAAAGTTTATCTAAATTCTCATTTTGCATTGTATGAATTAGATAAGGATTAACTCAGAGTTTAAACTATACCTTCCAAATACTATCTGCTATATATAGCATTTCTGAACAGTTCAGAAATGATTATTTAGCATTTGTTGAAATACTTCAGTGGTTAGGTGAAAATCAAATGCTACAAATAGATCTGAAAAATTCCAGAGCATAAATTAATCAGGACTTTTTGAAGAATTTAAAACATTCCTACTTTTCAAGCTTGTATAGGAAAGCTTAGCAAAGATGCTTTACTGTTTCCCATAAGCTTCCATAAATAAGGAAAACATTGTTCTCTTTTAACACAATAATATTACTTCTGTGGTTCTCATATTTACTCTGCATGTGTTTGATTAATCTCTTTTGACTTATGAATCCATAATTATGTGCTAATTTCTTTCGGTTATTTGATGAGTAGTCTTTAGAAATTCAAGCATTGCTATATAGAAGGTGAAGTGTAAAATGACTGAGTAAACCTAATGCATGCCTCAAAACTGATTTATTTGACAATACAATAATAATAACTTTAATTAATCCCATTTTCTTTTCCTTTTTTTCCTCTCATTCATATTTTGGGTTATATTGATAAAACTAGTTCAGTTTATCATCAGGAAATGTTGTCTATGGAGATTGATGTAATCAATATGACTATTTTTAGATGAACTGACTAGATATTTTGGCATCTGTCAGTATCATCAGTCATGATTCATACTGATAGTCCATTTATTTAAAGAGATAGTCAAGGAAGTGTCACTGGCAGAATAAAAAATAACACTATAAATGCAGTATTTCTTAAATTCCCCAAGGGTACATGTCTTCAACAGTAAGAGAAATATATAAAATTGGTGACATTTCCCTCTCAGTGTTGACCACATGGATCCCTAGAGCCCAACCTGTTTGCTTCTTCATTTTCTGTGGCATGCTGTCAAGATCCAGTAGAAAGAAAATATTAAGGTGGCCCAACTTCTACTTAGATTTGTAACTGCTACTGAGTTTTAGTGACTGTCACTAATTCAGAGGCATTGGGGTTTCAGATCTCTCTGATAATCTACATGCAGGAAGAAGTTGGAAACATCTTCATATGCAATAAACCCAGGCTGCTTCTCAAAGGATATTAAAATGATGTGATTTGGTTCATTATTTATAAGTATTTTAAATCATATAAATATACCACATATGTTCAATACCCAGATATATGCTGTGATAACATATTGCCTACATCTCACTATACTTTGTGGTCCATCCATCCATGCTTTACGAAGACCAGGAGAAACACATAAAAAATATCTTTAGTATATGTGCTGCCGAAGCGAGCACATAAAATATCTTTAAGTACTGCTTCCCAAATCTTGTTTACCCTCTCTCATCTTCATTCTGTTTTTCAGCTCCTAATCACCAGTGCTTATTCTTTTTTAATGAATTTTTTTAATGTTTATTTATTTTTGAGAGACAGAGACAGACTGTGAGTGAGGGAGAGGCAGAGAGAGAGGGAAACACAGAATCTGAAGTGGGTTCCAGGCTCTGAGCTGTCGGTCTGGAGCTTGATGCGAGGCTCAAACTCAGGAGCAGTGAGATCATGACCTGAACTGAAGTCAAACACTTCTAGGCCATCCAGGCACCCCAACAGTACTTATTCTTAATCTAGTTCCATCTAGACTCAGTTTTCATTATAGGATAGTGCTTGTTCAAAAACCAGTGAAAAAGCAGAGGATTGGAACGCTAACAAACTTAATGCTTGTGACTGAATAATGTTCTGAACTAGTCATGACTGCTCTCATAATGGGACAGTCCCGTCTCTCACCCAGAAAGAGTGTAAATGTTGGCCTGGTTCTCGCCACATGTTTACATACCATGCATGCTATCCTCTGCCTTTAAATGTCATCCAACTGATTCAGAGCTTGTCTTCCAATCTACACCAGACCAAACCAGGTCAGGTCTAAGGAAAGTAAAATTCTGAGAACATTCTGGTCACATTTCTGTTCCTATTCTTACCATCATCATGCTGGGAACCCTGACTCTGAGCTTTGTTTTGCTCTGTTATGAGTTACACTTTCTCTGCCATGTTATTTTTCTTTTCTTGCACTTAAATTCTATTTCATAGAAAACTGATAGTTTGATGAGATACTTTGCTTAATTGCCCTGCCATATATCTTGGTTAGGGCCATATTTTATTCTCATTTCTATGAAATGTCCAGAAAAGGTAAATCTGTAGAAACAGCAGATCACTGTTTTCCTAGGTCTAGGGATTGACTGTAAATAGGTACAAAGGAATTTTGGGAGGTAATGAAAATATTTTAAAACTGGAATGGGGTGCCTGGGTGGCTCAGTTGGTTGAGTGTCTGACTTCAGTTCAGGTCATGACCTTGCGGTTCATGAGTTCAAACCCTGCATCGGGCTCTGTGCTGACAACTCAGAGCCTGGAGTCTGCTTTAGATTCTGTGTCTCCCTCTCTCTCTGCCTCCCTCCCTCCTTCTCTCTCTCTCTCTCTCTCTCTCTCTCAAATATAAATAAACATAAAAAATTTTTTAAAAACTGGATTGTCATAATGTTTGCACAACTCTATATGTTCACTAAGAGTAATAATTTAAAATGGGTACATTTTATATCATGCAAATTATATAATGCAAATGATACCTCAATAAAGCTATTAAAATACATGTTCATCAACAAGGTATTAAAAGAGACATAAAGCAAAATTGCCATTATATTGGTAATTGTTGAAGCTAGTTGATAGATAGTGGGGTTTGATTTTAGTATTTAATAGCTATGTGTTTTTTACACTTAAATGTGAAAAAAAGAAAGGTAAAATTATAGGAGACTACGTAATCACAGCAAAAACACTGAATATAAATCTAGCTATGTTTAATACTTATTTGTTTCCTAATATGCTTTATATAGATTTGATATTAAGGGTAATTTTCAAGTAATCTGTTTCTTCCCTCATTATTCATGGCAGGTTATTAGTGTCTACTTCTAATCAAATTTTGGGAATTTTCTATTCCTAGTCTCATCAGTTGACCCATCCCTCCATTTATTTCCTCTGTGTTCCTTTCAAGTACCATTTTTTATTTTGACAACAAGTAGTACTCTTTTGAATTTAAGTTGGGGGATGCATGAGCATGGAATCTTGCAATGAATGTATCCAATCAGGTTTTAATGTTGTTATGTTTATGCTGCCCAAAGACCCAAGTAAAGGACTTAGGATTCATAGGGAGAAAAAAAAAATCAGAGCTATGAGCAAAGCAGAAAATGCTCTAATGTATAATTTTTGTTTCAAAATATATATACAATTCAAAATTTGAAATTGACAGGACAGGCCTTATTCAAAAATAATTTGAAAACAACAGTGATGTTTCCAACCTTATTAGCCTGTATCTTGTGACTAAAAAATTATTGAAAATTTATAGGATAAGATTATAGATGAGTTGCCTCAGTAGCTTTCCACTGCCTTTTAACAAGTGATTTTTGCTTTTATTCTGTCATTTCCAGTTTTTTTTCAGAGAGAGTTCTGATTTCCCACTATCTGTTTCAGACTCTTCATGCCCTCAAATATCCCCAATGATGTTGGTAAGTACACTTCTACAGTTACTCCTTTTCTTGGTCACTTTACAAATTTTTTTTAGTAGGTAGTTGCTAATAAAGGCACATTGATTTGAGAATAGGCAGTTGGTTGGAACACAATTCAATGAAACGGTGATGGGTAGATCTTACTGCCTTTAAAATATCAATTTATGTTTTAGTAATAGCCTTTATAAACAAATACAATGACATGGTAAATAAACATTTAAATAGTTCAAACGTATATAATAAAAATAAATTATTCCTCTTACTATTATAAATCTCCAGTTTTATTACTCAGAAGTAATGACTCTTAATGACTTTATTTGTTTGCAAAAAGAAAAATTAAGTATATCCTGTTATATATTTAATGACGCATTTTGAAGCTTTTTTATCAAAACATTCAGATTAATATATTCATCTGAATACTTTCCTCAATTCTATGGAAGTAACAATGAGTTTTTGTTTGTTTGTTTATTTATTTTGAGAGAGAGAGAGAGAGAGAGAGAATGAGCAGGGGAAGGGAAGTGAGAGACGGAGAGAGAATCCTAAGCAGGCTCTACACTGTTAGAATGTATGTGTACATTTTTTCTACACGATGGAATTTAAGTTTTCTTCCTATTAAATTTTTGACAAATGTTCTTTTGGCACATAAAATAGAAAGATGTTCTTCATTTTCAAGGACATGTATTTTATATGTCCCTATTAGATTTTCAGGAATAATTATATTATTGCAGTCCTTAATATTATTGTATCTAACTTTTTGCTATTGTATCTAACTTTGCCTAAAGATATGTTCCAATTATTTATTCTTTATTTAGTGCCATTTTCCATGAGAGTGTTTATGGTACATTAATTTTTTTTGAAATATTCAATTAGTGGCACCTGGGTGGCTCAGTTGGTTAAGGGTCCAACTTTGGCTCAGGTCATGATCTCGTGTTCCATGCATTTGAGCCCCGCGTTGAGCTCTGTCCTGACAGCTCAGGGCCTGGAGCCTCCTTCAGATTCTGTGGCTCCCTCTCTCTCTGCCCCTCCCCTGCTCATGCTCTGTCTCTCTCTGCCTCTCAACAATAAATAAATGTTAAAATATATATATTCAATTTAATTTTTTTATTTAATGTGATAATTTCTTTATAAAATGTCCTTCTTGAATCCTTAATGATTTGTCTTCAATTAAAATTTGCTTAATATTAATCATGTGACTCATAGAAACTAATTATTTATTTGCACTTGATTTTTTAATATGTTTTATCTATTCATTTCTTTTTCTTGCCTATTTATTTTCAACCTGAATCACTTGTTTTGCACTTGGATATTTTAATTATGCAATTTTTAAAAATATTTCTTTAAATCTAATCAAATGCTTTATTTAACAGGGTAAGTTTATTAACATTTATTCAATCAACATATATATTTAGTCATATCTCTATTGTGTTAATGCTATATTTTCATATTATCATTGTATTTTAATTTTTTTGTTTTAATTGTTTCTTTCACTGTATGGTTTATAATATCTTCATGTTGTTTTGTATGTCTGTGCTTTCTTTCAGAAATAATTATTTCTATAATCTATTTTTAGTCCTTATGGTTCTTTTAATGTAAATTTATTTAATTAGCTTGTAACCTGATTTTTTTAGAGTTAAACAAAATTTATTGTCCACCTGCATTCCACTCTGAGATAAGAAAACATAATTCACAACTTCTTACAAACTCCTATTCTCATACTCTACATTCCAATTTTTGTTACCTATATGATATGTTCCACAATATCAAGAGTTATAGATATTTTGCTCAGTCATCATTTTCCAGTTATTTTCCCTTGGTTTTATATTTCAGTAGACTCCATGTTCACTTCCTCATTCATGTATTTGTCAGTACAATTCAATCATTAGACAGTTTTGCGAGAAGCTGTGCACGTAATAGACCCTTATTTCTTTCTCTTATTTGAAAATAGCTCTTATCACTTGAGCCATCTTTTTGAATACAATTGTTTGGGATAAAGATTGGGGAGATGCACCTTGAGAGTAGGTACATTGGATTCAGTTTATAAACCACTTCTTAAATTCTATGCGGCATATATTGCCTTGACTATGTCTTTCATGATGACAAGGAAGCTATACTGGGTTGCAAGGAAAATCTTTGCTTTTCATTGTCTTCTATCACCAATTTACCTTTGTTGAATGAAATCAGTAGATGCAGAGCTCCCAGCAAAAGTGTCAAATTATGTCTCTCCTTACTCTATCCTGCCTCCACTCTGTGCTGCTTTAGTTCAAGCCATGAGTCACACACTTGGCTTTCTATGTGTGTCACCAACTTGTAAGAACCCTAAATGCAGCTTGATTGTCTGCTAGGGCATTTTGCTCTCATGCCTTCTCAATATTTGGTCTCAATTTCATTTCTCATATTGAGTACTAGGAGTGTAGCTGTTTTCTAATTAATTGAAAATGGAGTAATCTGTGTGGATCATTCTTTTTGTAGTTCAGATGGTTTCAGGAGGGAGAGGGGTAGAAATGGCTTTCATTTGCCATTTTTATCTGAAAGCCTCCAGATTGTTTCTTAACTGAGTCATATAACAAAATGATAGTTGCTTGGGAACAATTTAATCACATACTTTATATAAACTAGTAACTGAATTTTCTTTGGAGTTAAGTTAAACATTATAATTAATTGAAAGCACAACATACCAATTTCAGTTTAGCTTTGATAACTTAAGCCTTTTCATACAGGGTAAGTGGTGCTTAGCCTAAGAAAACAAGGTCTGTCAGTTATCTTGATTCATTTGAGTTGAGGAACTTCTGGAGAATACTATCTTTGACAATCATCCACAGACAAGAGAGCCTTTGTGGAAGCTCAGGTTTCCAGTGGGAGAAGTTCCAGAACACCGGTGGAGCAAGAAAACATGATTTTGAAGCACTGGGGAGGTTGAGAGGAATAGTTTGACTTTACCTGCATAAACCTTCTCCCAACGTGGCATAGTTCAGTGCCAAGAGTGATCTTCTCAGCCCCTGATTTCTTCCATGGGGGAAAGTGAGAGCATGTGAGTGAGTGCCCAGTTTCCCCATTTCTGTGGAATGCTGCCAAAGAGGCCCGTTTCTCTATCACCCTATCCCCAGCACTGAGTCATGAGCTGCCTGACTGGAGGGTAGGAAAAGGCTGGGAGAATGGCAGATAGGACTCTTGAAAGACCAAAAAGTGATGTGGGTCCTCTGAACTGTGTCACAGATATTATCAAGAAGTCCAAAGGTGAGCCAATGGGGATGCCTCACCCACAGATTCCTCTAACTTTCCCAAGGGCACTCTCAGCATAGCCACCTCATCCCCCATTGCCCAAACCTCCTTTCTATGGATGGCTCCTTGTGTGTGATACTGATGGTAGCAAGGGAACACTTCAACAGATGTCTAGTGAGTATGTGCAGAAAGTTGGACCAAATTTGCAGGCCAAGGATCAACCATAAATTTGAGCTTTAGCTCTATCCTCGGGAAAGCAAGAGAGACTTCAGCACCCAGTGTAGTACATTATAGGATCAAGACAAGGCATACAAACTTAAGAATTCTGCCATAAGGGAGAGCAAGAAGCATGAAATAGATGTGTCCATAGACAATCTAAGAAAGCCTCAGACTCCCTAGAAGGGCTGACAGAAGGTGTTCTTCTCCAGAGGTCAGTTAGTAAAGACTAGGAGTTGATTGTTACTTTAAATGCAAAGACAGAAATGCACTACTTGAAGTAGCATAAAAAATTAAGAAAACATGACACAACTAAGGGATCCCAATAATCTTCCAGTAACCAATCCCCAAAACATGGATGGAGATATTTATTTTTTAAATTTATATTTATTAATAGACAATTAATAAAATAGAAATATCATTTTATTACATATTTATTTATCTTTATAATTTTGGAATAAGTCCATAGGATATATTTATCCTTGTAATATTTAAGGATAAAGGATTTAAAATTTTTGTTTAAGGAAGCTCAGTCAACTACAGGAAAATATATAAAGGCAATTTAACAAAGTCAGAAAAACAATACATGAACAAAATGAGAAGATTAACAAGGAGATATATCATAAAAAAGAGCCAAACAGAAATTGTAGAGCTAAAGAATACAGTGAATGAAATTAAAAATGCAATAGAGAACATCAATAACAGATTAAATGAAGTAGATGAATGAATCTGTGCAATAGAAGATAGGACTTGAAATTATCCAGTAAGAGGAGTAGAAAGGTAAAAGATGAAAAAATAGTAAAAAGAGCCTATTTGAACATCAAAATAAATCATCTGTGACTCATTGGAGTTTCATAAAAAAGAGAGTAAAAGGGGGCATAAGCTTATTTAAAAAAAAAAAAAAGGCTGAGAACATCCCAAATCTGGGGAGATATTTGGATACCGAAGTTCATGAAGCTCACAGAAAACAAAATAAACTCAACTTAAAGAGATCTTCTCCAAGACACATTATAATAAAACTCTCAGAAGTCAAGGAAAAACATTAAATTTAATATTAATATTTAATATTTAATAAATATTAAAGGCAGCAAAAGAAAAAAAGATTGTAACTTACAGGAGAACTTCATAAGTTTATCATTGGATTTCTCAGCAGCAACCTTACAGCTAGGAAAGAGTGCATGATATATGAAAAATGCTGGGGGGAAAAAAAACAATGCCAATCAAGAGTACTCTATTTGGCAAAATTGTCTCTCAGAAATGAAAGAAAGATGAAGACTTTCCCAGACAAACAAAAGCTGAGGAAATTCATCACCATTTGACCTGCCTTACAAGAAGTGCTGAAAGGAGTTCTTCAAGCTCAAATGAAAGAAGGCAAATGAGTAACATAAAAACAAATAAAAATATACCAATGGCAAAGTACATTGTCATATTTAGAATACTCTAATATACTGTAACAAGGTGGTGTGTTAACCACTTTAGTATAAGGGTTAAAGAACAAAAGTATTAAAAATAGCTTTAGCTATAATAACTTATTAATGAATACACAATGAAAAAGGTAAATTGTGACATCAAAAACAAAATTGGAGGAGTTAAAGGGTAGAGTTTATTTATTCAATTGAAGGTAAGTTGTTATGAGCACAAAACACACTATTGTATCTACAAGATTACATATCTACAAGATTTTGTAAGCCTCATAGTGACTATGAAGCAAAACCATAATTGTTATTTTAAAAAAATTTACTGTTTAATTAGCACAGTGCCTTATGTGGGGCTCAAACTCACAAACTGTGAGATCATGCATGACCTGAGCCGAGGTCAGATGCTTAACCAACTGAGCCACCCAGGTGCCCCAACAAAACCATAATTAGATAACAAAAGATAAAGAGAAGGGAATCAAAGCATACAACTATGGTAAATCATCAGTTCACAAAGAAAGGCAATAAGAGAGAGAAAGAAAAACAAGGGAACTACAAAACAGCCAGAAAATAATAAGATGACATTAGTAAACCCAAATTTAGCAGAAAGAAGGAAGTAACAAATATGGGAACAGAAATAAATAAAATAAAGACCATGAAATCAATAGAAAAGATCAATGAACTAAAAGCTGGCTTTTTGAAAAGATAAAATTGACAAGCTTTTAGCTAACCTAAGGAAAAAGAAGACTCAAATAAAATCAGAAATAAACTGATTAAAAATTAAATTAAAACTGATACCTGAAATGGAAAGGATTAAAAGAGAGTACTATGAATAATTATGTACCAAGAAATTAAACAAACTATAGAAATGGATAAATTCCTAGGAACTTACAACTTACTAAGAGGTAATTATGAAGAAATAGAAAATCTGAACAGACCAATAATGAGTATGGAGAATGAATTAGTAGTTAAAAATCTCCCAACAAAGAACAGCCCCATACAGATGGTGTCCCTGGTGAATTCTTCCAAACATTTAAAGAAGAATTGACAACAATCTTCTCAAACTCTTCCAAAAAACTGAAGAGAAAGGAACATTCCTACACATAATTTACAAGGCCAGTATTACCCTAATAGCAAAGCCCGATAAGAAAACTAAAAAAAACAAAAAAGAAAGAAAAAGAAAAAAAAAAGTAAGAAAAAGAAAAAGAAAAAGCTACAGGCTAAAATCCCTACTAAATATAGATTCAAAATCTCTTAACAAAATATTAGCAAAATAAGTTAAATTATATATTAAAAGAATCATACACCATAATCAAATGGGATTCATCTCTGGAATTCAAGGATGGTTCAACATATGCAAATCAATAAATGTGATACACCACATTATGGAAGATAAAAATCACATGACCATCTCAATATATGTAGAAAAATCATCTACATGACAAAATATATTTTCATGATAAAACTTATCAACAAATTGAGTTAAAAGAAATGTACCTAAAACATAATAAAGGCCATATATGGCAAGCCCACAGCTAACACCACACTAAGTGATGAAAGTTTGAAAGTTTTTCCTCTAAGATCAGGTAAAAGACAAGGATATTCATTCTCACCATGACTATTCAATACAGTACTAGAAGTCATAATCTGAAGAAGCAGGCAGAAAGAGGAGGAGGGAAAGGAGGTGGGGGAGAGGAGGAGGAGGGAAAAAGAAGAAAAAAGCAAAGGCATCTACATCAGATGGAAGAAGTAAACTTGTCTTCATTTGTAGATAGTATTGTTGTATATAAAGAAAATCCTAAAGACTCCTACCAAAAACTGTTAGAATTAATCAACAAATTCAGTAGCGTTGCAGGAAATAAAATCAGCATAAAGAAATCAATTTCATTTCAATGCACTAACAAAATACGTGAAAAGGAAATAAAGAAAACAATCCCATTTACAATAGCATCAAAAACAATACAATAAGTTAGGAATAAATTTAAACAAGAAGGTGAAAAACCTGTACACTGAAAACTATAAGACTTGGATGACAGAAATTAAAGACACAAAGGGAAAGATATCTTGTGTTCATGGATTGGAAGAATTAATATTTTGAAAATGTCCATACCCAAAGCCATCTCTAGTTTCAATGTAATCCCTATCAAAATTGAAATGGCATTTCTCACAAGCCTAAAATCTGTATGGAAAAACAAAAGACCCTAAATAGCCAAAGCAATCCTGAGAAAGAACAAATCTGGAACCATCTCATTTCCAATTTGAAACTATACCACAAAGTTATAGTAATCAAAGGAGTTTAAAATAGTATATAAATAGGCACATAGGGGTGCCTGGGTGGCTCAGTCCATTGAACGTCCAACTCTTGATTTCAGCTCAGGTCATGATCTCACAGTTCGTGAAGTTCAGCTGTGCATCAAGCTCTGTGCTAACAGCACAGAGCCGACTTGGGATTTTCTCTCTCCCCCTCTCTTTCCACCCCTCCCCTGCTCATATGCTCTATCTTTCTCACTCTCTCTCAAAAATAAATAAACATTTAAAAACTAGGCACATAGACCAATGGAACATAATTGAGACTCCAGAAATAAACCCTTGAACATATGGTAAAGTAATATTTGACAAGAGAGCCAAGAATATTCAAACTAAAAAGCTTCTGCACAGCAAAAGAAACAATCAACAAACTGAACCGGTAACATACCACAGAATGGGAGAAAATATTTGCAAATTATATATCTGATAAGGAGTTAACATCCAAGATATATAAGGAACTCATTCAATCAATAGTAAAAAAAAAAAAAAATCTAATTTAAAAATGGGCAGAGGAACTGAATAGACATTTCCCCAAAGAAGATATACAAATGGCCAACAGATATGAAAAGATACTCAACATCACTAACCATCAGGAAAAACAAATTAAAACCCCAAGCAATGATATCACCTCAAATATGTTAGAATGAAGACTAGCAATGTGATAGACATCAAGAAGACTAGCAATAACAAGTGTTAGTGGGGATGTGGACAAAAGAGAGCCTTTGTGCACTATTGGTAGGAATGTAAATTGGGGCAATTAAGCAAAACAGTATATAGGTTCCTTAAGAAATTAAAGATAGAACTACTATATGACCCAGCAATCCCACTTTTAGGTATATATCCAAAGGAAACAAAATCAGAATCTCAAAGAGATATCTGCACTCCCATGCACATTGCAGCATTATACATAATAGTCAGTATATGGAAATGGCCCAAAAGTCTGTCTACAGATGAATGGATAAAGAAGATGCATGTGGTGGAATATTATTCAGCCATGAGAAAGAAGGAAATCTTGGCATTTGTGACAATATGGATGGATCTTGAGGGCATTATGCCAAGTAATATAAGCCACACAGAGAAAGACAAATACCATATGATAACACTTGTACATGGAATCTAAAAAACCCAAACTCATCAAAACAGATTAGAATGGTGGTGGGAAGGGGCTGGAAGAGTGGAGTAAATGGGGAGATTTAGGTCAAAGATATAAATTTCCATTTATAATGTGAATAAATTCTGGGGATGTAACATATAGCATGGTGATTATAGTTAATAATACTTGATATATACTTGAATATTGCTAGAGAGTAAATGTTAAATGCTCCCACCACAAAAAAGAAATGATAATCATGTGAGGTGAAAAAAGTGTTAAATAACCCTTTTGTGGCCATCATTTCACAATATGTAAGTGTACCAAATCCTGATAATGTATACCTTAAACTTACATGTTATATGACAATTATATTATAATAAATTGGAACAAAATAAATGGTGGCTCAAATTATTTTTTAAATACTATGTAGGAAACAAATCGTATCTGTGGACCAGAAACTTGGCCTGAGGGTACCTGTGTTTCCCTCTGATATAGGCATACCTATTTTGGGCAAGTTTGGCGCCCCCTCTGGAATGAATGAATTATATATATATATATCATCACATTTCATCTATATATATATCATCACATTTCATCTTCTCTTTTGTAGATTTTCTCTCTCTAGCTGTTACTTCCCATGATAAATAACTTTTATCTCTAAGCGTTCAAAGAGATCTCACACTATACACATTCTAAGAGCTGTTTTGTAGATGCTGCTGCTTGCTGAAGTCATTATGAATATGTCCAGATGTTCTAAGGCTCCATCTGCTATTGCAGTAAAATTTGTATCCACCTAACACCTCTCCAGCAACCCTCAGTTTTTCTCTATAGGTATGGTCTATTTTATGGTTTGCTTCTCTCTCTTTTTTTCTTTCCCCTATGTTCATCTGTTTTGTGTCTAAAGTTCCACATGTCAGTGAAATGATATGGTATTTGTCTTTCTCTGACCTACTTATTTCACTTAGCAAAATATGCTCTAGCTCCACCCATGTTATTACAATGCCATTTCCCTTATTAAATGTTCTGCCTGCATGCTATTTGTTTGGGAACCATACACTTCCTTTGTTGACATGGTACAACTTTCCAATCATCCACTTTAGTATTATTTATTCTTCCTTGTGAGATCTGTCTCCATTTCTATTTTAAATTAGTTTTACGTGTTTATTTAAATATTTTCTGGCTCCCCCTCTTGTCTGAAAACTCCACAAGAGTGGAGATCTTCAATTTTTTCCTTACTATTTTGCCTTCATTATTTGCTATTATCTGGCATACAGTAAAAACTCTGTACATATGCCATTGAGTGAATAAAATAATGAATGCATAAATGAAAGATTAAGTGAGTTTTCCAATGTGTTCTAAGAAAAAAAATCATAGTATTTATTGGAGAAAGGAAGAAGGTAGACTGTCAGACAGAGGATCTAGGAACAAGTTTAACCAACAAACAGAACACCTTGTTTATTGTTTTCCTTTAGAATATAACGCAGCCATTTAGGTAACATCTGTTTTTTTCCTTCTAAGCTGTAACTCATTTCAAGGTATGTTGCCATTCAATGAAGTCGGCTACAGCTGTTCAGTCTTCTGTTGCTGTATGTTAAAGAATTGTGCAGGCAGTGACAGTGCAGCTTTTGCAGCAAATGAAGACAGAGTGTTCAAGCTCTTTGTGTAATCCACCAGGGAAAGAATGTAGGGCCTAGATAGAACTGAGGGGGGTGAGTATAATCATGTGATACAGACAAGTAGCATACAAAGCAACAACAAGGGATTAGTCCCCAGTTAAGACCTCTCTTTCCCAAAACTAATAAAAGAAGGCAAACGTTATGGGAATGGTTCAATTTGGGTAACATAAGTTAGAGTTTTCAACAGTTTTTGCTGAAAATAAGTAACTCTCTTTTTCTTGTTCTTAGCTAATAATCTCCTTTAGCATACTCAGAGAACAGGAGCACAATTTTGTGGCTTTTGAGATGCAGCAAGCCTTTGGGTAACATAAGCAATTATAGGTGAGGTGGATTTGAAATGTGTTGTTAATAAAGGCTAAGCAGTCCTCCAATTATGTATAGAGTTGTCTGAGCACCCTTGCTGCTATGGTGCTGCCATTATTTTACAATGCGAATTTACAACTGTTTATTTACTGTTTTAAAAATATGCAATAAGCCCTTTTTAGCAGCATGGTATTTAAAAAAGGTAACTTTTAAAACTTTTTTTATGTTTATTTTTTTTTTGAAAGAGAAACAGAGGGCAAGTGGGGGAGGAGAGAGAGAGGGAGACACAGAATCCTAATCAGGCTCCAGGCTCTGAGCTGTCAGCACCAAGTCCCATGAACAGCTTGAACCCAGAAACCAGGAGATCATGACCTGAGCCAAGGTCAGTCACTTACCCGACTGAGCCACCCAGGTGCCCCCCCAAAAGGTAAATTCTTAATGACAAATTAAACACTGAATTTTTGTGCATTAAGAAAGTTAATGATAAATGTGTAACTTTCACTAAATGGTTATCTTTACCATTCACCCTCAAGGTCATAGTTATATCATTGACCATATTAAGAGCAGAACATAAAATTCAGCTAACTAGCAAGCCCATCTACTTCAAATGCTATTTCTATATTAAGCAGATATAAAATATGTAATTTAACACATGCAGTGGCAAAAGTTGTGTTTATATATTGCTGTATGAAGCAAAATGTTTTGTTGCAAACAAATTAAAATGACTTTTATATTCTAAGGTTTTTTACACATGTGTGAGAAATAAAGTGATAGCAGTTGGCTGCATTCAGTTTTTCTGAAATAGTTAAATGATATTAGTTTTATATCAATCAAGAAATGTTTCAAACAATAAATTCATTAAGGAAACTCTAACAACAGTTGAATTTATCTCATCCAATTTGGAAGCTCATTCTGTCAAAGATGAGATATCTAACATTAACATTATTATAAATGCATATATCCAGTTAGAAAAAAATAACCCTGAAAATATTTTAGGTTTTTAAGGAAGTAAATAAAATAGGGTTACAAGAATGTTAGAAATGCATGGAAACACACATGAATACATGTATACATATAATAACACTCTACAAAATAAGAGTAAGGAGTTTACAAGAAATATTGATTGTTGAGCTCCCTTCACAAATGACTTAAAAATCAGTCTAGAAATAAAATAGCAAGTAATTAAGGGACAATGTACAAAAGCCACAATATCTGATAGAAAAACAGCAGGAATCTTATTAAAAAGAATAGACCAGGAAATTGAACCAACTAAGAAAGGGATTTACAGATATTGAAAAATCTATTGATTTATTTTCCTACTTTCCCTAAGTAACTCTTCAAAAAGCACGGTTATATGACCAAAAAAGGGTACCATCTATTTCATTGAATGTCCATATATAACAATTTATCTCCTGCCTATATCTATTTAACCAACTGACATGACTGTGATCAAAATAGCCCAGAGGTTTTTTGGTACAACTCCTAATTCTAGGAATGACATAACTATAATAGCTGAAATAATATTTGTTCTAAAACACACCTTATGTCCTGGGTCTTTCCTAAATTACTACTAAATTAGTACTGAAAGACAATATTATGTGATATAAGACAGATTATTCTGTAAGCATAATTTGGGAAAGACTAATAAAAAATGGTAAAATTTTCTAAGTTGCTTTAAACGGAATGTCTTTTTAATTGTCCAACATTATGTATTTATATATATGCATATATATAAATAAATATTCTTTTAAAGAGCTAAATCAGAAATGAAGTATGATTTTCAGTAAAAACCTGCATTAAGTTCAAATGGGCAAGGTTATTTTGTCTTAAAACAAATCCTCAAATCTCGGAGGCCTAACACAACAGAAGTTAATATTTTGCTCCTGTTACCTGTCCAAATCAGGAGAGTAGTGGGGCTGTGCACATCACACTCTTTCAGTGACTCAGGTTGGTAAAGGCTCCTCCTTGACTCATGCATCCTGTAAAGGAAAAAATATAGCAAATCATCCACTAACTCTTAAAGATGCCAGAGCTAAAACTTTCACCACTTTCAGTCACGTATTTTTTTTTTTTTTTGGCAAAAACACATCAAACAGGTCTATCTAAATTCAAAGGAGTAGAGGGGTGCCTGGCTGTCTCAGCTGGTCAGAGAGCATGCAACTCTTGATCTTGGGGTCATGAGTTTGAGCCCAATGTTGGCTGTAGAAATTACTTAAAAAATAAAATAAATTTTTTTTCTAAAAAAAAAGAGTAGAAACCACAATCCCTCTCATGTGTTCAGAGAGGAGAACTGATAAGCAGTGGTAATAATTCAACTTTCTAGTCACTAAATATTCACTTCACTTCCCTTTGCCTGTGACATGCATTCACCACCTTCCCAAGAGAGAAAACCAAAATTCCATTTAGTTACAGCATCAAGCTCAAAGTTCAGGATCTTTGAATAATAGATGAGTGGTAATCTCTATATTAGGTCCAGTGGTGGCTCCTATTGTTCATTTACGAACTCTAAAGGCAAGTTATATGTACCCCCAAACCCAACATGGGTGAGCATAACAGGGGCAAGACAATGCAATCAATGCTTATATTCAAAAAAGGAAAGAGGTGAGCTACAGAAAACATGGTGAAATCAGCTGGGCGGGTGGGAGCATGCGCTTTAGTTAAGCCCTTCTTCTGTGGCAGGGTCTCTTGTCCACTGTTTTCCTGACCCTTCACTCTGACATTTAGGAGGTTCTTTCTTTCCTTTATGGTGCTTTGCTACATCTCTCTAGTGAGCATTGGAGAATGGGCCTTCTTTAAGGTCCTATAGAATGATTGGGCCTAAAAAAATGGAAAAACTTTCAATAAAAGATCTCATTCATAAATCTCAGAATCTTCTTTAAAGTCTTCCTTAAAAACTCAATGACCTCCTTATCTATTTGCCTCCAGTGAGTTCTCGGTACCATTTATTCCTAGATTTCTCATCTCCCACCCCCCCCCTTTCTAGTTTAACTTAAATGTGGGGTGTTTCAATAAAATGTATACCTTAAATCTCGTTTTACTGAGCCATTTTGTCCAGTTAAAATACCTTACTAGATGTCATACCCTTAGATGGCTCTTTACCATGAGACGTTTTAATTCTTTCAGAAATGTTAACAATGATGTGACGGCTATACTGCTCCAATTGTCTTTGCTGTATAACAAAGCATTCCTAAATTAGTGGCAAAAAGCAATACCTATTTGATTATGTCCATGGATTCTGTGGGTCAGGAAATCAGAAAAGGCACAGCAGGGATGACCGTTCTCTGCTCCAAGGTATTTGTAGCCTTACCTGGGAAGACTCAAATGACCAGGGTCTGGAACACCTGGGGCTGAAGGATGCACTTACAAGATACCTTCTCTACTTAAGATGGCTGGTAATAGAAAGTAGAATGGTGACTACCAAGGGTTGGTGAGAGGGGAAAAATGGAATGTCACTATTTCATGGGTACAGAGTTTCCATTGGAGAAGGTGAAAAATTTCTAGGGGTTGGATGGCAGGATGGTCACACACAGTTTGAATGTACATATGCCATAGAACTGTACACTAAAAATGGTTCAGGTGAACCTTATGTTATGCATATTTTACCACATTAAAAAAAATAAAAAGCTAGTGCTTGGGCTAAGGTGACTTGAAAACTGGCTCAGGTGGAACTTTACTGGAGCATCTAATACCTGACCTGTCTATGTAGCTTAGGCTTCTTATACTATATTGGCTGCTTTCTGCAGGGACCATTCCAAAAGAAGACCTCCAGTGAGCCTTCTGACCTGGTCTTACAAGTCATATATCATACCTTCTGCCACACTGTCTTGGCCGGAATGATCACAAACCCATCAAAATTGAAGAGGAGGGGAAGGAGACACTATCTTTCAATGGAAGGAGTGTCAATGAATTTGAGACCATGTTTTAAGAATGCTCCTTGACTTAACCCTTGCAACAAAGCTAAGTTTAATGTAGCTTTCTCTATTTCATTTTCTACTTATTAGATTTGTGAAGGAGTTCTATATTCCAATATTACAATTCACCAAACTTCTGCACTTTCCTTTTCTTCTTTGCCTGCAAACCAGTTATTCTTTATATTCTAAGCTACTATTTCTCATGGTCCCTTGCCCAAATGCTACCAACAACTAAGACACAATACCAATATTTACTTTTCCAACAACTTCTCATAGGAGGTATCTTTTCTAAATAATGGTGAGAATTTTTCTAAATATATTGTCATTCCATAATGAATTGTAATTGTCTAAATATATTGTCATTCCATAATGAATTGTAATTTTTTTTGCCAGACTGTGAATATTAGTTTCCTCAATGCTCCTTAACCCACATATTAAGGCAACTTCCCATGTTTTAAGCCACTTTGTGTATTAGTCAGGGTAAGTATTATGTATTATAGGAAATAACTTTAAAAATTCAGTGAATTAGCTACATAAAATTTTATTTCCTACACACACCTCCTGTCCAATTCAGTCCATCAGGGAAGTTGTGCTAATGAGAGTTATGTAGGAACTAGGCTGATGGAGACCTCATTTCAATACTTGTGGTAAATCAACCACTGACTTTTATTTTTATTTTTTTATGTTTTTTAATTTTTTTAATTTTTATTTTTGAGAGACAGAGGCAGTGTGAGCAGGGGAGGGTCAGAGAGAGAGGGAGACACAGAATCTGAAGATATCCCTATCTTCAGACTCTGAGCTGTCAGCACAGAGCCTGACACGGGGCTCAATCCCATGAACCGCGAGATCATGACCTGAGCTAAGGTCAGACGCTAACCGACTGAGCCACCCAGGCACCCCAAGCACTGACTTTAAAGCTTCTGCCTAAAAGAGATATATCCCTCACTTCTGCTCACATTTAATTGGCTAACACAAGTTACTTAGGCACATCCTACTTCATAGAGCAAAGGTGTTCAGTGTTATTATGTGTCCCATAAATAGGAGAACTAGAAACACTTATTGAACAGTACTAACGACCACCAAAGGGTTCTAAATGATAAGATCTACAACATCTAATTTGGTAATTTGTATTTTAATGCCTTGTTAAGTAGATTCAATGGCAACTGTAGTACTGGAAATAATTAAAATTTTAATTTTATTTAAATGTAATATACATATAGATTTTCTTAACTGTGGATATAGAATTTCAAAAAGAAAATTAAGAAATAAAAATTAGAATTCCTCCAAACAAATGAGAACCACTTCCTGACAAATAGGATTCTTAAATATTGGAAATTTTTTCTTTAAAAATTTTTTTAACATTTATTTGTGTTTTGAGAGACAGAGAGAGACATAGTATGAGTGAGAGAGGGGCAGAGAGAGATGGAGACACAGAATCCAAATCAGGCTTCAGTCTGTGAGCTGTCAGCACAGACCCCAATGCGGGGCTTAAACTCAAGAACCATGAGATCATGACCTGACCCAAAGTCAGACATTTAACCTACTGAGCCACCCAGGTTCCCCTGGAAAATTTTTTCTAAAGAAAATTGTTCTTTTTTTTCCTGAAGGATCTACTATCAGAGAATGGGATTATTATGCACACTGAGTTTTCTGAAATAGTTTGCATGTAACATTAAGATTAAAATGGTATAGATAACTGTTCAACACTCTCAGATACTGCTGGTTAGATAGTAAATTGGTACAATCTTTCTTGAAAGTAATTTGGCAATATGTATCAATAGCCTTAAAATATTTACTTGACTAGGGCACCTGGGTGACTCTGTCAGCCCAGGTCATCATCTCACAGTTCATGAGTTCAGCCCCGTGTCAGGCTCTGTGCTGACATCTCAGGGCCTGGATCCTGCTTCAGATTCTGTGTCTCCTCTCTCTCTGCCCCTCCTCTGCTCACACTCTGTGTTTCTCAAAATTACATAAACATTTTAAAAAAATAAAAAATATATATTTACTTGACCTAGTTATTTCACTTTAATCTATATGAAAGAAATAATTAGAGGTAAAATCATGGTTTTGAAGATTGCCTATATTTTTATGCTTGTGTGCATATATATATCATACACACATATCTGATATGATTTTCTATGTATACCCATATTCTACAGATACACTCATATGAAGAGAAAATACATAAAAATATCACTAGCACTTATATATATGCTTTAGATTCATGCTTTTCAGATTCAAACTTTTTGGTATTTTTTTATACTTATGATGCTGTGAATTTTCTGTAAAGTACAATGATTTCTTTTATAATTTAGAAAATTAATCCATAATTAAACTTGTATCATTCTATTGAACTATCTATCCCTTTGTATCCATTATCTTTTAATGGGCCTTTTCATATTATTTCAGCGCTAATTATGCAAATCAACTACTTGCCATTGTTTTATCTGCCCTGGATGCAGGAAAAAAAGAAAAAAAATTTATTGTTATACAATGTCTTTTATCAGGAATATGTGTCACCATATCTATTAGAACCACTAAAAAGATAAATTGACCAACATTATTTTTGTCTGTTTATTGGACGCAGGACCCTAGATAAAAACAATGGAGGTTTAGGCAACTTGATTTAAGAGGTTTTGCCCGCATAATGAAAATTCCAGGTGTTAGGCTTTAGTTTCAGTCTGTATAAAGTCCTACCCCACTTTAACACTTTTCATAATTTTTCAATTTTTTTCCAACAAAAAGCTATTTTCTAACAGAATTGGTTATGAAATACTTTTTCTTTTGTCAGATTTTAATCATCTGGTATTAAAAGTTGCTATTATATAATTAGAGAAAAACATGGTGGTTCTGTTTTAATTAATGACAAAACAAAAGGGAAAAATCAGCATTCAGCCTCTTTTAATTTCAACAAAAATACCACAAGCATATTATTTTCCCCACTAATAAATAATTCTATTTATTTAGGTCTGTAACTGAGATTGCTATACATATTTTCTAGTAAGAATGCTGTTATAAAACTCAGAAATTAGTAAAAATTACATTAATTTTTATTAGAATTGCTCACTGAATAATGTATTGCTTTTTATACAGAGAACCTTTAAACCAGTTACAATTATTCACATTAAGTGAACAAAGGATAGTCCTTTTACTGTTTTGTCATCTTTGAAAAATATGTTACAGTAAATAGTACATGTTAGTGTGCCCACAACAAAGAAAAACAGGAAAAATTTGGAGTATCCCTTCGTACTGCAGATAGCCATTACCAACAAAATAATTCTATTTCATCTAGCATCAAATACAATTTGAAAGTAATAACTTAATTGCATAATCATGATATAAAACTATTAGTACGCTACTTCTCTGAAAGTATCATTGCTTATTTAATTTCTTCCTCCTGCTTTTACTTTAAAAAATTATGTCCCTAATTGAAATGTGAATCTAAAAGCAGCTGCCAGCAATTTCTTTAATAGGTAAAATTATTTTTGGCACCTGCAACCTGAACTTTTGGCTCTATCACACCACCGTCTTCAGCCTGTCTTCACTTCCATTTCTGACACCCACTCTCCGTTGATGCTTTTGCCTTTCCACTAACTTACCAGTGATCTCAATTTTTCTCTTTTATCCCTTTACAAAACTGTTCTTTAAATATGAGCCTGGAAAACTGTAATATAGATTTCTAACCGTAGCCAGTGATAAGAATTATGGGAGTGAGAAAATCAAATACGTATAGAGGCCAAAGCAGGTGTCTTTTAAAAGAGTGAATTGACCTAGTGAGATCAATAAGAAATAGAGTCATGGCCAAAAGGGTAAATTAATGTGGAGCGGGGGCAATGCTGAATCAGAAAAATAGTAATGAATTTAGTGATTCCTTCATAATCAAGGAATATTTACTATCATCTTTTCCAAATCAGGAAATAAAAAGTTGGAAAAAGGATTAAAATTGGGGCACTGTTGAAATTTTTTAAAATGTCCAGGGAAAGCATGACTAACTGGTGTTATGATGTAAGAAATTTACTTTGAAATCCCATTAAGGCCTAGAGGCAGCAGTTGCCCACACCCAGAATTCACACTCTGGGGGTGATCTGCTCTCCTTTTATCTAAAAGACCACCACCAAAGGCAGCTCCTATAGGTATTTCAGCTATTTTTATCTTCCATCAACACCTGAAGCTCCACTTCCTAATGATTAGAATGCTTATCCATTGGTGAAACTAGTGGTTTATCCACCAGCTTAGAGACTTTTAGAGAAGAACTTTCACTGGCAAAATTGGTGTGCTTTTCTTTAACTATATTTTTGCACCCACTGCAGATTGGGAGTATCTGACTCCGATAATTGACTACCAGAGTCTTATTACCAGAGCATTGTCACATTTGCCTCAGATAAACCTTCCATGAAAGGCTTTCCAAGAATCCAGAAATGATGGAGAGCTTGGTTCTCACTCAGTTTATTGCAAGATAGATTCTAGAATTTTTTTTTTTTCTGGCTTGCTAATAAATACTGTATGTCAGAGTTTATTCTAAGGCTGGTTCCCATTAGAAGCCGGTAGTGACAGTGTAAGGGAGAATAAAAAGGAAGAGGAAAGAGGAGGAAGAAAGGAAGAAAAGAGACGGGAGAAGGGGCACCTGGGTGGCTCAGTCGGTTGAACATCCGACTTTGGTTCAGGTCAGGATCTCACTGGTGTGGGTTCAAGCCCCACGTTGGGCTCTGTGCTGACAGCTCAGAGCCTGGAACCTGCTTCAGATTCTGTGTCTCCCTCTCTCTCCACCCCTTCCCTGCTCATACTCTGTCTCTGTCTCTCAAAAAATAAAATAAAATGTTTAAAAAAGAGAGAGAGAGAGAAGGGAGAAGAAGAAGAGGAGGGAGAAGGGAGAAAAGAATCCTTAATAGTTAAATACTTCCTAACTGAATTAGGCTGGTTGACAAAAACTGGTTTGCAAAATTAAGAGCTCAAGAAGGCATGAATTTAGTATCCCCCATGGGCATGGCAGAATGTTCAATATGAACAAAAGGCTTAATAAACTTCTCACAGTTTTTATGACAGGTGATAGTTTTGGAGCAAGGCTTCTATCAAATTTAGGCTCTAATACTCCCACAGAAACTGGGAGGAGATAAGATGCCACCTTACTTGGTGATTACATTTCAAAGATATAGCTCAAGGAAAGGCACTCCTGATCTTAAAGTTAGCAACAGGTTTATTAGCTTTTAAAAAAGATTTTATATACATTTAAAAGAGACAGAAAAAAGTTATATTTACAAGTTTTCTAAAATAAATGTTCTTACAAAAGGGAGGCAGAGAGAAGTCTCTTCCATTATCTTGAACAAGGGGAATTAAGCCCCTTATTTTCTTTGTACATGCCCTTATACACCTCAATAATTCTCAAGTACGCTAAAATTCCCACTGATTTAAGCCACTGTTTAAATATTTTGCTTTATTCCTGAGAATGAATTTTGTATTCATGGGGATAATCTCTGTGATTTTGAGGTTGAAGCAGACAATAGCTAGTTAAAAGACAATTTCTAAAACACAGATAAAACCAGGACTCTCATACAGATACAAAAACGCACATATGTTAAAGATTTTATTCTAATCCTTAGTCATGAGGGGCTCAGACATATTATAACTAGTTCAAAATTCGAAAAACAAGCACGTTTATGGATAAGAAGTATATAAAAACTGGTTTTTTTCTAGGAAGAGAGGAAAGACATTGGACCTGCATAGGGCAGAACAGAATTTGCATATCTATAGACAATTACCTGTCATTACTATCAGTTACTGTTTTACTCTATTTGGACTTTTATAACAAATATACCATAAACTTGTTACGGAACCTGGTCTGGATCAACCGGTGGAAGACCAAGAAGCACTCGGAGATCTTGGAAGGCAGGAGGTTTATTTCACACCGGTGGGCTCCGAGGAGATCACTCTCCAGATGTCTGAGCCCTGAGCGGGTAAACAGATGAAACAATTTATAATCTGTTACTTCCGCATTCTGGATTAGTAGTAATTTGGCGCTTGAGGCAAGTGGGGTAGGAAGAAGAACCTGGAAGGGGAGTCTTCAGTGGGGGACTGGAATTTCCTGATTAGCCCTGTTGGCCATCTTATAGCAGATTTTTCCCTATCAACCTGAGTAGTTTATAAACAATAGAAATTTATTTTTCACAGTGAACTTCATATTGAAAATACAATTATCAAGGCATCAGGTTCCTGGATAGCCATATTTTCTTTGTAACTCCATATTGTGGAAAGGCAGCAGCACTATTTCAGGCTGCTTTTATAAGGGCACTAATTGCATTCATGAGAACTCTGACCTCATGACCTAATCACCTCTTAAAGTCCCTACCTCCTAATACATCACTTTGGGGGTTAGGTTTCAATACATGAATTTGGGGGTGGGGAGACACAAACCTTCAGGGAATAGTGGTGACCTGCAAGTTACAGCCTTGCAAAATAGCTGAAAGACAATCAAAGAGCTGATTTCAGATAATCTGGAAGGGTATCCTCCAGACGTGCATAATTGAAGTATAATTCTTTTTTCCTACAAGATTAGTGATTTCAATTTGAAATATGTAATTGATTCAAGACAAGATATTTTAATCTGTAAGGTATTAGATAATATGATTATTGGTATGCAGTAGTTGAGTACTTTAAAAGAAGGTAATTTATTTCATGTATATGTTTGATTTATTAGATTTACAAGAATTGCTCTGAGAGCTTTAATGATTCTTCAATCCTACACACATCTAACAACTCTCAGAGCTGGAACTATAACTCAATCCCCTTTCCAGGTTACCATTCTGGCCCTCAAAATTATGCATAAGAATTAGAATGGTACTGTCTTTTCTCAGCTTACTTAAAAAAGTAACCTGGAGGATGACCACAAATTAGATGGAGAGCTTCCAATAGTCCATACATGCAGAATAATGTTTCTCAATCTTTATTCTCCTATAATTTATATGATTTTACTGTCATAAATAAATACCACTGTACCATTATTATGTAGAATTATGTCATATTTATGTATTATTATTTATAAAGTTTAATTCAATATTGAAGTTACTCACTTAAAAATTTGATGTTTATCTTAAGCTATGATGTCCTTGAAATCATGGATTCATTATATTTTTTTCTAAAATTATTTTTTAAATATATAAACATTACAAGGATAAATGATTATTAATGGACTGTCTGCCATTATCTTATATAGCAATGGGTGTATATATAACACATTCTGAAAAACACTGAGAGAAAGAGGAAAGGTTTTCTATGGTGGATAAAAATACATTCAAAAAAGCACAGAGATTGCATATAATTGTTAGGTTCAGGATCATTACTTTGCAGTTACATTTTCAATTGAGACGAGGATGCAAGAAGGTTATAGCTCTAATGACCCCTGAAATTGAACAACCAATGTGTAAAAATATTATCAAAATGAATTAAATTATTTGAATTCACTTTACAAATAGTAAAATATAAACAAAATAATTAGGAACACTAAACAGTTTCAGGACTTCACAGCAAGTTCTGCCATGGCTATGGGATAAGCAAAGGTTTCTATAAATTCATAAATTATTAAGGAAGAATATATAATTTTTTAAAGTTAGATGAAGTAAAGAGATAAGTCCTAAAATTTAATGCATGCTTTGAATTAATGTCTTATGTCTTTACTTTTTTATTATAGAGTTGATATTTATAAACATAGTCCATTAAAAATTACTGTTCTTTTCTAAAATGCATGAGTGTTGGGCTATGTCTCTCAGTTCCTCACTTGTGGTGAGGCCAATCACAGGTCTGTGTGTTAATGATGTCCCATTATCTCACTCTAGACCTAAGCCCAGAATTACTCCTCTACATTCATGGAGTAAATCTGGAAAGTTAATTCATAATTCTGGGCTGGCATTTTTCTCAAGAGTGAATTTGAGGAAGACATATAATGTTGTCTTATATAGTCTGTAATAGTTGAGATTCTTTGCTTAAGTGATCTGCTTTGTATAGGATCCTATGCGTTTAGGCTTTTGTTGTTTTAAGTTTCAAGAATCGAATACTGTGCCAACTAGCTAAGATTGAAAATATGAATTATAGTCTTAAGACAATGGTGAGTGTTAAAATTATGCCTCCACACATGTATTTTATGCAACATGGTGGGACCCTGAACTGATAAGGACAAAATAGACGGACATAATAATGAGACAGAGAGACCATTTTTTTAAAGTAGTTGTGGGGAATAAGCTTAGGAATTCCTTGAGCTTTCACCGATGGGTTAACAAGGCATAAAAAACTAGAAAGCCACAGGATGTACTCATCCAAGATTAGGTAAAACAGATGAGGTAAACACGGCAAAGGCCCCCAGTTTAGGACAAAGGTATAGGAACAGGAAATCTCAGAATGGAAGCATCCAAAATTAGGTAAACAAGATTAGGTATTCAGGGTGGAAATACCCCCCCAACTTAGTATAATAGCAGAAAGCTTCTTTCACAGGAGGGAAGGACCAAAATAGGTAAACAGGTAAATGGGGCTAGAGACTGCAGCAGGGTGAAGTTGCCCAGAGAGGAGCTAATTAGCAAAAGAAAGGTGCCTTATTGACCCTGAGGTACCATGCTCTGTCTACCTTGTCCTCTAGGCTAGCTAAGTTAAACAGACATGGCACCTCATGCCTGCAGTCAAAAACCAGCTTCCAGGCACCAGGACTTTGTTTTGTATTGACCCAAACCCTTAACACAGCATATCTTCAAAACCCCCTTTCCCTCAGGTCCGCGAGTTCACAGAGTTAACGTTCATGATTTCATTGTCTCTCCATCATGCTAGTAAGCCTTCTGATCCTAATAAAAACAGAAGAAGGACCCTTACTCGGGACTTTTGTCTCCTCCCAGACATTAGCCTCTCTCACATTTCAGTCCTGCATCCAGTCACTTGTTGGACAAGAGAGAACTCCAGACCCAGAGTCTACGACAGTAGGTAGTACTAAAATAAGTAGTATTGAGACTACATGAAGTTTATGCAAATAAAACAACTATAAATGTTTGAAAACTTGAGTACTTATTTTCAAGTTTGGTTTCATATTATCTCCAAAAATTTTAGAATCCTTTACTTTCAAAATTTGGACTCTTAGCTTTTTCTTAGTTTGCTTCCATCCTTCTCTTTTGGGAAAACTTGCTCTGATTTATAGACTTTTCTCCTGTGATGTTTTCCATTACTGATTCTTCATTCTATTACTTACCTAGAATTCAATTTCCAGAAAATGTTCAATCTCCAGAGACAAAGCAAGTTGACAGTTTGTCGTTTCCTACTAAAATGGACTTTGTGTCATTTCATTTAGGTATGACTTGCCCCTAACTCCGTAAATATTATATAATCAAGTATAAGATTTGAAATCAAAACTCCTGCTAAAATTCCTTTAATTTCTACTGTGAACCTATTTGTATATATGGAATATTGCTTTATTTGCCTTTTTAAAAAAATAGGGAAAGATAACAAGGAAACCTTTTAACTTGGCCAAAATAAACAAATTTTTCATTGCATAGATAGTCATTATATATAACTGTATGTTTATGAGCTGTTCCATTATATAGCATATCATTTTGTTATTTCTTGCTACATGATTACTTTTTTGGGGTTATAAATGAGACAAATTTCAAAGTATAATTAGATCTTATAATAACCCAAGACAATTAAAACAATCTCTCTGATTTATTTATTTGTACTGGATTATTCTTATTTTTATGATATTCTATATAAGTTTAAATATAGTGAATTCAATAAACTGCTCAGTAGAAGTGTACACCTATGACATTGGTGGGGTGTCATATCACTTTGTATCAGAAAAGTGTTTATTCGTTATTCAGATACTTAAGGCTAGAATCAAATCCTTTCCATGCAAATGATATCAACATTAATGTTACTTCAGAAAAAAATTAAAAATAATAGATAAGTTGGTTTTTTAATTTATTTTTTAAATTATTTTTTTAGTGTTTATTTTTGAGTGAGTGCACATGAGCATGCAAGCAGGGGAGGGGCAGAGAGAGAAGGGGACAGAGGATGTTAAGTGGGCTCTGTGCTGATAGCAGAGAGCCTGATGTGGGGCTCAAATTCATGACCCATGAGATCATGTCCTGAGCCAAAGTTGGACTCTTAACTGACTGAACCACTCAGGCGCCCTTATCATAAGTTGTTTAAAAAACAGTCAAAGAGCAGAACTAAATGGAATAATTTCTTGATACTTATGAAGTAATTTAACCTGTGGATACAGCATCCACACTTTTAGAACAAAAAATCAGGATATGTAGTTACTTTAAGATATATGATGAAATATTATTAGAAGCTACAATTTTTAGGTGGGTCTGATGTGTCTGACATTGAACTAAGGTCTTTTCCAAAGTTTTCCCATTTAATTGTTATTTTAACATTATTTCAAATGTTAATTTAAACATATTTTAATTAAGAGTATTTTAAAGTCAACAGTGTTTTTTCAGTAAATGCTATAGTCATATGGTTTAATGTAAAATAAATAAGTAATAAATTTAATCTGTTACTCTTTTCTATATTTCTACCCTATTTTATTATTAATATTCATTAATCTCCCAGTGTATGGACAATAGTTAATACATACATGGACAGTTTGGGCCTACTCAATATGGAAAACTATCATTTTTCTAACCCTTTATTGCTCTTACTTAGTCTGAACGATCCTGTCTTATAGCAAATCCAACTCAGTAACTAAGAAATCAGAATATTTGATGTAAATATTCATTAGTCATTTTCACTGTGCATAAACCATTCTATACATTTTAAACAACATGCATTATTCAAAAAAACTTTACATTCTTTTTCTATTTCTGGGTAACATATTACCACAAACTTAGTGGCTTAAAAGAACACACATTTATTATCTAAGTTTGATCACAAGTCCAAGCAAGGCACAGCTGGGTTTTCTGCTGAGTCTCACAAAAGCCAAAATCAAAGTGTCAGCTAAAATGTGTTCTTATCTGTAGTTTGGGGTCCCCTTCCAAGCTCATTCAAGTTGTTGGCATAATTCAATTCCTTAAAGTTGTCCTCATTTTCTTTCTGGCTGTTGGTCACAGTGGTTCTCAGTTCCTAGAAGCTACTCTCAGGTCCTATACATGTGGGCCTTTAACAACAATGGCAGCTTACTTCCTAACTAAAACCCAACTGCAGATTCTCTTCCAGTTTGTTTGAGTAGGGTTTTGTGTAATGTAATCACAGAACTGATTATCCTCTCATATTCACAAGTCCTACCTACATTCAGGGAAAAGGATGATACACACAGCAGTACAGCAGAAGACAGGAATCTTGGAAGCCATCTTCGAATGCCTGGGCCAACTCAGAAGCTAGAGGGATATTCAGGAAACATTTATCAAGATTTTTATGTGTGCTAGATGCTGTGTCAGACCCTGAGTTGCAAAGATAAACAGTATAAGGTCTTTGACATAGAGGAACACTTGGGTGGACACAGGAGCATTAGCATGTAATCAAAGGGAATCTTCATAATACATGGAATTAGAGCCTGCTTCATTCATATCTAGTGCTACCAAAATTTTAAGGAATATTATTCCTAGGGAGTGAAGACACTGGCTTTCCATCTTTCTCCCTTTTTCTATCTCTATAGACAATGATTTGCTCTATTTTCTTTTACTTTTATAATTATCATTGGGAAAAAACTATAATATCCCCTAATTAATAGGCAGATACTGCAATATTTATGTATTGGTTAATGGAAAATCAAAACATCAAAAGGGCCAAGAAAGAAATAGCTTGAATTTGCAAATGTGATTAATTAAGTAGAGTATTAGGAAATCAAATTAGTATGTTTTTAGTTGCACATTTTTCTTTTTTAGTTTCCAAAAAAGTATTCCTTAAACTTTAAACCAGTCTACACCTCTAATTAGTGGCCTTTGTTTATTTTTAAATAGTGTTTTATGGTTAATAGGCTGAAATTGTAAAGCGTTCATGGGTGATGATATTTTATTTTTGGCACGAATTGGTGCCATATGCAGTCTACAACGCCTCACATTATTAGGATCGAAATGCTGCCTGGTTTCCAAGGAAAAATATTTACTGAGTAACTGGTTAAAACACTTTAAAAATTGAAGACATGCTACTTCAATATCAGAAGAATTTGGGAAATAAATAAGGGATATTTAGAAAAGTACTGTCAGTTGTAATATTTTAAAATTAAAATCTTTACTCCAAATATCCCAAATGTTTTACCCACACTCAAAAATCATGTTACTTGAGAAACCATATAATTTATTATTAAAAATAAGAGTTCTAAAATACAGTTCTTTCTACTCATGACTGAAGCTGAATTCACAAGGACATTCGAATTGAGAGGCATAGAAGAGTGGCTATAAATATTTTTGGCCCATCAGTCTCTCTGCAGAGGCAGAAAAGTGTTCCACTCATATTTTTCTTTTCCTTATTGTTATAGAGGAAAAACTATCTCCACCAGACTGGTTTGTTTTGAATGGCTGAGTCTCAACTTTTGGAGCTAGGCAAGTGTAAGCCTTATTTTTAACATAAATAAAAAAATAGAAAGATAATGAAAATATAAATACATATATAGTTAAGAAAGCTAATATGAATGAATCATAATAATAAAAAAAACTACATTGAGGTATGTTTCCTCTAAACCAACTTTGTTGAGAGTTTTTCTTATGAACAGATGTTTTACTTTGTTGACTGCTTTTTCTGCATCTAAATGATCATATTGTTCTTATCCTTTTTTTTACTAATGTGGTGTATCACATTGATGGATTTGTGAATATTGAACCACTGTTGCAACCCAGAAATAAATCCCACTTGATTACGGTGAATGATTTTTTTAATGTATAGTTGGATTCAATTTGCTAGTATTTTGTTGAGAATTTTTGCATCCATATTCATCAGGGATACTGGCCTATAGTTCTCTTTTTCTAGTAGAGTCTTTATGTGATTTTGGTATCAGAATAATGCTTGCCTCATAAACTGTATTTGGAAGTTTTCCTTCCCTTTATACTTTTTGAAACAGTTTGAGAAGAATAGGTATTAACTCTTCTTTAAATGTTTGGTAGGATTCTCCTGTGAAGCCATCTGGCCCTGGACTTTTGTTTGTTGGAAGTTTTTTGAATACTGATTCAATTTCTTTGTTGGTTATCAGTCTGTTCAAGTTTTCTATTTCATCCTGTTTCCTTTTGGTAATTTATATGTTTATAGGAATTTATCCATTTCTTCTAGGTTGTCCAATATGTTGGCATATAGTTTTTCATAATATTCTGTTACAAGTGTTTGTATTCCTGTGTTGTTATTTCTCCCTCATTTGTGTCTTTATTTATTTGGGTCGTTTCTCTTTTCTTTTTGATAAGTCTGGCTATGGGTTTGTCAATTATACTAGTTTTTTTTTTTTTCAGAGAACCAGATCTTGCTTTTATTGATCTGTCCTACTGTTTTTTGTTTTTGTTTTTGTTTTTTAGTTTCTATGATATTTATTTCTGTTCTAATTTTCCTTATTGGCTTCTACTCCTGGCTTTAGGCTTTGTTTATTATTCTTTTTCTACTTCATTTAGGTATAAGTTTAGGTGGTTTATTCAAGATTTTTCTTGACTCTTGATATACGCCTGTATTGCTATATACTTCCCTCTTAGGACCACTTTTGCCACATCTAAAGGTTTTGGACCACTGTGTTTTTATTTTCATTTGTTTCCATGTATTTTTTTAAATTTATTTTCTTTGATTTCCTGGTTGACCCATTCATTGTTTAGTAGCATGTTGTTTAAACTCCATGTATTTGTGTCTTTCTATTTTTTTTCTTGTGGTTGACTTTAAATTTCATAGCATTGTGGTCAGAAAAGGTACATGGTATGATTTCAATCTTTTTGTATTTGTTAAGGCCTAATGCCTGATTTGACACCTAATATGTGATCTATACTGGAGAATGTCCCACGTGCACTTGAAAAGAATATGTATCCTGCCGTTTAAGGATGGAATGTTCTGAATATATATGTTAAGACCATCTTGCCCAGTGCATCATTCAAAGCCATTGTTTCCTTGTGGGTTTTCTGTTTAGAGGATCTGTCCATCGATGTAAGCGGAGTGTTAAAGTCCCCTGCCATTATTGTGTTATTGTGAATTAGTTCCTTTATGTTTGTTATTAATTGTTTTACATATTTGGGTGCTCTCATGTTGGGTGCATAAATATTTACAATTGTTACATCTTCTTGTTGGATTTTCCCCCTTATGACTGTAAAAGGCCATATATGAAAAACCTACAGCTAATATCATCCTCAATGGAGAAAAACAGAACCTTTTCCCTATGGTCAGGAGTGACACAGGGATATCCACTCTCACCACTGTTATTTAATACAGTACTGGAAGTCCTAGCCACAGCAATGAGACAACAAAAAGAAAAGGCATCCAAATAAGCAAGGAAGAATTAAAACTTTCACTATTTGCAGACGACATAATACTCCATATAGAAAACCTATACATCACCAAAATAGACTGCTAGAACTGATAAGTTCAGTAAAGTCACAGGGTACAAAATCAACATAAAGAAATCTGTTGCATTGCTATATACCAATAATGAAGCAGCAGAAAGAAATTAAGGAATCATTCCCACTTACAATTGCTCCAAAATAATAAGATACCTAATAATAAACCTAACCAAAGAGCTTGTGAAAGATCTGTACTGTAAAAACTATAAAACACTGATGAAAAAAATTGAAGATGCACAAGAATGAAAAGACATTCCATGTTCATGGATTAGAAGAATAAATACTGTTAAAATGTTTACTAGTCAAAGCAATCTACACATTCAATGCAATCCTTATCAAAATATCAAAAGCATTTTTCACAGGGCTAGAACAAACAATCCTAAAATGTGTATGGAACCACAAAAGAACCTGATTAGCCAAAGCAATCTTGAAAAAGCAAAGCAAAGCTGAAGTATCAAAATTCCAGACTTCAAGTTATATTATAAAGCTGTAGTGAATGAGATAGTATGGTACTGGCACAAAAATAGACATAGTACCCAATAGAACAGAATAGAAAACCCAGAAATGAACCCAAACTATATGGTCAATTAATCTTCAACAAAGCAGGAAAGAATATCCAATGGGAAAAAGACAGTCTCTTCAACAAATGGTGTTGGGAAAACTGGACAGCAACATGTAAAGGAAGGAAACTGTACCACTTTCTTACACTATACACAAAAATAAGTTCAAAATGGGTGAAAGACTTCAATGTTAGACAGGAAACCATCAAAATCCTACAAGAGAATGCAGGTAGTACACAGGTATAACCTCTTTAACATTGGCTGTAGCAACATTTTTCTACATATGACTCCTGAGGGAAGGGAAACAAAAGCAAAAACAACTGGGACTTCATCAAAATAAAAGCTTCTGCACAGTGAAGGAAACAGTCAATAAAACTAAAAGGTGATGTTCATAATGGAAGAATGTATTTGCAAACAACATATCTGATTAAGGAGTGTACTTGTGATGAGCACTGGGTGATTATTGAAGTTTTGAATCACTATATTGTACACCTGAAACTAATATTATACTGTATGTCAACTAACTGAAACTTAAATAAAAACTTTAAAAAAAACTATATCACTGACCCCTCCAAAACAAAGAATTGAAAAGAAAAGATAAATAAGAGAAAAAAATGAGACAAGTTTAAATAATACTTAATTCATAAACTTAAAATTCAAGAGAACATTGCATTAACATATTAAGGGTAGGTAATAATGAAGAGAGAAGAGGAAAATGCAAATTTCAAAAGAAAACTATGTATGAAATGTTTGATTTTAATATTAATTACAATGAAGTATATAAAAATAGATCTAGATAGCAGGAAACTGATTAAAGAAGAACAAAAACTTGTGTAATTTTACAAAACTTGTAAGCTTGTGTAATTTGCAGAGAAGAAATAAAGAAAAAGTAAATGAACTATGAAGCATAGTCTTAAGAGAATCTATTTGCAATTGGGGTTGAAAGAGAGAGCACATGCAAATGAAGAATAAAAATAAATTCATTGAGACAGTTATTCAAGAATTACATATATTTCACCAAATATGTGATAGACATAGGAAATAGAATAGTGATAAAAAAAAATTCCATAGCCACTGTCTTCATTTATTAATGACTACTTACAGAAAAAGACACTGATTTAGTAATTATTCAAAAAAAGGCACAAGCTCACCGAGAGTCAGTGCCTTGGAAGATTTTTACATGGCACAATGTTAGCATGTCAGGGGGAACTCACCAAGAACAGGGGCAGGGGGAGAGATGCACTGCTGTTCGAATGATCTTCATGAACAGAATTTTCTAGATGAGGACTAGTGGAGGATAAAGTGGGCAGCGAGTACGTGTCACAAGCAGAGGAAAAGGCAGAAGCAATACCTGAACTAAGGAAAGGCTTGAGTTGCAAATATGAAAGGTTCGATGGGAACCAGAGAAAATTAATGAAAACCAACTAATTCCTGGTCAAACGTTTGAATATCATAGCAGATGAAGACGGGCTACTAATATCCAGGCTTCAAAAGCAGTTCATATTTTTAAAATACCAATATTTTGCTGGTCTCAGATATCTCCACACCTCCATATTCTGTTAGATGATAGTGTAATATTTACAATCACTTGTGGGGGGATACACTATAACCCAAGCTCTCATTTACATCACCCTTTACCCTATTCTGTGTTTCTTCACCACAAGTAACCACACTCCTGGATCACATATTCTAAACTTTTTCTTGGGTTTCTTTGTGTTTTACTTACTACATAGGTATGAACTTCTGATGAATACATTGTTTAATTTTTTTCTTGCTTTTGGACTTCATACCATGCCATATAGGTTTTTTTGTGCAACTTTTATTCAAATTTCATTTCTAACATTTACCTGTGTTCATATGTGTAGCTGTGATTTTTACATTTCCAATGATATTGGGTATTCTATTATGTAATAATTCACAAGGTATTGACATATTTTCCTAACAATATGTATCTGGGCTGTTTCTAGCTTGGAGTTACCAGCAAAGCTGTTATAATAAATGTTAATCTACATGCATCCCAGGGCAGTGTAAGAATTTCACAATATCACAGCTGATACTGAGCAAATGTTATTCATTCCATACAGTTTTCAACTAAAAGATGAAGATGCTTTCGCCAAAATTGAAATAGCCTCTATTGCCTGATTTTCTTGGATTTTTGCCTGTGTTAGAGCTGTTAGAACATGTTGTCTTGCATTACAGTTCTTAATATTTGTGTAATTTTCCCTAAAATATTGCAAGCAACTTGTGAGAATGCTGTTTCAGTCTTAGTTTCCCACAGTGCAGTATCTTGCATTGTACAGCACATTGCTCAAATTTTTTTAAATTGAACATTTAAAACCGCATTTAATATATCAAGATTAATCATTTTTAGCTTAAAAATGTTTGCTTTGGGGGCCTGGGTTGCTTAGTCGGTTAGCATCTGACTTCCGCTCAGGTCATGATCTCATGGTTTGTGAGTTCGAGACACATATCAGTCCCTGTGCTGACAGCTCACAGCCTGGAGCCTGCTTTAGATTCTGTGTCTCCCTCTATCTCTGCCCTCCCTTGCTTGTGCTCTGTCTCTCTCTCAAAAATAAATAAACATTAAAAAAAATTGTTTAAATGTTTGCTTTCCTACCAGAGGCAGACGAGACGGCTATGTTGCTTGTTAACTGTTTTCTGTGACTTTTCATTGTAGCTTTGCCTGAGAAATCCATTTAAGAGGACTCTTTTGCAACACTCAGCACCACTGTCAGTACAAATCTGTCTAATTCATTGGACACACTTTGCTTTAGAGATGAAGGGAAAATATACCTTAAGATTGTGTTTTTAACACCCATACTTAATGTAGTGAATAATTTGTAATAATACATTTCTTACTTTTAGTCTGATTGTGCAGTCTGTCCTTTTCCTGAGCATCAAGAAGCTTTTCACTTCTAAATTCTCTTCAAAATGCAAACCTGTTCTCTGGCATAAGAGGAAATTTGTCCAGTTCCTAACATTCTACATAAATTTAAGAGGTTTTATGTGTATTTGCATGGTTATGAGAGCCACGAAAAAATCCAATAGACTACTGCTATATTCAGGGATAATTCTTGGATAGATTTATGATCCCTTAAAAGATTATGGAACATCAGGGATATCTAAGGACACATCATCTAGAGAATTCCATGGAAACTTTCCCAATATAATGTGTTACATCTCTTCATTCTTTGAAATGTGAGTTGAACCATCACAAGACTGTTTTTTTTTTTTAATGTTTATTTTATTTTTGAGAGAGAGACAGACAGAGTGTGAGCAGCAGAGGGGCAGAGGGAGAGGAAGACACAGAATCCAAAGCAGGCTCCAGGCTCTGAGCTGTCAGCACAGAGCCTGATGCAGGGCTTAAATTCACGAATCATGAGATCATGACCTGAACTGAAGTCAGACGCTTAACCAACTGAGCCACCCAGGTGCCCCACAAGATTATTTTAATATCAGTTTTCTTAACATGTAAAGTGAAACTTACTTGAGAACTGACTATGTGGTTTTGAAATTATTTCACTTTGCCTAAGATTTGACTACCTGAGCCCATGCTCTAATTAATTTAACAAAATATTTACTCAATTTATCATTATTTTACATAAAATAGAAAATACTGAATATAAAAAGAGAAGTGACTTTGGAATTTTTTTCAATTGCTTCAATTTACAAATAAAAGTCAGAGATATAAAGAGGTAAAGTTATATAGCTAGCTTATGGCAGAATTAAAGTTTGATCACCCTCTACTCAGTGATTTTTTTACTGAAAAATAATTTCATCTTTTCCTCTGAATCAGCCACCATCACCCCCCCCACACACATACCTCATACACACACTGATATCACCACCAGCTTCAGACTTAATTCCAAACAATGTATTCAGTTAAATTATGACCTGAATTACCCAATAGTCAACTTTCTAGTAAGAAATAGAGAAGACTTTCAGATTGCTTGTAATTCATTTTGGCCTAATACAAATTGCACAGAAACTTGGTGACTACACCAACTTTGAAACCGGTTTGTAGATTGATAGATTGATAAGCCAATGTTATAAACATCTAAAATATGAATAAAAGTTTCAGAATTGCATTGCACTTTGCTTTATTTCAGTTAATATATTTAAATATACTCTTTTTCCTATCCAAATGCCCAGGGTTATTTTGAGTGGCTTTATCAGCACATTCCAACAGCTCCCCTAATCTAGCAAAGAAGTATTTAGCACTATTTGATGACCTTCTCAGACTATACTGATCTATTACACTATGTAATTAAAAATCAGTTTTCCTGGGTAGATTTCAGCTCAGTGATGTAGCTAAACGTTTGCAATTCAGGTCTAGTATCTGAACACTTTACCTTGACATTTTCCAAAAGGGAGATTGTGGAGTACTGACAGTCATGAACATAGAACTCATGAATAAAAGTTAATTGTAGAATTCAAAGGATTCAGCTTTACTGACAATTATAGATAAAATGACTTTGATTCTCAATTTCTTATGGCACTTTTTGAAAAAGTTGGTTTCCTTCCAGTCAAATAAAAAGATAATCCATTGATCTTCAAAAATTGTTTTTAAGTTTTGTTGTTTTTATTGTTATTTTTATTTTACTTTAAGGAAGGAGAATCAAAATTAGAGTGGTCATCATTAAGATGGATGCCAGTGATCCAGTTTCAATCGCTTTTACTGGTTTTGAATAATGTCTTTGTAAGAGGTGATCAAGAAAAGCAGCCCATTATCTTGCTGTTCTCTGATGGCTTCTACAAGGCAGTTGAAACACCCTTGAAATCTCCAACAGAGAAATTCCTGAGTTTACTATAAACAAGGCTGGGTATTTTATCCGAGGTAAAGTAAGGGATAAAATTCATCTCTCCTAGGTAAAGTGAAGGATAAAATCCATCTCTGTTTTTTTTCTCCCAAGTCTTAAATACTTGCTAAAGGACAAGCCAGGATTGAACCCAAAGGGGAGTATAGAGCACAAGAAAAGAGAAGATGCAACTTATGACAATATTTTCCTTAGATCTAGTCCCATTTATGAGGGACCCTTTGGGAAACTCTGGAAAGCCAGAAACTCTATGAAAGTGCATTAGTTCTCACTAAGCACAGACTCCCCAAAATGAGGAAAACCAGGATCTGAATCATCAGAAAAACTGTCTTTCAGTTGAGCGTAATTTTTGAGAGGGTGTACCTGTATGTTGCCAGTAACCAACACTCTCAGTAGCCAGGGAAGAGGGCTTAAAATCAGATGTGGAAGTCCGGGTGGTGGGCCACACCGCTGACCACGTGTACTGGTCCTGCCATCTTTAAAAGCACCTCCTTCTACTCCAATCAGATCCATCAAACAAACAAAAACTTATGTAGTAGTTTAGACACTATCTTTAGTTATCTCTTGCTGTATAACAACTTGTTTCAAAACTTAAAATTTTAAAAGAACTTACTATCTCACAGTTTTTGTAGGTCATTCATGTCACTAGTTGTGACAAACCTTGGTGCCTCTGACTCAAGTTTACTCATGAGACTATATTAAGGCAGTTGGCCAAGATTATTATCTCATCTGAAGGCTCTCCTTGGGGAGGATCCACTCCCATGCTCACTCACATGACTGTTGGCAGGATTCAGTTCTTCACAGATTGTTGGACTGAGATCTCCTTTGGTTCCTCACCATGTGGGTCTTGTTATAGGCTGAATAGTGTCCTCTTCAAATTCATATGTGGAAACCCTAACCCACGCTACCTCAGAATGTGACTGTATTTGGAGACAGGGCCTTTAAAGAGGTGATTAAGTTAAAATGAGGCTGCTGAGGTACACCTAATCCAATCTGATTGGTGTCCTTATTAGAAAAGCAACTTTGGACACAAAAAGAGATACCAAAGGACAACCATGTGAAGACTTAGCAAGAAGACAGCTATCTTCAAGCCAAAGAGAAAGGTCTCAGGAGAATCCAACCTTGCTGGCACCTTGATCTTGGACTTGTGAAAAAAAAAATTTCTGTTATTTAAACTACCCAGTCTATGGTACTTCCTTATGGCAGCCCTAGCAAATTAATACAGGCCTCTATATAGGGCAGTTTTACAAGATGGCAGTTGGTTTCCTTCCTTCAGAATAAGGGAGCAAATGAGTATACCCTAAATGAAAGCCACAGTGTTTTTGTAATTCAATCTCAAAAGTAACATCTGAATACCTCTGTGGTATCCTATTCACTGGTAGTCAATAAGTTCAGCTCAAATCCAAAGGGAGTGGATGGCATGAGGGCATGAAAACTATGAGGTTGGAACCATGAGGGACCGTCTGAGAGGCTGCCTGCCACAGACATAACATCATTAACATACGGACCCTAATTTAGGTGAAGAAAAAGCCATAATATTATATGATAGGTGGATTATGCAGAAGCTACGATAAACAACCTTTATGAGTATTGAACCGGGTCTAAACTGAAGGAGGAATTTTCAACTCAGGACAGTTGTAACTGTTGGCATCCCATGGTGTTACATGAAAAGAAACTTAGGAGATCACTAGCAATCATTATAGTTGATATGAACATTAAATCCAATTTTGTTTTCTTTATCATCACCTATATTTACTCTCTTATCTGACACGCTCTTCTAAGAGTAAGAATAGAAGGGAGTTTAATTAGGTGAGCATCATCAATTGCCCTTGTACTGCTGCTTTTGCATTTAGTTTTCCTCCACCCCTTGCCAGTTTCCATGCTTGGCTTAGAAACACCTCTTCATGAGTAAAGTTTACAGTCAATTATTATGTGACAGTACCAACTATTGCCCTAAATATATATTCAAATTAAGGGTTATATAGCGGGCATTTCTAAAGCAGAACATTCCTATAAAACAAACAAAAACCAAGCAGCTGGAAAGTTATTTTGGATGCATCGTCCTGCCTCAGGACCATTATTAGTTTTTTAGGACTTATCTCCAAAAATCCACTCAGAGGAAAAAAAAAAAGATAGACTTGGTTATAAGCAAACACCAGTTAAATACATATTATTAAAGGTGAGAAAGAGGTGCTGAGAATCCCAAACAATCTTTCTTTTAAGAAAAAAAGAAGAAACTCCATATATTTTAAGAGGCAAAAAGACCACCAGAGGCATATTTATGATTATTTCTTTCCACGGCCACTGTAACAATATAAAGAGGAAGAAGGTCAGTTTAAAAAATTTTGTGGAAGACTATAATTTTTGGTCCAGGTACTCTTATTTTTAAGTCAATAGAACAAATCCAGAAATTTAAGTTCTGAATTACCTGGCCATTAAAAAATACACTCACATAAAAAGTATGTGTACTCTTGGAATAGGGCATATTTGGAATTATGACCATTGGCATTTAAAATTGGCTTTGGGAACTTAAAGGTCTATTACCAAATCCTCCCAAATGCTTCCACTCTCCACGTCCATTTTTTCCTGTGCCATCATCTAGTGGCACATGCCAGTGAGGAATATGGAGCTTGGACTTTGACTGACTGAGTCTGAATCCCAGCTCTATCCCTTGCTAGCTGTAAGATGATTCTGAGACTTAATTTCTTAATCTGTAGTGTGGGAATAATAATGGTAGTTGTAGGGTTTCCATGAGGAATAAAAGATCACTTTTTATCCAGCCTAACTAATGGTAAGCATTCAAACCACATCTATCCATTACTAAGTTGATTATTCTGTCTGAAATGCCCTTGCCCTTCTTCAGTTTGTTGACTTGACAAATGTATTTTCCTCCTTCAAGATACAGCTCAAATATCTTTTGTTCTAGGATATCTCTGATAAGTCCTCCAAACTCCTTCTGGGCTTTCATTTCATTTAATCTCTGTTTGTGCACTTGTCACTTTCATCATGACTTCCACTCCCGCTTTTTTTTTTTTACCCGACTCTCCACTTGAACTCCTTGAGAGTATTGGTCATAACTTATTATTTTGGTTCAACATAATAGATGGTCAACAAATGTTTATGAAATAAACGAATGGTCATAAAGACATTGATATGACATCCTGTTGAACAAGTGGATGTCAGGGTAGAGTAAGTTATGTTAATGATCATCTTTGAAAAGAGGATTAAGAAAAAAATCTCATTCTAGAAATGTCTCAAATCAATATATTATATACAAAACAAAAACTATTCATCATTAATGTTTGGCATGATGGACATTTTGAACAGGGATTATGTTTAAAATACATGATGCTACTACTACTGAGATCACTTATTAAAAAACGTGCGCATAAGGGTTCATTGTAACTTGTCAGGTAGCATTTGCATTTGGCATTTCAAGCCATCTACTGGAATAGCATATTGTGAACTCAGATAAAAATGGCATATATTAAGAATGTTAGTATGTGATTAAAAGATTGTGAAAACTGATATTTGAGGGACTAGTCAAAGCAACTATTCAGTCTCTATATTTAACCACAACCAGTATTTAACAGTACAGTTATTGATATCCATCCTTATGTCCTATGATAGAGCAATATTCATTGATTTATATCTTAGCTCAAATAAATCATTACTCTCTGCTTCCACATCTTTCATCTAAATATCAAATGTTAAAGTTTTACTTTCTAACCTGACCTTTAATGGCATGTTTTCTAATTAACTTTGTATATCATTATCAATTCTTCAGTACCTGGTTTGAAATATTAAATAATTAAGCACATATGCAAATCAGCATTATTTCAGAATGTAAACAAGATCCCCACTTGAATGAAAGATTTTAAACTTTAAAAATAATGTTATTGAAATCTCTGAAAGTGTTTTTGTTAGTGTGGGAAGTATCAGTGTATTTCACAGTATGAATATTCAACATTTATTTATTGGTGCACCCAAAACACTTTTTAGTGGCCAATATTGTCAAAATAGTCCTATTAACATATGCCATTCATATAATTGGATGTCCAAAAATTTTAGAGTATAATTATATTGAATACATTGAAATAATGAATTATGAAGCAACTCTGCAAACTTTTTGTAGATGTCCTTAAGATTGTTTGTAGTCCCTTTACTGGGACTTACAAGAGAAAATCAGAGTAAACTCAAAAAGAAGGTAAATTCTTAAAGCTCATGACTCAAATAAGGATTAGTTTCCTATTTCTCAATTTCTTTACCCACTTGGCTTTTGCTTTTAATGCATTATAGAATGCCGTCTCTGTCATCTCCAAATTATACAAAAACTCTTTCTTTCTTCACTGCCACCATCACAGACTAAGTAGCTATCATTTTGTTGACTGACTACTGTCTATCACTTCCTAACACTAGATAACACTAATGATTGCCCCCTTCTATAGTTTTTCAAAGATGAATATATTTTGACATTCAGTCAAATGTCTTATCAGACATTTTTAAAATATTCTAAAAAGTACTAACATCCCCTAGTTTAGAGGAATGATGCTAGTATAAGTGTGCTGATATCTGAGCACACTGCAAAATAAAGACTTCTTCCCCTGATGCCTCTTCCTATCTTAGATTAATAGGTCACTAAGACCAAAGGGATGAAGCTGTAAAGCCTTAAACTCAGTTTATATAATTATATATTTATGTTTTCATCTGATGGAGGAAAAAAATGTAGAGATAAAAAGAGTAATAGGCAAATCTTTAATTATAGTTGTAGACTCTAATTTAACTCTCTCCAACAAAATAAATAGATATAAAAGTCAGTAAAGATTTGTGTAGCACAATATAACCATGTTAATCTAATTCATACCCAAAACTGCAGAATACATAATTTTTCAAGTTTATGTGGAATATTTATCAAGGTTGTCTACTATCACCACATTTATTCAGTAATGTATTGGAGGTCCTAAGTGATGAAATAAGGCAAAAAGCAGAAATAAAAATTAGAACGATTGGAAAGGAAAAGTAATGATTTTGCATCTTAAAAAAAATGAATCTTTAAACAGGCCATTAGAAGTAATAAGTATAGCAAGATCATAGATTAGACTATTGATGTGTAAAACCTAACTGTATTTATATATAAAAGCAAAAATAAAAAAGGAAAACAAAAATATAAACATTTACAATAGTACAAAAAAATCAATAATCCCATAGCACAATTTTAAGAATAAATAAAAAAATTATGCAATACTTCTGCATTTAAAACTACAAAAGATGAAATAATTTCTAAAAGAATCTAAATAAATTGAGAAGTACATTGGATTTTGTTTTATTATCTTGTTAATTTATTTTGTTTTTAAATTAAATATCTGTCTATTAATTTATGAAATTGCCAAGCCAATACTAAAGTAAATATGAAAATAGTCAAGAATAGTAGAGAAAATCTTGAGGAGCAAGTTGGAGAATCACGCTACCAAATACCAAAACTTACTGTGAAGTTACACTTGTTAAGCCATTGTGATATATTGCTGTAGTATTATTACAGTACACTAATGGAATAGAATAGGTTTGGAAAAGACCAATATAAATACATTTTCCTAATTCACAACAAGATGCCACTACAGTTCAGTGAGGAAAAGGGGTTTTTGTTGTTTTGAATAAATAGTACAGAAACAACTGGATGACCTTATGGAAAAAATGATAGTAGACCTCCTCCTTATACCACACATAAAAATTAACTCAAGAGGCATGACATACTTAAATGCAAATGATAAAATATTAAAGTTCTATAAGAAATATAAGAACATATCTTCACAAACATGAAGTAAATTTTTCTTAAATAAGATATGAAAAGAACTAACCATAAAAGAAAAGACTGGCAAATTATATTTCATAAAAATCAAGATACCAAAAAGATAAGCAACAGAATGAGAGAAGAGGTTCATAACACAAAGCAACCCATGTAAAACATGGCATAAAACTTGAACCAGCATTTCATGAAAAACTATACCAAAATGGCCAGTCAATATGTAAACACACAATAAACAACATTAGTCTTCAGAAAAAATGGAAATAAAACTACAATGTGATACCATGATGCACCCATCAGAATTACTAAAATTAAAAAGACACTACCAAGGGTTGGCAAAGATTTGGAAAAATTGGAAGTCTTTGTCAATGGTAGTGCAAACTGAGTTAACTCAGACTGAAAACTCTGTAGTATTATCTACTATAACTAAACACACATATGCCCTCTACTAAAAAATGGCACTGCTGATTATATTCTCTCCAAAGTAAGTAATGATGTTGACCAAAAGGCATAGTCAATATATTCAGGGTCAAGGTTTGTTTGCAATGGCCTCATAATGTAACAAACCCAAGTTCCCTTCAATATGGAATAGGTAAATAACCTACAGAATAATATTCACACCGTGAAATACTGCACAGCATAAAAAAGAATGAACTATTATGCACACTATAAAAGAATGAACTCAGGAACATTGTTTAGTGAAAGGCTTCAGGCACAAAAGAGTACATACTGTATGATTCCATTTATATAAAATTTAAAAATAGGCAAAATCAATCTTTAGTGATGGAAATAAAAATAATGATTATGCTTGCTGGGTTGATTGGGTATTAACTAGTTGGGGTGATAGCACAAGAAAGCCTTCCACATCATGGAATTTTCTCTATCTTGATAGAGAAAATACATTTTATATGTAAATATATATATATATATATGTTTACTAAAACTCCATATAAGTTATATTTCAATAAAATATCACCCAAAACAAGGACAGAAAGTAAATTCTGGGTGAATAACAGTAACTACCCAATGAGACTGCTTTGGGGGCTCAATGGAAATTCACTCATAAAAGTACATTTACTATAATTCCTGCCACATAGTAAGCCCCAATAAATATTGGATGAATAATATCAAGTTTTGTTGATGATGTGTAGCAACTAGAAATCTGATATACTGCTGCTGAGAGTATATATTGGTACAGCCTATTTGGGAAAATAGCTTGGTGTTATCTGCAAAGGTGAAATATACTACTAGCATATGATAGACATTCCTCTCTTAGGTATAGAACAAGAGATATGAGTACATATGCCACCCCCAATAAATACATAGTAATATTATTTCAGCTTTATTCATCATAGCCAAAAATGGAAAACATTCAAATACCTATCAACTCTAGAGCAGATTAATAACTGGTAGTAGATTAATACAATGAAATATCACTTAGTAATGTATAAGAACAAACTGTGACCAAATCAGCAACAAAGGTAAATGTTGAACAAAGGAAGTAAGGCCAAAATAAAAAGAATACATAGTATAGAATTCAGATTTTAAAAAGTAGAAGTTGTATGATTCTCCTTCTAAGAAGCTGAAGAGTGGGCTAAATTAAACTGTAATCATAGAAATCAGAATGTGCTACTTCTTAGGAGGAGAAGTGGTAGTTATTGTCTGGAAAGGGGCATTAAAAACCTTCTGGAATACTGGAAATTTTCTACATGCTGAGATGAGGTATGGTTACACATTTTGTGCATATTTAAAAATCATATGAAGCTGTATGTTCAATTTGTATACTTCATATATACATTATACTTCAATAAACTGCTTTAATAAGAATTTTTAAATTTAGGATACAAAACAACTAAATAAAACAAAAAATTTACCTAGTTTTACCGTGATTTTTTAAAAGCAGAAATAGTACTGTCAATACATTTTAGAAATACATTACAGTAACATTTGGATTATGAAACAAAAGCAAGGGTCATTTTTGGATAAAGAAGAACAGCAACATTAATATGTTCACAATATTTAGGACATAAGTCCATGAGAATATTAAATTTAATAATTTATGAGATGTAGGGATTGCTGAAAGGAAAGATAAAACTTACAATTACTGCAGAAAAACAAACTAAATTAACATAACCTGTAAGATTGTATAAAAAGAACATCAGTCTTTTCCCTAATCTCAAATAAAAATACACAAAACAGAAGGAACAGATTACCATGAAAAATTCATGAACTAGAAAAATATAAAAATTGATTTAGACAAATCCAAGAACTGGTACCCTGAGAATATCAATAAAAGAGACTGTCTACTTCCACCTTAATCTAGAAAAAAAATAGAAAAAGATAACTAAACTAAGAGTAGAATATTATATTAGCAAAGATATGAAAGATTACTTTAAATTTATTATTTCCAGGCTAATCTGGAACCTAGATGAAACGGCTGTTTTTTAAGGAAATATAAATTAACACAGTTAAGAACAAAATGGATTATTAAAAAGCTAATGAGAACAATTTTAAAAATTGAGCATGCTGCCAAATAACTACTCCTCAATAAAGACAACACCATTCTCTGCCAATTTTCTTCTTTTGTTTCAACAATGATTTCATATCTTAAAAGATCATACATAATTTTGCAAAATAAATTTGGAGACTCCTGATAAAATAATCTCTCCATTCTATTTATAAAATTAGCATACATTGATAATAAAACCTGAAAAAAATGCCCTTCTAAGGTCACATACAAATATTACTGCTAAATATAAATTAAAATTTGTAAGTGAAACATTTGTATGTATATTCTTCAAGCTAATTGGGGTTGTGGTGGTTTTGTACTGTTAATGGGAACTACATTTCCCATGATTCACTCCCTTGTATGGTCTGGGCCAGGACCGGACACTGGAAAACTTTGCATGAGGTTTGGGAAGCAGAAGGAAAGCAGCAGTCATCACCCTCTGAAAGTCAGAGTAGGGATCCAGGTGCTGCTGCATCCCGTGTGTCATCTGCTGGTTCATTTTGCTGCTGGGCCTGCAGTTCCTTCAGCTCCAACTAGACCTCCTGTAGATTCTGCATCCTGAGCCAGATCACTTCATAATCAAGATTAAAGATGGTGAATGAAAGATTTGGCTTGAACTCATGGGTTGCAATTTGTCCTGACTCTTGCCTGATTTTCTTCCAGATGGTCAACCTGCCAATATATCAGAGATTTCTGGCCCATTAGCAGACATAGAAGGATAGCTTTCCATGGACTTCCTTTCCTGGCTCTCACTTTTAAAATCCCTGGTTAGTAACTTTTGTCTGATCCTCCAAATATCCCCTTCCAGACCTCTAGTTCTTCAGTTCTCCCTTATGTATTACTTATAACAATTCCCTTATTCTTTATCACTCATAATTGTTCTGCTTTCCTGATCAAACACTGACTAGGCAATTGGCATAAATTCCAAGAAAGTAATGATTGTTTACATAAGGAAATCTATCAATATAGTTCAAATATTTCATCATATTAGTATGTCCAAACTCATCTTTCAAAAAAAAAAAAACTTCAATGTCAGAAAACTTCCAGTAAATTCTATACCACATTCAATCTTACATCATCTCTTTCAGGGAATTAAAACAAAAAACAAAAACAAAACCTGGAAAGTCTCCAATTCATTATATGATCTAGCTTAGCCTTAATATTAAAACACAGCAAGGGTAATATGACAATGAAAATATATTTTCCTCATTAACAGAAACACAAAGGTTTTAAACAGAATGTTAGCACACCAAATCCATTAATGTATGTATATGTATGTAAATATATCCAAGTTAGATTTTAGACCAGAAAGACAAAGCTGGTATAATTTAGAAAATCAATTAATATAATTCCCCCACATTAACTAACAGAAAAACCATTTGACAACATCAATAAATGTAGAAAAGTATACAATAAGATATACAAGTATTCATTTGAAAAAAACATAAAAATAGAAATGAAGGGAAGTCTCTCAATTAAAGGCTATCTTTTAAAAAACCTTCAGTAAATACCATACAATTGTTGAAAAATGTCCTTTTGAGATCAGGAATAAAAAAATGAGAGAGCTTCTGGGTTGGTGAAAACATGGAGGTGCCAGGAGGGTGGCCCACCTGGCAAAAGCATAAAATCTCTGGGCCCCTTCCCATATACCTTGTCCTGTGCCTCTTTTCCATCTTTTATTCCTGGGTTACACCCTTTTAAATAAACTGTTAATATAGTCAGTATAATTTTTTTCCTGAGTTTTTTGAACATCTCTAGCAACAAAGAAGACTCTGAGGAGTATGATGATGACATGGGCTTTGGCCTTTTTTTCTAAGTTTATTTTGTAAACTGTTCAAGAAAAAGCGGAACAAGAATGAAAGTGGAGGGAGGGAAGGAGGGAAGGAGGAAGGGAGGGAGGGAGGGAGGGAGGAAGGAAGGAAGGAAGGAAGGAAGGAAGGAAGGAAGGAAGGAAGGAAAGGAAGGGAGAGAGGGTGGGAGGGAGGGAAGAAAGAAGAGATAGAATCCCAACCAGGCTCTGCATATCAGCACAGAGCCTGATGTGGGGCTAGAACTCAGCAACCCTGAGATCACAACCTGAGTGAAAACCAAGAACCCAATGCTTAAAGGACTGCCACATTCATGTGCCCCAGCAAGCAGGTTTTTCTAATTGTAATTCAAAAATATATATGGAAATGCCAAGGGCCAAGAATAATCAAGATACAATAAACAAAAGGAATGTGTGGAAACAGTTACTCTACCATATATCAAAACTAATTTTAAGCCTCTAATAATTGAGACTGTGTGCATTGGCACAGGGATTAAAAAAAAAAAAAAAAAGAGCAGGAGAACCCAAATAAGGAGACCCAGGGAGCATGAGCAGTTGATACCTGTCAGAGTTAACAAAGCAGATAGAGGGGCGCCTGGGTGGTTCAGTCTGTTAAGCGTCCGGCTTCGGCTCAGGTCATGATCTCACGGTTCGTGGGTTCGAGCCCCCCGCGTCGGTCTCTGTGCTGACAGCTCAGAGCCTGGAGCCTGTCTTCAGATTCTGTCTCTCTCTCTCTCTCTGACCCTCCCCTGCTCGCGCTGTCTCTCTCTGTCTCTCAAAAATAAAATAAAAATCATAAAAAAAAAAAACAAAGCAGATAGAGAGGTGAGAGTTTTAAAGAAATGATGCTAAAATCAATTGGATATGTATATATAAAGAAGATGAAATTAGATCCTTATTTTACACTATATAGAATATCAACTAAAATGAATCAAAGATCAAAAACGAAAGGCAAAAGTATATAGGGTTTAGAAGAAATACAGATAATATAGCTTAGGAACATTTCTTTAACAAAATACAAAACTTTTTCTTTCAAAAATCAAATGATTGACACCTGGAATTACATTATGAATTATTCTTCAACATGACATGAACAAAAGAGGAGAAAGGTAAGGTATATAGAACAAGATATTTGCAATTCATATTATTGACAACAGCTTAGTATAAGAATACTAAAAGAATCCCTAAAAACTAATATGAAAAAAAAAAACTAATAAAAACGGGCTACATTTCTTGAAAAAGTACTTCCTGGAAAATAAAATCTTAAATGGCCAATAAAAATATGAAACACTGCTCAACATCACTAATAAAGGAAATAAACATACAGAGTAAAATGAGGTATCATTGCATACCCCTCAATGTACAGAAACTTAAAAGCCTGACAATATCAAATCTTGGCATGTATATAAAGCAAAGGAAATTCACATAAATTGCTGGCTGATTCCAAACTGAATTATTAGACAGTTTGGTTTTATGTAATTAAAATGAAAATGATTATAACCAACTATGCAGGAATTCCATCCTTCAGAAAGACTCATAAATATGTATAAGATGCCTATATGAGAATGTTTATGGTAGTAGCATTGTTTAATAAGCCAAAACGTGGTAGAAACAAAAGCGTACCAACTGTAGAATTCATAGATATTTATAATCTTTTAATGAGCCTCCATATAACAATGAAAATTAATAGACTATAGTTACTTGTAATATGGGATAAATCTCAGAAACATAAGGCTGAATGATAGACAAAAGACAATTAGATAAATTAAGCTATGTAGTAGTGTATAAAATTAATATCCAAAATCACTGCATTTCTTATATAATAACAACTTGGAAAATATAATTGAAATAGCTTGATGATTGCAATAAAATATAAAATATATAACAATAAATAATATATCATGACATGCTAGTGATCTATGTCTAGGAAACATTACTAAGGATGGAAATTTAAAATACCTGAATAAATGTAAAGACTTCTTATCATTGGAAGAAAAAACTTCAAATAATAGAAAAACAAGTTTTGAACAAGCACTGATGAATGATTAATGACTGAATAAGTTCATTCAATGAACTTAGGTTCAATGAGTAAGTTCAACATTATCCCAATCAGCATCCCAAAGATATTTGAAAATAATCCTAAATTAATCTGTAAAAATTAACATAGGAAAATAACTAGGATAGATACAATCAAGAAAATTAAAGAGAACTGACTTACCATATAAGATTTTTTAATTAAAGCAATACTTTTGAAAGTGTGACACCATCCTCAGAATAAATAACTTATTGCATACTACAGCTACTAAGCGACTTTCCTATGAGACATCAAGATATGATATACAGTGACACTTCAAATAAATGAGAAAACATGAAATAAACAAAAACTGTGCTAGGACAATGATTAACAATGAGACAAAATTAAAAGCTAAGTCCCCACTTCACTTTAAATCAAGTACCAACTATTCAAACTAAAGTAAAGAACATTATAATGTAGTACAAGCCCGGACAGTAAGCTGTGGATGTGTGGCATCCATTTCTAAGAGGGCCATCTCTAATGATCACACTGCCAGCCACAGAACTAGGTAAAGAGCCAGGCCATCTACCCTCACTAAGGTCCCTTTGTTTTTGAGACCTTGGTTGATTACAATAACTGATCATTTGGACCTCTTGTCTTTTCTCTTCTTTGCACTTTAAATTCCTGCTCTAATGTTATAAATTCATCAATAAAGAGCAAGCTTAGGAAATCCTAGAATAAAAGCAGAACCACCAACAATGAATGCTCTCTCCCACCCACAACCTCTTTTGGTGGTAACAGGTGTACTGTGGGATTTCCATGTCTTATAAGTTATAAATATTTATATTTTCAGTTTTCTGATTGTTGCTGAAGGGTGTTGTGCAATCATAGTAAGAACCACAAGGGTCGGTCCAGTCCTAACATTGGTTTGGAGAAGGGTGATTGTGGGAAGCTCACTGGGGCCAGGTGCGCACCCCCAGGCATTTCTAGACCAGAGCATTTACTGTGCACAGGCTGAGATGAGGCCAAAACTGGCACTCTGACTGTCCCCTTCTGCTCATTTGCTTTACTAAATGATGTCTTTTGTGTCCTCTTTCACTCTTCAGATATCATCTTTCCTCCATCGCAAAATATACTCAAAACTCAATTTCACTTTCTTCTTTCTTTCCACTTCTCAGATTCTTTGTTAATAAAAAATTTTCCACCTCACTGTCAAATTCATGAGAAATTCCAAAAGAGTTCCCATTTCCACTTTAAATTTGTTTGGTTATACGTTGCAGTATTTTTTGTTTATCATCTTGTTTCTCCCTGTAACTTCTGCTGTTAATACTAGAATCTGTTTTCATTTACACACAGTCTGTGCCAGGTACACAGTGAGCACTAAACTAATCTGTGTTGATGATAATAAATGGAGAAATAAAGAATGCTTCGATATTGGGGAGGAAACCAAGCCACTCCCCTATCATGACTTGCTCTCTTCAAGCCTACAGCAAAGACAAGAGCTTTCACCAACTGGGAATATTCCCCCCAAGTAACTTAATTTGTGTCAAAATATCCCTTTTGCAATAGAACAGCATAGCAACGGTGGTATAGCTATAATCTTATAAATGCAAAAAGCCTAGTTACTTTAACGTTCAATGATTTGTTTTCCTTAGATAACAAGTGTTGAATGAATTTCAGCAGAACCATTTTTAAATTTTGACAGAGTCTGTTTCAAGGATTGTTAAAATTGCAGATTATCTAGCCCTACCAGCAGAGATTCTGATTTAGAACTTCATAGATGAGGTCCAGTGATCAATATTTTTAACAAGAAGCACACTCATTCAACAAATATTTTTGAGTGCCTGTCATTAATATATTGTTTTATATGTAGCTGTAAACAAAGCAGACCAAAATTCTTGCTTTTACAGAGTTTACAGTTCAGTGAGAAATTCTGACAAGAGACTGCAGTATTTGACAGCACTTTTCAATATTAAACAAGTTTTCTAAATATTATTGTTTTATATCAGGCTATTTAATACTTCACTGTGTTTGGTGTGACATTTTGATAAGGAATATTTTGAGAAAGTATAACATATAAAGTTAGTGATAAAATGACTCCATATACATATATATATATCCTGTTTCCCTATTTTCTCTCTAATTTTCAAAGCCAAGTTCCTGATCTCTATTTTTTTTACTATAGAATTGGCTCTTTCAGATAAAACCATGAATGAGATATGTGATCAATTAAAATAGGAGAGACTTTCAAGTCTCTTTATAAAAGAGCATTTAAAACTCTCAACTATAATACTGTAATTTTAAAGTGAAGTGATGGGCACTGGTGTCAGTTAGAAAAAGAACATTCAACTTTACCTTAATATCAGTATATTAAAGAGAGGAATATCTTTTCCAATTCTGAATACTTTCATGAGGCCCGTCCCCTCTCCCTCCAACAACCCCTCCCTGCAGAAAAAGACCTGTTATACAAGCTGTAGAATTTTAGCAAGTGTTAATACACCATTAGTCATATCAGGCTCAACAGCTGGAAATGGAAGACAAGTTCTGAAGTGTAAGCATCTCACCTCAGGAAAATTCACACTTTTAGGCAGAAGGGATGAGATGGAGCTCTCCACAGCAGGGAAATTGCCCCAAAGCCAAGAAACTATAGTTGGTCCAAGCAGACCTGACAGTGAAGTGAGGGTGTACACTATTTAAAATGTTTAATTCAAATACAACCCCAGCATCTGTGAATAGAAGCTTTCTTCGGCTGACTGAAAGGAAAGAAATTTGGGGGAAGCTGGCAAAACAACTTGGGGCTAATTATTATGGGTATAACAAAAGACTCCGAACTGCTGTGCAGCACCATTTTATAAAGAAACCACTGCCACTGCTACTAAGCATAGACACTGTGGTTTGCACTGCTATTGCTCAAATTGGCACATTTTCTGCCTCTTTGCACCACCAACTCCTGCGAATAACTCTGCTGGGGGTACATTTAATTGACAGAATCGGTTATACTCCTGTGCCTTAGCTGCAAGAGAGCCTGGGAAAGAACTTGGCAGAAGAGACTGTATTTGTTCCCTACCAATGTTCATAAAAATAAGCAATTCCTTGACTATGAGTTAACATGGATTAACTGAACAATAAAGGACAATTACAGCCTCATTTTGCTATTTTATTTTTATTTTCTGTAACTTTCCACCTTTGAGAAATGTGCTATGAGCACTGAGAGAACTCTGCTATGGAAATCAGGACTTCACATTCTCTAACAATTTCTAGAAGAAATGAATGTTTTTTTTTCTTTTAGGGCTGAGAAAGAGAGTTGATGATTTCCATCCCAGTGAATCACTTGCCAAATGGAGTGATCCTGAGGAATGAAACGTGACCACTGAAATGCAATTCTTTCTGCAACATAAACACAGATAATTCAGATGATTCTAAATTTGATAGAAGAGAAGGAAGTTTTTCAGTGGGTTTTGATACTGCTTTCGTGTTCTTCCAGGGACAAATGTTAGTTCATTAGAATTCTCTTAGCATTCTCTTCAGTCTTTCCCTTAAGCTGAAGTACAAATTTTTAAATAATTAAAAAAAATCATATCATACCTTCTGTAATAGATTTAACTGTACCCTTGGCTAGAGAGCAAATTAAAATCAGAGACTGAAATCTCAAATTGTAAGGTGCATACCAATTGCCAGAGTTTAAAAAAAGATACAGATTCTGCTTCCAAATGTGTGGGTGGGGACTGAGATTTGCATCTCTAACAGGTGATGCCAGCTGCTGGCCCACAGACCATTCTTTGAATAGCAAGGATTTCACACTTTCTTTAGCAATAGTTAATAAAGAATCCTGTGCATCTGTTGTCACAGGTGGTTAAGGAGTGTAAGGCCTTGAACTAGCCATTCCTATCTAATTAAATTTGGATAACAAGTTTGGGGCTCTTTTGAAGAAAATTGCATTAAAAAGACAAGGAATAGAAATCTTAATTTCTGTTGGGATGAAGATTCCTTTGTGTTCAAATCACATTTACTTTGTGTCTTGTGATCATGAAAGGATCATGACTAATTTGCTGATAGTTCTCTTGAACTTATGTTCTGTAAATTATAACCCATTATCTCTGACTCCTTAAAATTTGTTATAAAATATCTGGTAGATAAGAAGCTTAAATTCATATACTAAGAAAGTTCAAGTACTTTTGTCTCAATTTTCTCATCAGGCCTGACTATAAAAAAGGTTATGACTAACAGGATATTTTTTCCTTTTGAATGTAAAATAAATGTTCAGTTTTTCTTTGGCAAATGATTTACTGAGTTATGATGTAATGAAAATACAGCTAACGTACAAAACAATTTTACCAGGGAATAGGTAGAAACAATTATTTGCCCCAGTTTACTACTGTGTCGTTAATGTCTACAATTACAGAGGTAGCATAACACAATGGTAAGAGCTCAGGCTCCGGAACATGGAGAACTTTCCAGAACCAAGCTGGTAAACCTAGCTGTGATTTTCCTTAGCTGTGTGATCTTGGACAAGTCACTTTACCTCTCCAAACCTCAATTTCCTTATCTATTAAATGACATTATTATGAGCAAGCTTGATACAATGCCAGTCAAATGCCTATCATTTTTGTTATTAATTATATAATCTCTTAAAGAAAGAAAAACAGTTACATTAAAGTAATGGATACTTGATAAAATTTCATTAAGCTGCCTAAAGGGAAAACGGTGATGTCTGTAAAATTATGAGAGGTATTTTCTCTTAAGCATTGTAAAAACAGATGTTTATGAAATAGGGGTGGCGTATTGTTAGAAAATTGATGTAGATGACATAATATTGGTAGATATGTCTTGGTCTTGTTCTTTACAGGCATGAAAACTTGATATTTTTTATTCACGTCTCTTAGGCATGAACCAAATTAGCCAATTACATAAAGGTCAATTCTATTTAAAACACTGCAAATGCATTAATTCACAATGATAAATTTAGTGGCTGAGAAGACGAGATATTCAAATCCTGTAGTCAGGAATTTTTTTTTTTAACCGATAGAGAAATCTACTTTGGAATTCAAGTTTTAATCTGAGGATTTAGGGGTCATAGAATAAAGAAGGTTGAACAGTTGAGTAAATAACAGCTTAATAATATAGTTATTATTAGACAGAAGGAAAAAACGGTTTTCAGAGAGGCTAAATAACTGCCCAAGCTGATACTGTTATTAACTACTAAGACAAGATTCATTCTAGTTAGGATGTTTCTCAATAGTCTTATCTTCTAAATTCAGCTTAGTGTCATTGGAATAGTAGAATGCTTGCCGTATGTGGTACCTGGCTGCACTGCCAATATTGTCTTCTTGACTTTCTTATGCTCCACATATGACCAGCCATACTATTGGTAAGCATGTTCTCCCTTTAGAAATGTTACTATCTCCATCCAACTCTTAATCTAACCCAAGAGCCATTTTTAGCCATGCATATATCTCTTTTGATCCATTGTGCCTTTCTTTGTAATTTAAGTCTTACAGAGAGAATCAGTTTCCTATTGTTTCTATAACAAATCACCACAAACTTAATGGCTTAAAGGACACAGATTTATTCTCTTGCAGTTCTGGGGGAGAGAGGTCTAACTTCAAGTTTTAGCAGCTCTGTGTTCCTTCTGGAGGCTCTAACGGAGAATCTGTTTTCTGATCTTTTCCAAATTCCAGAGGGGATCTATATTCCTCAGCTCAGGGCCCTTTTCTCCAGCTTGAAAGGCCACAGTGTAGCATCTTCTCTCCTCTATGATCTCTCCTTCTACCTATAAGCCTTCTCTGTATATAGCTCTTCCTCCTGCCTCTCTGTTATAAGAATGCTTGTGATTTACACTGCCTCTACCTGGATATTCCAGGATAACCTCCTAGTCTCAAGGTCTCTATGGAACCATATCTGCAAAGGCCATTTTATCATGAGGTAACATATTTACAGGTTCCTGAAACCAGGTCATGGTCACCATTGGGAGGCCATTATTTAACCTAGCATTGAAGGCAAATGAATTTCCAAATTCTTAGGGAGGAGTTGCCTAATGGCTTCACTAATGTATTGTTTACAGGTGAAGAAAAATCAGTTAATGAAGTTGAACAGATGGTTTTTCTACTATAAATTTTACAATAAAATTCAACTCCTAATGAAAAGTATTATAAATAAAGGAAGACATTTAAGAATAAAAGAATAAATCTCTATAAAGAGATTATAGAGTCTATACCATGGGTAATGTATGTACTAATTTTGCATCTCTGGAGGATACTATGCTATATCATTTGATTACACAAACTTGTATGACAGTACTTTCACCTTGATAATAATAAAACATTTTAGAAATAAAAAGCAAGAATGTTATCTGTTGTGCACTAAATTAGTTCTTTTACAACAACTGCAGCAACAAAGCAAAAACACAACAGAAATGCTTTACTTGAGGGAGTAGGCTGTTCTTCCCATAAATAAGTTATAGTAGACATTTTTAAATGAAAAAAAATAAAATGGAGCACAAAGTTCTTTAAATAGGTGTTTACATTAGTTATTGACCTATTAGGTTAAACCTTAAGATCTGCCAGAGTTACTGCAGTGTTCTAAAAAGCACTGAGGCTTGAGTCCTCAATGTATATGGTGTTGGGGTTCAAGCTGGAACAGAAAAATAATTCTAAGAGTTCACCTAACCCGTTTCTGAAATGGCCACAAAATTAAAAGTATTTAAGTTTTTGGAAATATTATTCTTAGGAGGGAAAGTAAAACCTATTTGATGAGGCCTTTGAACCTCTTTCAATTTTACTCAATATTTAAATTTTTATTTCTATCTTGAATTAATAATTAATAATTAATTAATAATTAATACCATTTCCCAAAGAATTCAAGATGCTTACAAAAACTCAGCTCTATGTATCTTCCTTCTTGTGGTATTATATATATATTATTCTTATATATGTTATGTAAGTCATATAATAATACTACTGTTATTTTATTTAAGTAATCAGTATTAATATATATTCATCTTTATTGTACTCTATTCCTATCTGCAAGGTTTGTTTTCATCTGTGATAACTTTGCTTTAGCATGAAGAAATTTAGTGTTTCTTTTAGGGAGATTCTGTTTATAATGAATATTAATTCAAATATTTTGTTTGTTTATTTTACATGAAGAGGTTGTTATCATTCTTTCACATGTGAAAAATACTTTCACTGGGTATAAAATTCTTGGATGACAGGTTTTCTTTCAGCACATTCAATTGTACTCTACCTGTCATATTTGCTATTAAAAAAGTTAACTGTAAGTCTCTCAATGCTCCTTCAAAGCCAATATATCATTTCTTTACTGCTTTTAAGATTTTCTCTTTGCTTATCTTCTATCAGAGGTTTGACCATAATGTGCCAAGATGTAGCTTTCTTTATATTTATCCTGGTAAGATTTTACTGAGTATTTGAATTTGTGGGTCATTGTCTTTTGTTAAATCTGGAAAATTCTTGGCCATTATTTTTTCAAAGAGTGCTTTTGCCCTGGTTTTCTCCTACTTTTCTGGTTCTCCAATAACATGTATAACAGACATTTTTTAATAGTTCCCTTATATGTCTTATTCAGTGTTATGTTTGTTTTCATCAATGTTATTCTCTGTGCTTCATTTTGAGAACTTTCTACTGATCTTCCTTTGCCTTAACTACTCCCTTTTTCTGTAATATCCATTTTGCTATTAACTTCATTCAATAAGTTCCTTATTGCAAATATTTTATTTTACAGCTCAAGAATAACTATTTAATTATTTTATTAATTCTAATCCTCTGTTGATATTTTCCATTTATTTATTTGTTATGTCCCTCTTATTGTCTATTTTCTTTAACCTGTTAATCATGGGACTTGTGAAATCCTTACCTGGTAATAATATTTGTATCATCTTTCTTTCTGCCTCTATTGACCACTTCTCTCTTTGATATTGGTCACTTTTCCTTCTGATTATTTGCATTTCTAGTAATTTTTTTTATCCTATGCCTTATACTGTTGAAGATATAATGTGATTTCTCTGGATTTTGACTTCTTTCACTCACTAAAACATGTTGAATTTTGTTTTTGCATGCAGTGGAATTATCAGCAAATTACTTTGATCATCTGAAGTTTGATTTTTATGGTGGGCATATTTTATATAGTCTTTCTGTGGTCTTGCCTAAAAAGCTGGGATATTTACCAAGATATTCCCACTCAAACTTGGCTGTAATTCCAATATTTCCACAGCACTGTGCAGCATCTAAGATCTCATCTCTCCAGCCTCCCAGCATCTGATAGGCCGCTTGGAGTCTTGATCTGTGCATGTACAGCATTAAAGGCATTCAAAGATATTTGTTACTACCCCATATTCCCAATTTCATGTGCTATGCCCAGCAAGAATATTATTCTCTACTATTCTCTTTTGTAATATGTTACAATTTGGAAAACAACCTCAGAATACCAGGATGAGTATGGAGTTCTCCTCTTTGTGACTTTCTTTCAAGAATTTTAGCCCTGAATTGGTTTCCATTCAATGGCAGGAAACAAATATCTTAATAAATTTTGGAAGTTTGATGTCAGTCACTCAGTCAAGACTGGGATGGGAAGTCCTACTGCAAAACTTACTTTAAATGTCAAGATCAGTAACAGTAGTGAAAATACTCAATAAACCCTATGGTTCTGGGTAAATCATCAAAGCCTCCAAAAGTAAAAGGGACCTCTTTCTACCTGGTACTGCTTTTTAATATAACTTTTTATCTTATGGGTATATATATATAAACATATTCATATATGCTTTTACATATATATTCACAAACAGTAATTTGGTTATTAATTATATTGTTAATGAAACTAAAGGATTGGTGAAGACAAATAATTGATATCTATTTGATAGCAGTTTTATGAAGCAGTCACTGAAGAAACTCTAAACAGATATTTAACTTCAGTTTTTAAAAGATGATGGCAGATATAGAAATAATTGTCCTATGAATTCAAATTAGAATTTCAGTGAACCTCCTTTCCTGTGCATGAATAGTACATACCCAGGGTTTATAAATTCTTTTCCCACCTAAAATTGTTACTGCCTATTTTACATAGGCTCTGATAGTTTGACTCTGCCAATTAGAACAAGATATCACAAAAATGATCAACAAATATTGTCTGCCAAGGACTAAGATGTGAAATTATGCTTCCCACTCCATTTGTTTAATGTAACTAAAATTTAATTGTTTCCAACGTGTATATTATAAAACACAACAACCTGCCTCTGAACTGATATTGTTTCTGCTCCCAAATAATGATCAAAACACAAAACAATATTAATTGTCAAATCCACTGTCATAACTTTCAGTTATTTTATTATTATTTACCAGTAGTTTTAAGCAATACACTGATATTCTTATTGGTCTATATAATCCATATTCTCACAATAACTTAAAGGCCATTAAAATAATTTGAAATTATTATTTTTTTGTTTATTGTATACTCTAAATTAGAAAAATATTATGATAGCAATTCATTAAGTAGAAATGAAAGGTTCACGTTCAAAATATTAAATTTTGAGAGAAGGGATAATAACCCATATTTCTAGAGAAGATACTAGTTTGACGTCAGAAAATGGCACAGCTAAAACTTAAGTTCAAAAATGAAATAAATACAACTTTCATTGGATATTTAGTGTGTACTAAACACTCAGAGTAGAACCTCACATATACACCATCATTCAACTTTTTGATCCTTCTATTCCAGATGAGGATATAAGGCTCAGAGTAGCCACTTAGCTTGTTTAGTATCATATAATTTATAAGTGGCAGAGTTGGGATGCAAACGAAAGTCAGCCAGACTCCAAAGCCTGTGCTTTTGCAAACAGAGTGAATTGGAAACTTTACTCTGGAGTAGAAAGTAGAGACTAACCATTTTTTGCTTGTAGAATTACCTGAGTCTCCTAATATATAGATGAAGTCACCAATATGGTTTCCCTTTGCCAGCACTTTCTGTTCTCCATTCAGTACTCGTTAGGCTAACTGCACTTCTGATTCACTTCACTGCATCTATTTTTTTCCCTCTATCAACTAGGCATCAGCTTAATTTGTCATCTTTATAGTGTCGAATGTGGCAGGTTTACTGTGCCTGCCCTTTATGACATAAACTCTTTGGCTGAAAATGCACCATTAGCCCAATACAAAAATAAGTAAATATTTTAAAAATGAATAAGTTCTGGGGATCTACTGTATAGCATGATGCCTATGAATTTTATACTGAAAACTTGCTAAAAGAGCAGATCTTAAGTGTTCTTACCACACACACACACACACACACAGGTAACCATGTGAGGAGATGGCTGTGTTAAGTTAACTTGATTGTAGTAATCATTTCACAATGTACAGATACATCAAATCATCACATTATACACTTTAAATATATAAATTTATTTGTCAATTATATCTCAATAAGGCTGAAAAAATAAGTAAAATAGTGTTTCAATTCACCATAACACATTATGTGTATGATCAATTTTTAAAATTAGATACAAAATATGCTTAATTCCTTTTAAAAAGTGGCTCATGGGGTACCTGGGTGGATCAGTAGGTTTAGGGTCTGACTCTTGATTTTGCCTCAGGTCATCTCACCATGGTCATGAGATAGAGCCTCACTTTGGGCTCTGCACATGGCATGGAGCCTGCTTAAGATTCTCTCTCTCCCTCTCTCTCTGCCCCTCCCCCTCAAAAATATTAAAAATAAATAAACAATTAAATAGTAGTTCATATATTGAAACACTAATTTTTTAATAGTGTGATTCACCAGTTTCACCTTTATAAAATAACAAAACACAGATGACTGGTACACAATAGCAAGAGAAATAGGATAATTTTGGGATAATTTTATCACCTCTTATTGTATATTAAGCATGTTCTTGTTATCATAGTCTCAATAAACCTCATTGTTAATGGCTTGAAATCCAACTGAGTCAATGTACCATAGATTACATAGTATTTCTCTATTCTTGGATATTTAGATTGTTTAAAAATTTCCCTATTAAAAATCAGAATAATGCTATGCAACAGAATCAAAAGGAAACCAAGTGGGACTCATCAAACTAAAAACTTTTGGACACCAAAGGAAATCATCAATAAATGACAAAGCAACCTACAAAATGGGAGAAAATATTTGAAAATCATGTAAATATCATATATAAATAACTCATACAACTCAATAGCAAACAAACAAATAATATGATCAAAAAATGGGCTGAGTATGTAAATAGACATTTTTCCAAAGAAGACATACAGATGGCCAAAAGGTACATGAAAAAGTGCTCAACATCACTAATTAACAGGGAAATGCAAATCAAAACCTCAATGACATATCACTTGACACCTGTTAGAATAGCTATTATCAAAAAGACAAGAGATAACAAGTGTTGGCAAGGATGTAAAGGAAAGGAAACCTTCATGCCCTATTGATGAGAATGTAAATTGGTGCACCCAGTAGGGAAAACAGTATGAAGGGTCCTCAAAATATTAAAAATATAACTAGCAACTAGCACATGACCAAGCAAATTCCACTTCTGGGTACTTATCTGAAGAAAATGAAAACACTAACTTGAAAAGATACATGCACCTTTATTTCCATTGCAGCACTATTTACAATAGGCAAGATATGAAAACAACCACTGATGTATCCACTGATGGATACATCAATAAAGAAAATGTGTGTGTGTGTCTATATGTATACATACATACATATATATGTAACATATATACATATACATTAATATGGAGTATTAATCAGCCATAAAAAGAAAGAAATCTTGCCATTTGTGACAAGGATGAACCTTGAGGGCATTATGCTAAGTTAAATCATTCAGACAGATAAAGACAGTACCATATGATCTCGTTTATTTATGGAATCTAGAAGAAGAAGAAGATGAGGATGAAGAAGAAGGAGGAGGAGGGGAAGGGAAAGGAGAGAGGAGGAGGGGGAGTAGAAGGAGGAAGAGGAGGAAAATAAGGAGGAAGAAGAAGGGAAGAGAAGGAGGAAGAGGAGAAGAAGAAAAGAGGAAGAGGAAAGGAAAGAGGAGAAGAGGAAGAACTCATAGAAACAGAGGCCAGATGGGTGGTTGCCAAAAGTGAGGGGTAAGGAATGGGCAAATGGATAAAGCGGGTCATAAAGTATAAACTTCCAATTATACAATAAATAAGTCATAGAAATGTATGGGGAAAAATAAAAATAATGCTAATTTTTATACAGACTTTTTATGTTTAGAATTATGTACAAAGGCTAAGCTAACAGGTAAATTCCTGGTCAACTATATTTTATATTCTTTGGAAATACTTTTTATTTTCTGAACAACAGTTTCCTACATTTTCCTTGAACTTTCTTCCCATCTCCTAAAACTAGTAGATATTGAATCTCCTATAAATACACACAATGATTACACTTACTCTGCACCCTTCCCCCCCCCATTTCCTACTATTTCTCTAATTTATGGAACTATGAAGAAAGTTCTCCATATTCTGCTCTTGGATCAATGTCTTGTAATTGCCATTCAATAATCTTTTACTTACAATTTTTTTGAAAGCTCAAATTATCAACTTATTTTTCTATTATTTTCTTCATCTTTCTCTCTAGTATAATTCTCCTCTTTCCTTTATATAAATTTCTAGGCATTCTGGTTCCTTTCTCCCTAACTTTAGCATCTTTTTACTTTATTTTTTGACTTCATCTCTGATTATTTTTGTGTCTAAAGGAGAAATATACAAATCCTCAATTACAGTTAGAGATTTCAATGCTCTTTTCTCAGTAATTGATAGCACAAGTACAGGTCTTCCTCAACTTAAAATGGAGTTATGTCCCTATGAACTCATCATTAGTTGAAAATATTGTAAGCAAAAAAACATTTAATACCCCTAACCTACTGAATGTCATAGCTTAGCCTAACCTATGTTGAACATGCTCAGAACACTTCCATTAGCCTAGAGTTGGACAAATTTACCTACCACAAAACCTATCTTATAATAAAGTGTTGATTATCTCACGTCATTTATTGAATATAGTACTGAAAGTGAAAGACAAAATGGATGTAGGGGTACAGAGTAGTTGCATAAGTGTATCAGTTGTTTATCTTCACGACCACGTGGCTGAATGGCAGCTATGGCTGTCGCTGCCCAGCATCACAACAGGGTATCAATACCACATGTCACTAGCCCGGGAGAGATCTAAACTGAAAACTTGAATGGGCACCTGATTGGCTCAGTTGGTAGAGCATCCGACTCTTGATCCCACTCTCATGAGTTCAAGCATCATGTTGGGGCTTAATTTTTTTTTAAGGCTTAATTTTTTTTAATTAAAAAAATTTAAAGCTTAAAGTATCATTTCTACTGGATGTGAATCACTTTTGCACCATCATAAAGCTGAAAAAGCGAAAGTTGAAACATCATAAATAGGGAATCATCTGTAGATAAAAATTCAGTAGGATATAGGAGAACCGAATGACATTATCAACCAATTTAACCTAACATCTAAAGCTTTAGGACCAACAACAGCAGACCACATATTCTCTTTTAAGTGCACACTGAAAAATTACCAAAATGTACTATATTCTGGGCCATGAGACTCAATAAATTTAACAGCATTAAGCTAATACAAAGTAGAAATTTTCTCTGACCACAATAATATTGAACTGTTAGTGAATATCAGAAAGATATCTGGAAAATCCCAAAAATGTTGGAAATATAGCAATACCCTTTAAATAACCCATAAATCAAAGAAGAAGTTACAATTGAAATTATTTTGAATTGAATAAAAATGAAAACAACACAACAACATTTTTGGAAGATATTAATTGGTTCTTAGAAGGAGATTTATAGCATTAAACGCTTATATTAAAACAAAGAAAGCTCTCAATGATCAAGCTTCTACCTTAAGATGCTAAAGAAAGGCTAATTAAACCAAATGTAAACATGGAAAAAACACAGGTTAAATACAGAAACTAATGAAAGAGAAAAAAACAATAATTAGAATTGTTTTGAAAGATTAATAAAATTAATAAATTTCTCATTGATAAAACAAAAAGAAAAAAGTCACAAATGTATTAAATATATGCAGAACTTAGTAAGCAACTAAAACATGTTAATGATCAACTTTCTTAAAGACACAAAATACCAGAAAAAAATACATACGAAAACAAACTAACTTGCTTCACATTTAACTACTTCCTTGGTGCCAGCTTTACTCATATGACAAAATGAAATTTCACATGACAAAATTTTACTCCACATGTTCAGACTGAGCTGTGTTAGAAGTTTGCAATGTGCCACTGAATTTCTGTACCATTTTTTACCTCTTTCAAAAAACAATTGAAGGGTTAAACACAATACTAAATGTCTGTGTGTAAAAGGCCTCAGCCCAGAGAGTTCTGCTAATGCTAACTGACCAAATACACCTTCCAAAAATGTTGGGGAACTTTTCATGCTGAGACGTTTCTTTACCTGGGCGTAAGAAGTTGCTTAAAATAGGGTTAAGTGCCATATGCTGCTTAATTTAACTTTTTAAAATAAGGAGTAAGTTAAAGCAATTATAAACCTTTCAAAATCAAGGCCTATCTGGATTGACAAGAAAAGACACAAATTATCTTCTGTGGCAAAGCAGTGCAAAAAAGAACCAGGAAAACATCCTAATGGTACCCAGGGGATGAAAATCCAGGTAAAACAACATCTCATCTTTGTTATCATGAAGAATTTCCCTTATTACTTCCTTTCTAAAAGTGGCCCATGTTATTATACAAAATCTCAATAGAAAAATTATGATATAGAGATTTTGAAGAAATATGTGAAAAGAAGCATAATATTATGTTTTGAGTAAAAGATCCTTATTTATTATGTTACTTTTAGCCCATATATTTGAAATTAGAGAGAAAATGTCCAAACACATCTCCTTCTGCGTTTATTACAGTGCCTTGCACATAGTATAATTACTCCATTAATAATAGTTGAATGACTGGTATGCAGAGAGATGTTTACCTTTTCTTCCATTATCTATCCCTGTAATTGGCCTTGATATCAGGTATTAGAAAAATTGCACTATTAGCCTTGAGAAGTCATATTTAAATAAGACTTTTACCAATATTCACTAATACAAATGCTTAAAGTGTGACATTGTATACAAATTGAACTGGTATAAACTGGATATTTTTTTCCTCAAATATCTTTATTTTAAAAGAGTAGATAATAGAATTCAGATTACTAAAATTTGGAAAGTGAAGTTTTAAAATTGAAAATATTTCTGAATATATATAAATCACTGCTGAAAGAAAATACTGAAAACAACCTAGAAGGTTAAACATAGAAAACAAATTGGACCAAATGATTATTAAGTACTATCAAGTTTTAATTTAATATACAATGGCGTTTTATTTTTAAGTATAAAGTTTCATTAAATCAAATATATTGAAAATACCTACCAGACAGAAGAAACTAAAATAAATGTCCTCCTTTGCCTAGAAGCAGATAAACCTGAACCAGCAAAAGACACTTATTTTTCACTATGAACCGTGGATTCATAAAGGCTAAGAGAGAATGTCTAAAATTATAAGACCACAACTTGGAGCTGAATTAAGCTCCTGGTACATTGCTCAAAGTGTAGAGATGGAAGACTCTGGTTTACTCCAATCCACTAAGAATGCAGTCTTTTAAAATTGCTACTCTAACCTGGGTCATTCTTCCCATCAAAGTTTCTTCACAGCCTCTGAATTAAGAAATCATTTTGAAGTAGAAGAAAAAAAATAAAGAAAATAAAAAGCCATTAAATTATGTTCTCTGGAACAATGGTCAAAAAAACCCCTCATAGTCACAAATAAAAAATGCTTTAATAAATGAATTACAGTGACCCAGCTCTTAAGGCCTGATTTCCAATGTTCACAACTGCTATTACCCAAAGAGGGACAGAATGTAATAACATAACTTTACTGCAATTCAATGGATGTAAGCAAGTTATTTCCTCAAATGGTAGCTCTCTCATGATGTTTATCTTTTTTTTTTTCTTTTCTTATGTTCACTTTGTTTCTGAATAGGAAAAACCACAAAGCTTCTTTCTGAAGAAAGTATTGAGAGAAAGAGATCCACATTTCTTCAAAGAACCAATTTGAAATTTTAACATTGTATTTTTTCCTCATTAAACAAAATAAATCTTTGTAAAATTCTCATTTATTTATAAAAGAAATGAAAATAAATTGAGAACTTGTTCCTTCCTGAGTATTCTGACTTTTAAAATTATGATTCTTTCAAAATCCTACTCCTTAAATTTTTACTTAAAAAGATACATCACATTTATTCACACATTATGCCAGGAACCATGGAAAGCATATGAATATGACACTGATAATAGTATAAAAAATACTGTCATGTAAAATATTTAGTCAAATCATATTCATCCAAAGCTAGGAAAAGCTTATAAAGTTTTCTAGAATTATTAACTAATTGTGAATGTCTAAGAGGTTCTCACATATAATAGACAGTCTATGAATCCTTGTTGAATTAAATTGAAGAAAATTTTGGTAAGCAAGATCACATCTTTTTTTTTGATTACTCAAATGCTAACTTACATTTGTAATTTAATATTTCTCCTAAATAGACTTTTTCTAGATGACTATAGTTTTATCTCTAAAATTCAGTATAGTTCTGACATTCATTAGAATATGTTTCTACAAAAACCCTAATGGGTTCAAATTAGGTTCTTTCATCTACCAACTGCCAATTTCCTTAAATCTTCATTTTTTCATCTGTAAATGGGGATTATTACAAAAGAAATGAACATTAAATAATCTACTACTGAAAATGGCTTGTGCATAAGAAAGTGATATATATTATAATTAAACTGAATGTATTTCAGTATAATTTTATACTCTTTGCAATTATTTTTTTAATATTTATTTTTTGAGAGAGAGAGACAGAGACAGAGCATGAGCGGGGGAGGGGCAGAGAGAGAGGTAGACATTGAATCTGAAGCAGGCTCCAGGCTCTGGGCTGTCAGTGTACAGCCCAACATGGCGCTCAAACTCACGGGACCTTGAGACCCTAACATGAGCCGAAGTCAGACGTTTAACCCACTGAGCCACTCAGGTATCTCTGTGCAATTATTTTTTAAGCATTCATTATGCTATATCCTGGAGGGTTTTTTTCCCCCAAAGAAAATACTCAGTAAATTAACTTAATAAATGATGGTATAAATTAATTACTTATTGTTCATTGTTTCATTATTTGATAAAACAAAAGTTTTAGCAAATGAGTTAAATTACATAGGTTGTGCTTCAACCTATAGAGGATTTATTTCATTTAGGAATTCACTTACTTTTAGGACTAAGTAGAAGGACCATGACTATGGATTCTTGTACAAAGTTTGGGAAAAAAGAAACAGTTATTTAGTACTTACTACATTAGGTACTGTTCTAAACATTTCACAAGGATGATTTCATTGACTCTCTGATCAATCTCCTGAGGAAGGTACTATTATCACTATACTAATGATGGGGAAACTGAGATTCAGGGAGTTTAAATAAATGCCAAGGTGCACACTTAGTAAGTGATAGACAGGAACAGGAAGAAGATTTGGTTTCTAGTTTATTATTTAATATTTTAGAATTCCTCCAATATCATCGCTCTCATTTTTATTATTGTGGTCAACACACAATGTTATACTAGTTTCAAGTATGCCACATAGTCATTCAACAATGCTACACATTACTAAAAGCTCATCATGTAGCTGTATTCACCAATCTGTCAATATACATTACTATAGTATCATTGATATATTGCCTATGCTGCACTTTTCATCTCCATGACTTATTTATTTTAAAAGTGGAAGTTTGTTCCCCTTAATTTTCTTTGCCTATTTTGTCAAATATCATTTCTTATCATTTTATGATAAATAACACCATTTTAAACACAACAACTATACATTTAAGCTAAATAATTTTAATAACTTTGGTTTGTACTGAGTGCAACTAAAATTAACTGAATCTTCAGAGCTCTCTTTATTTCCATAATCCATATGGTTCTTAGGATATAAATGTGCCTTAACCTATTAAAATAAAGGCTTATTTAAATAAGATCATTAAGATATCTTTATTATGATCAATTAACATATCATAATGGTAACCACCAGCACATCATCCCACAAACCAGTCTAGAACACTATATGTTGTCTGAATACTGATTTTTTAAGTCTTTATTTAAATTCCAGTTATTTAACATACAGTGTAATAATAGTTTCAGGTGCACAGCAGTGATTCAACACTTCCATACCATATCCAGTGCCCATCACAGCAAATGCACTCCTTAATCCCCATCACCTATTTTACCCATTCGCCTACCTACCTACCCTTGGGGAACCATCAGTTTGTTTTGTTTTTTTTTTAATCTTTAAAAAATTTTTAATATTTATTTTTAGGGAGAGAGAGAGAGAGAGAGAGACAGAGTGCAAGTGGGGGAGGGGCAGAGAGAGAGCGGTACAGAATCCAAAGCAGGCTCCAGGCTCCCAGCTGTCAGCACAGAGCCGGATGCGGGGCTTGAACTCATGAACCATGAGATAATGATCTGAGCCAAAGTCGGATGCTTAACCAACTGAGCCACTCAGGCACCCCACCATCAGTTTGTTTTCTAAGTTAAGAGTCTGTTTCTTGGTTTGCCTCTCTCTTTTTGTACCCTTTGCTCATTTGTTTTGTTTCATAAATTCCACGTATGAGTGAAATCATATGGTACTTTCTCTGACTTTTTTCATTTAGATAATACTCTCTAGCTCCATCCATGTCACTGTGAATGATAAGATTTTATTCCTTTTGAAGGTTGGGTAATATTCCATTGTGTACATATATACCACTCTTTATCGATTCATCAGTTGATGAACACTTGGGCTGTTTCCATAATTTGGCGATTGTACAAAATGCTGCTATAAACATCAGGGTGCATGTATCCTTTTGAATTAGTATTTTTGTGTTCTTTGGGTAAATACCTAGTAGTGCAATTGCTAGATCATAGGCGACTTCTATTTTTAACTTTTTGAGAAACTTTCATACTGTTTTGCAGAGTGGCTGCACCAGTTTGCATTCCCACTAATAGTGAATGAAGGTACCTCTTTCTCCACATCTTTGCCAACACCTGTTGTTACTTGTATTGTTTATTTTAGTCATTCTGACAGGTGTGAGGTGATACTCTTAATACCATATTATTTTTCCAGGCTTCATGTCATACTTAGAACAAAATTTAAAGATCTTACAATGACCCATAAAGTCCTACATGTTCTGTCCTCTAGCAACTCTTCTGGTTTCATTTCCTCCCTCTCTTCCTCTTCAGCTTGCTTCCCTCCCATACACAAGGCAGCTTTCTTCACAGGGTCTTTGTAAGGCTCCTACCTCTCTGCCTGGAGCAGCATTCCCCTGGATATTCATAAGCTCCCTTTCTCACCTCACTGGGAGCTGGCTCAAAGGACACTTCCTCAGAGAGGCCTTCTTTGACTTTGACTGTATCTATAATAACACCTCCATGTCTCTCTATTCCCTTGCTCTTTATTTATTTATTAATTTATTATTTAATATACTTAATTCTATTATCATTATAAGATACATTTATTTCTGTCTCCCCACTAGATTGTTGTCTTCATAAGGGCAGGGACTTTATCTTTTTTTGTTGTTGTTGTTCACTACAGCTTTCATATGATATAGAATAGTAGATTCTCCAGAAATATTTGTTGAAGAAATAAAAATTGTTACTTATTAATTACCTCTGATAAAGGCTATTCATAATAGTCTTTGACAAAAGTCATCAATTTTACTAATAGAATGCTTTGATGCTAATAGAAGCAATAAATCAAGATAATGATTTGAAAGATATTATGTAACTTCATATCTTTTGGTCATTTCAGACTAGGTGGTACATGAGGCCATAAAGTAGAGGAACAAACCAACACCAGACCAGGAATTAAGAGACTGGATTCTGATACTATCTATGTTTATGGCTTTAGACAAGGCATTTCATGAAAAAGGGTGCCATAGCCTCAATGCTATCAAAATCCTATTTCAAGATAAAAAAAATTGTCCAAGTTCAAAATATATTACAGAAGAGTCTGGTTAATAACCTAGGTATGTTAGTCTCTAAAGTTCATTCTCTTCCTGTATAGCCTTTCTTCCTCATTAAACTCAAGAAGAAAGTTGACATTTATATGATGATTTAATCTGTGAAAATCAATAGAATAGCTTTTATAACAATCAACCGCTATAGTATTTCATTTACAGGGTAAATTTTTGGGTATTGTCTATGTGTCCTTTCATTTGTTTTGTAATCTATTGACACAGAAATACTGATTACAGAGGGTAAAAATGCTATTATAAAATGCTTGACCATAAAAAAATTAAAAATTATCAAATTGACACACCAATTTAATTCATATCGTGGAAGAAAATTAACCAGAACACCACTAAACATAATTTATTTAGAAGTCTTCTGTCATGAAAATACTCTAAAGGAGTGTTCTGTCTTAAGGAAGAGGGAAAACATTATAAAACTTTAATAAGAAAGGTCAAAGTTCAGCTCTTTTGGGAAAAGTAGTCAAAAAAACTAACTGGAAACAAGAGAAATAGTTTTTTTTGTAAGTTTGGTTTAGTGTTGGTTGATTTATTTAGGTTTATCAAGACAAGTAGGAAAAGAATAAGTGCAGAATCTAATGACGTGAGGATTACGGTAGAAAATTTTCAGTTTTACAGTGTCTCTCAAAATCCCTCCTTTTGGTCAAGGGTGGGGGGGACTAAGTCTCAATGATTGACTATAACTGTGTATAACTGTCAAATCTGTACCACTTGAGCTAATTTTAATCTCAAACTCTTACAACTTTTGTCTTTGTAGTGGAGTTTCAGTCTTTCATCAAGTGGATAAAATATAGCACACAAAGGTTGAGACAAAGGTATTACCGTAAGAATTATCAGATAGCCTTGGATAATACCTCTTAGCCAACTCCTGCTGCTTGTGGGATCAGCCAGGATAACAAATCCCACTACACCCAGAATTATAAAGAAGAGATGTGGTTTGATATTAAGAGTCTTGTGTAACAATTTTTTACACTCTTAAATTACCCAGAGTAATAAGATAAGGGGAAAAATCTTAAGAATCTCATTTTAGCAATTAGAAAACAGAGAGAGGGAAAGATAACAGAAAAGAAAGCAAAGGAAGACAAGGGAGTCTCACACAGTGGATCTGGGCATTTGAGAATCTTGATCTGTAGGTCTTGTGTGGAAACCATTCGTGTTCAGTAGGTCATCTTCTGCTTGACGTGAAGTTCTTTAGAAAGACCTCTCTTGCTCTTTTTTTTTTTTTTTGAACATCAAGGTGTTGATTTCTCTTTTTCCTTTTTTCTTTTTTTTTTAAATTTAAATTGAAATTAGTTAACTTATAGTGTAATAATGATTTCAGGAGTAGAATTTAGTGATTCATCACTTACATATATAATACCCAGTGCTCATCCCAACAAGTGCCCTCCTTAATGCCCATCGTCAATTTAGTCCATCCCCCTACCCACTCCAGCAACCTTCAGTTCATTCTCTGTTTTTAAGAGTCTCTTATGGTTTGTCTCCTTCTCTGTTTTTATCTTATTTTTCCTTTCCTTTCCTTATGTTCATCTGTTTTGTTTCTTAAATTCCACATATGAGTGAAATCCTATGATATTTGTATTTCTCTGACTGACTTATTTTGCTTAGCATAATACATTCTAGTTCCATCCACATTGTTGCAAATGGCAAGATTTCATTCTTTTTCATCACTGAATAATATTCCATTGTATGTATTGTATGTATATACCACATCTTCTTTACCCATTTGTCAAATATGTTCCATAATTTGGCTGTTGTTGATAGTGCTGCTATAATCATTGGGGTGCATGTGCCTCTTGGCCATCAGCATTTTTATATCCTTTGGATAAATACCTAGTAGTGCAATTGCTGTGTAAGTCAAAATCACACAAAGGATAACTAAATAAAATCCATTTGTTGATGCCCAAAAGGGACTAACAGTTTGGCTCATGTCCATGTCTCACCTCTGTAGTTTTCCTAGGATTTTATGATTAACAGATAGGATATCACCAGAGAAATACTTAACAATCTTATTAAATTGACAATTGCTATTGTCATCCAATTCAGTTGCCAAGTTTCTACAGCATTATTTTTCTTCTTGAAAACATCAAATGTATGAGTGCCCACTGTATCATTTTGCATCCTAAGAAAATTCCATTAACATTGTTGTCAATTTGATAGGAAATAGAAAGAGGAAACAATGACAGAGAAGTCAAAGAGATAGAAAGAAATGCAGAAGTGTACTTTGCATCATGAAAAACAAAGGAAAAGAAGGATTGAATATGTGAAGTATGGTCTTTAAAGACAAGTGCTGCAAAAAAGCAATTAGCTGTATTAACTGAAATGTCCTTAGTGACTCTCAAAGAGTAATTACAGTGGAGTATGAGGGCAGATGTTAGACTAGAGGAGGTTATTTGGGATTATAAAATAGAGGAAATGTATATACATAAAATATATTTTCAAGGCTTGAGAGAGGAAAGAGAGTGGAAGCATAGGGAGAAAGCAGGGAAGAATATTTTAGAGAATTGGAACTTGAGCTTATTTTTAGAAGAATAAACAAGGGGCAGAACAGAAGAGAATGAGAATGAGAAAGAACAGAATTTAACAAAAGTTTCTGTAAATGGTTAAATAGAATCCTGCAAATACAATGAAACCATTCATTTCTCTTTAAAAAATATTTTTGAAGAAAATATATATAAACACATGTTTTGAACAAAATACTCATTTTTTTCTCCTCTGCTTTCATTTTTATTTGTTTATGTCTTTAATTTTAGCATTTCTATGTTCCCACAATTAATTGCACTGTCATCCTTTTTTTTTATTTTTTTTTGATGTTTATTTATTTTTGAGAGAGAGAGAGAGACAGAGCACAAGCCAGGGAGGGGCAGAGAGAGAGGGAGACACAGAATCCGAAGCAGGCTCCAGGTTCTGAGCTGTAAGCACAGAGCCCAACTCGGGGCTCGAACCCATGAACCGTGAGATCATGACCTGAGCCGAAGTCGGAGGCTCAACCGACTGAGCCACCCAGGCGCCCCAACACTGTCATCCTTGAATAAAGACTTTCAACTAAATACATTTGGGGGAAGATACTGAGCTCTTTATCACATATCACCATCTTAAAAGATGGGTTTTTCTAAAGCATTATATTTTAATAAAAGTTCTAGGAATATTTTGGTTGTTGACATACGATGTAGTATTTTGCGATATTTCAAAAGTCAACAATCATTTTCTACTATACTTAAAGGAAATATGAAAGGGGATTTTGAGTTTTACCTAGTAATTTAAGTCACTGAGGGCAGCAAATATGACCATTCGGACTTATGCTCATTTTTTCTTCAATAAAAATGTGTTTGAAACTACTTATATGAACAGTTGTTTAAATTCATCACCTGATTGTTCTAGTGGAAGACAGAAACTTTGACAATTTCTAAATTAGTCACTTTAAGAACCAAGTATTGAGTCTGACTTCTCCCTGTACCTGAGTACAAACAAAATCACTAAATGAAATAAGTCAGACAAAGACAAATATATGATTTCACTTACGGCAGAATCTTAAAAATGAAACAAAACCACAGAAGTGGACTCATAAACACACAGAACAAACTAGTGGTTGACAGAGGAGAGAAATGGGTGAAGGGGATTAAGAAGTACAAACCCCAGTTATGAAATAAATAAGTCACAAGAGATGAAATGTACAGCATGGGAAATATGGCAATAATATTGTAATCATGTTGTATGGGTGACAGATGGTGACTCCACTTGCGGTGAGTGTTGAATAGTGTATACAATTGTAGAATCACCATGTTGTACACCTGAAACTAATATAATGCTATATGTCAACTTCAATTGTTGTATGTATGTATACTCCAATAGTAAAAATAAAAAATATGTTAAATCACTATGTCTGAATAAAATGTGAAACACAATTCAGCCAGCCTCTGCTGTACCTTTTCTGCATAACAGCAGATATGTGACTATAAAAAGCATCTAGTTTGATTATAGAATTGCTTCCCAATTGATATATTGATATATTGCTTGACTTATGTCAAACATTTTTTGGGGCACCTTGGTGACTGAGACTGTTGAGTGTCCAACTTCGGCTCAGGTCATGATTTTGCGGTTCCTGAGTTCAAGGCCCACATTCGGCTCACTGCTGTTAGCAAGGACACCGCTTCAGATCCTCTGTCTGCCTCTCTCTCTGCCCCTCCCCTGCTCATGCCTTCTCTCTCAAAAATAAGTAAAACATTAAAAAAGAAAAACATTTTCCATTTTTTAAAACACAGTTTTACTTAAAATTATGAACAAAATAAAACACCAAAAAAGGAAAGAGGCATCTATAAGATGTAAGTTATGCGAAATGATATGATAGTTAAACACTGTGCATTAACATAAGCGTTGTGATAAAGGCAAGGCAACTGGTTATAACATAATCTGATTAACAGGAGAAAATGATCAGTAAGAAAAAAACAGTACTCTGATGCATTTACTAGCATCTTTCAGAAAGTTTTTTATGAACCTTGTTTAGGACAAAGGCATGCTCAAATGTCTCCACTGAAAGCAATTAAGTACCTAGATGGATGTATTCTTTCCCTTCTAAGTAATAAAAAACCAAGCATGGCCCTACTGCTTCCTACTCACTAGACAGTACACTGCTTCACAAAATAGGAAGTATGCTTGACAAGTCTGTTGCAAATTCAATCCCATTTTAAATAAATATGTCCAATTTGTTATTTAAAGGTTTCCATTACTGGATTATTTTACAATATAGAAATTCTATAGCCACTTTTTAACCTGTTCGTGTTGTTATTGATGTAAATCTAGATTTTTCATAAGTTTTTATAAAAGTGCATTATTACAATTTCAATACTCTTGTGCATGAATATGAAAATATCATACCTGCATGATATTCCTGCAAAGAGCTATACTTATATATGAGATATATACATATATATAATATATATTGCTGTATTTCTGTTTATATACATCTGTGTATACATTTTATATACATATTTACATGGGAATGCCTTGCTAATAGTGCTAATAATAAAATCCTCTGTGCCCAAAATACATATTGGTTGGTAGACTTGCCTTCTGTGCCATTAACTTTTCGGAATAAAATACTCTAGTTTCTTCAATGTCCATAGAGAGGTAAAGCTCAGGGAACAAATCTGGTGCCCCAAACTAATCCAATTAAACATTGTTTAAATATAGTTCTATTTCCATGCATAAATATCTTGAGGTAAAGATATTCCTACTAGATTTAGGAGAAATCCTTATTGTTATGAAGTTTGCTTACTGAACAAGCTGAACTCTAAAATATAGTCTTCTTTCAAATATGCTATTTCATATCTCCATTTCTTGCTTGCTTCTAGATGATATCTCTTTCAAATCCATATCTTTCTGATGATTTTTAGATATTAGACCATTATATTTTCAGGTATTAAAAAGTCAAGTCCAGTTTAAATCATAACTTCAATGTCTTAGCCTGTTCAAAAATTTTCCACAACCCCTTTTTTTTCTAGTTAGTTCACTCTTGCTTATTGTTTGGATATTGGCTTAATCATCTCTCAGGCAGAAAGATTTCCTTGACAGTTTTTACTAGATCAGGCCAGAAGAAAACTCAGAGACTAATATAAATATTAATAAAAGCATTTTGACTTGTAGTGCTTGGAAGAGAGTCTAACCTTTGGGAGAACTGGACTTCATAAAAAATAATATGTCAAATATTTACAGAAAAATGTTTTAGTTTATTAATTATTCTTATTATTCCTTAAAGATCAGTTTCCTCATATAATTACATCTGCAAGGGGCAACATTTCCATAGATGTTAATAATGAAAAAGATAGTGATGAAGTTGTTCTTTTTTTTATTCATTTTTTTTATTTTTTTGAAGTTGTTCTTATTAAGAAGTAAGCAACTTACTAGAAAGGGGACCAAGGCTTTGTTTACTTGGGAGGACTAGTATTATATAGGCATTCTGTGTGTGTGTGTGTGTGTGTGTGTGTGTGTGTGTGTATGCATGTGGTTTATCTCAAAATGCAAAGCCTTCCCTTATTATGATCTGTGATATTTGTACTTAGTCATAATGGTATAAAGGGTCAGTTTTGAGAGGTGCCTGGGTGGCTGAGTTGGTTATGTGTCCGGCTCAAGTCATGATCTTGTGGTTTGTGAGTTCGAGCCCTGTGTCGGGCTCTGCACTGACAGTGCGGAGCCTGCTTGGGATTCTCTGATTCTTCCTCCCCATACCCCTCTCTCTTTCAAAATAAATAAATAAACTTTGAAAAAATGAAGGGTCAGTTTTACTTTCTCCATCACAGCTCTCCCCAACATATACTTTCCTATGACCATGTGTTTCCCCCTCAAAGCACAGCTGTGTGTATACATTCCTTTGAGTGATTCTTTAGTTAACAGTTATTCCAAGCTCAGTGAGGCCAGGACTCAGGACCTGTTTTGTTCAACAGTGCATTTTAGCGTCTGGAAGATGATACACATATGTGGGCATATGCACATACATCTGCTTTGGCTCAACATTAGGACATGAAAACGTACGCCATCTCAAGAGTAAAATAACCTTGATTATGTTAAAAAAAAGATCTTGTTAAATACAGTGTAACATTTGATATACTAAATATCCAAAGGTAGAATATCAACCTAGAGTTGATATCTTAGTTTAGTGTATGAATATGTGAATGACTGGTTTAACAATCTTCTAGTTCTAAAATTTATGTGACTTAGGGTTGTAACAATTGAGTTATTTACTTTTTTCATTGGGTTCTTTATTCAGTCACTTATCTACTCTACATCTGATTACTATGGCTCAGTCTCTGGGGAAATTTCAGATAGACACATGGTATTAGAAGGGAGGAGAACAACTACAACACAAAGAAGCTCATGCAAGCCTGGGTGAGTGAAAATCAAAGTTTTGCTTCCTTACACAATTCATCCTAGATCATTTTATACCATCTGCTGGACTCCTGTTTAAAATCTATTTTTGGGCAGCAGGATGGCTCAGTTGCTTGAGTGTCTGACTCTTGATTTTGGCTCAGGTCATGATCCTAGGGTCGTGGGATCGAGCTCAGTGTCAGACCCGCACTGAGCATGGAACCTGATTAAGATTCCTTCTCGCTTCCTCTGCCCCTCTTCCCTGTTTGTGCTCTCTTTCTAAGTCAATGAGGAAAGTAGGAGATATATATTATATATATAATATATATTATATATATTATTAAGGAAAGATTCCTGTCATTAAAGAGATTTCTCTTCAAAAGTTTCTCCCAAATTTCATACCAAATGCCTACTATTGCCACTCAGTTGTCACTTATAAATCCCAAATTAACCTGTCCCAAACTAAACTTACTAGCTTTTCCTTCGAAACTGTTCATTCCTCAGTGTCTTACACCTCAGTAATTGGGATCCCCACCTACCTTCACTACCACCTATAATACGAGATAGAAATCTAGGTATCCCACTATATATTTTTTCTCTATTAACCTCCAAACTTAATCATTCACCAAAGGTTATAATTTCCAAATCATTCTTTGTCTGATCTGGCTATTTTATCCATCCTTGATGTAGCTCCTTTGATTTAGGGGATCATCAGCAACTCTTGCCTCATTATAATGGCCTCCTAACAGGTCCCCATCATGCTAATTTAGAGCACTCCCCAAATCATTCCCAATCAATTTTTGGTGTAATTAGAATGGTCTTTGGGGGTGCCTGGGTAGCTCAGTCAGTTAAGCATCTGACTTTTGGTTGGCTCAGGTCATGATCTCGCAGTCCGTGAGTCAGGCTCTGTGCCGACAGCCAAAGACTGCTTGAGATTCTCTCTCTTTCCCTTTCTCTGCCCCTCTCCCAACTTGTGCTCTCTCTCTCTCTCAAAATAAATATACATTAAAAAAAAAAGAATGGTCTTCCTAAAGTGCAAATGTGATCATGCCATTCCCTTTCCACATGTCTCCTACTTTCCTCATTGCCTCATCTGCTCCAACTTTACACTCTGTGTTTCAACTGTACTTACCTACTAGCTGGTCCACAAAACTTTCCACTTTGTATCACCTCTCAGCCTTCAGACAGGTAAATACAGCTGCCCAATATGTCTTTTCTTATCTTGCTTGTCCTTCACCCAGCTACCTCCTACACATTCTTCAAAACTCAGTTTTGGTATGACTTTCCTCAGAAAACCTTACCTTACTCCCCACACTGTGCTCCTTCTGTGTGTCTCTAACTAAGTCCAGTATAGATATATGTTTAGAACAGACCTAGAATGCTCCTCCTACTACCTGCTCTTCATATCTGCTTCTCTTACCACTAGGTGAGTTACTAGAGTAGATACCTTTTATTTTCTGCTTTATTCCCAGTGCTTGGCACAGATGAGCATTCAGTAACTAGATGAATAATAAACTAAAGGCTCATAGTATGGTTAGAGTGAAAGCTAGATAAGAAAAAAATATATACTATATTTTGTTTTAAAAGACATATAGATGGCTTTATTGCATAATGCTTAAGTGGAGTCAGACTGCTTGTATCTGAATCTCATTATCACTGGAAATTTGAGCAAGTGACAATTTATTTGTAGCTTAGCTCTCTTGTAAAATAAGGTTAATAAAGTAAAATATATGAAGTTCTCAGCACAGTACATTGCACACACACACACATACACACACAGCCAAAGAAACATGGTTTGTACATTTTAAAAAATGTTTATTGAGAGCACAGGGAATAAAGAGACTAGCTCAAGAAATTCAATGAAGTAAAGACATGAGTGAAGTGATTTTTGAGCAAACTATCTGCATATTTTGAATTAGGAGCACAATCTTGTCAAGTGGCATTCCCAAGCATGTTGACTTCAATCTGTAAATAATTCCCTTGTGTATGAGAATGAGTTGGTTATCAAATTTAATTTTCTTCATTAATTTTTTCAAGTGACATATTTTGGACAATATAAATTTATGTATTTTTTCAAAACAAAGTTATACAACATTGTATTATTTTTTTCGTTCATTTTTATAAGATTTTACAGCTTACAAAGAACTTCCTAAATAGTCCATAACAGAAGACAATTTGGAGACTAGTACAGAGAGCAAGGTAGGATGCATCTAGAATTTTATGAAAATCAAGGATAGTGTTTTCTTCAAAATTTTTATTTTTTTCCTTTTTCCTTGTATAGAAGTGATATTAAGTGCAGAGTTGGAGGAGGTTACATTAAGTCATATTGCATAGAGGTGACATTAAACGCAGGTATAAGATACACCACAAAGCGTTGCCTAGAATTACACATGATAACAATCAACCCCACCTTTAATTTCCTTTTCCTTATGCCAGTCATGTTAGTAAAAACTGAAGTAAACAGATTGTTGCTTATCAATGTGACTTTTTAAACCTTTTTCTAATACCAGTAGAAGTTAGAAACAAAATGTAAGTATGTGTTTCCTTGGAGTGGGTTATGAAAGAATATAATAGTGCAACGCTTCCACTTAAAGCCCTATAAAATTGAAGTTAATCTTGAAATACAAAGCAGAAGGTCTTCAGAATTAAATCATTTTGATTTCTTTCTTTTTTAAAGTTTTTAAATGTTTATTTCTGAGAGAGAGGGCATGAGTGGGGCCTGTGAGCGTGGGGTTGAGCCCACAAACTGAGAAATCATGACCTGAGCCCAAGTCGGATACTTAGGGAGCCACCCAGGCACCCCAGAGTTTGATTTCTTTCTGACTCTTCAATGAAAAGTTTCTCCTTGAAACAACATACATATTTACTTTAAATAGCTTCATTGTTATAAATTCAACTTAAAAGAATGACAACTTAAGTTCATTGTGTAAGTATTATTTTCTTGTTTTTTGGGGGTGAGGTATCTTTTCAATGAAATTTTTAAAAGTACAACCCAAATTTTTTATAGTACAATCAGCTAAAAAGAGTATTCCATTTCAAGATCTGGAGTAGGATTTATAAAGCATTTTTGCAGACTTTCACCTTAAGTAAAAACTATCACATGGGACGAATAAGAAGAATGGTTAGACAGTTTTTTAGACCTTCTTGGTGCTGAACTATGACATCAGCCTTTAGATTCAAAAATAGAGATAGTTGGAACTAAATTTTTTAAAACTTAACTATGCTGTTAGGGGCGCCTGGGTGGCTCAGTCGGTTAAGCATCCGACTTTAGCTCAGGTCATGATCTCACAGTTCCTGAGTTCAAGCCCTGCCTTGGGTTCTGGGCTGACAGCTCCGAGCCTGAAGCCTGCTTTGGATTCTGTGTCTCCCTCTCTCTCTGCCCCTCCCCTGATCAAGCTCTGTCTCTTTGTCTCTCAAAAATAAATAAATAAATGTTAAAAAAAAATTTTTTTAAACACTTTCTATGCTGTTAAATTCTGTGAGGTTTAGTTATCTAAAATAACTTACAATAATATGAAAAAATAAAATAAATAAATAGCAATGTTAAAAGGCTAAAAACAATTATATACCGAAAAATTCAAAATCATTCTTATTTAGGGGCTATAAATTGCTTCAGTGTTCTTGATCTACTAATATTGCAGCCCTTTGGTTTCTGTCCTCAGAGAACAAACAAAAGAAAAAAAGTTAGGGAAGGCAGGGCTTATTTAGAATCATTATCCCACCTTTTATTTATAGATCCATGGCCTTATTTGATCTGACTATAAATGAATCTGTTCTATTGAAGACAATTCCAGGTTAGTTTTCATTCATCATGCAGTAACAAATAAGCTTTTTATTAAGTTTCTTAAACAATTGGAAAATATAGCAAAGCTATTCTTCCTACACTTAATATTGCAATATTCTATTCCTCCGTACTGAGTTTCCTTTTATATACTACTGGTATGGAAAAAAAATAATACTAGGCTTAGTCCTATTTCTTCTCACACTTCCACACACCAAGGTAGCAAGTCCATCATAAATGTAGTACATTGAAAGATGGGATACCTATCATCCTCAGGGTTCAAACTCTTGTCCCTATCTTCCTCTAAAACATCTTTCCATCATTAACATCCCACATAACTGCAGGCACATTCATTTCCAACAATATTAAGGGTTTCCTACCTATTCATGTTTCAGCACATTTGCATACACTGCTAACTTTAGTTGAGATAGGTTTTCCCATCTCATCACTTGGTAAACTCGGTCTTTAACATCAGTTTCATATTGCCATTTCAAAACCTTCACTGACTTCCCCAAGAAGACTAATTTGCTTCTTAATTTTTGTTTCCCATAGTGCTTTGTTTATATCCCCCTTCAGCATTCCACATATTGTATTGTAGTTTTGAGTTGACATATTAGTTTTCCTTAATAGACTGAAGATGGAGACAATGTCTTGTTCATTTATTTATCTTCACCACTAGCATAGCATCTGGGACCTTGTAAGCACCAATAAGTATTTAAATGTCATTAGAATTAACACAGCTATAGTGTCAGATATAGTAAACAGTACCTATATATGTAACCCAAACTACATATGTACCCTGACAAAAGATATGCTTAGAATCATGAGGGAGTGGGGGAGTGGATAATGATGATCCGAGTCAGTGGTGTTGGCTGTTGAGTTTTCTTAAATTTTTCTTTCATTTTAATCATTCATTCTTTAAAAAGGATATTGTAACAGCATTTGTGGAGCTATTCCACATTATAGTCTTTTATACACATAAAAACCAATATCATATCACTGCTGATTCTTCTATCCTTTCTGTTAAACATCCCCATATCTTTCAACCAACCAATCAATCTGCATTAACATGATTTTCAGTCACTTAAGCATTATCTTGCTGTCCTCCAGAATGGACTTTAGTTTTAAGTACAGCAGTGAGCACTTACTGCAATATTTTAGATACAGTCTGACAGTGAAATAGTAACACATGTTTCAATGTTGACCTACAGCTCTAGACAAACTGTTGGAAGAGTTGGGATTCCATGGAATGGAATGGGGTTGTTTTCGGGTAGATTTAGGGAGGCAGAGAAGAGGATGGTCACGTTGCTTCCCTTTAAATAAAATGGATTCCTTTTTGTTGTTTGATATGCTTGGAATTTGTATAAGAATTTGCATGGAAAAGGATTTCTTAGGTCAAACTTTAAAAATACGTATTTTGACTAATATTTTTCTTGTAATGTGATGTAGTCTAAGATTGCTAATTATATTTTTTAAAATTTTTATTTAAATTAAAAAAATTATCATATCACATTTTTTCTCACTAAGCTGAATTTAAAATATCTTATTTTCCCAGTTATAGTGGTTTTATCAATATGTCCTTAATGTTTAACTTTCTTTTAAGATATTAATATTTTTCATTAACAAAATGGTTATCCATTAAAAAATGTCTTTAATGCACAAAATTTAGAATATACCAATATTTGAAGGGCTAAATAGATCATATCATAAAGACAGCTCTATCCTCAGGCAATCTTTAAAGTCATACATATCTGCAGATATGCCATTCATTAAATATCTTCTCATAAATGAGTCTACAATAATAATGTTCATATGACTGTTTATTTTTCATGATATCAGTAAAAAAATAAGACAGAATTAGTTTGGACAAGATTTACTAATACATAGGAATTTAGAAAAGAATATGCTTTTAAACTTCTCTTTCATAAATGCTTGAATCAAATTTCAAAATGTCTAAGATATACTATGCTATCTATACTATATAATTGTAAAACACCGTGATATTCAGTTGTAATCTACTTGTTAATATGGATATCATCATTCAGATACATAACTGAGTTTCAGTAACTCAATTTTCAGAACTTTTAGAAATGCTTTTAGGATGGCATAATAAAGAATAGGAAATGGTACGTACAACCTTTTAGAAGTGGCACATAAATGCTTACTTTCATTTCAATATTGCACTTAAGATAATTTAGACAGTGGAGAAATAAAAAAGATTTAGACATAATGTTCCTTTCCCCCTAAACACACAGTGTAAATTTCCTAAACCAAGGACTTTCTTCTACAAGTCACCGGACAATAATCTAAACCATGCAATTAATTTGATATAATATCTACTACAGATCCTGCTCCATTTTTTCCAACTGTCCAACTAATACCTTATGTACCATTCTTTTTGGTCCAAGATTGCATATTATATTAATTGCCATGTCTTTTTAGTTACCTTAAATCTGGGACCTTCTCAAGTCACTTTCATTTTATGATCTGAAAACTATAGACCAGATGTTTTGTAACATGTTTTTGAGATGCTTATATCTTGCAAGACTTAAGTTATGCATTATTTTGTCAGAGGGCATATGCTGTCTTTTAGTTCCATGACTGATGATGTTAACCTTGATTACTTGGTAAGGGTGATGTGGTTCTACATTTCTTCACTGTAAAGTCATGTTCTTTACCTTAGTGATTAATAAGCATCCTGAAGAGAATATTTTGATGCTATGTAAGATCTTGTTTCTCATTAAACTATAGCATCCATTTGTTATAGTGGTTTGAAAGAATTATCACTATGATTGTTGCCAAATAGTGATTTCCTCGATTTCATCCTTCCTTCAAGATTTATTAGGTAGCATTCAACTGTGAAGAATAGATTTACCCTCTCCCTGTTTTATCCATTTAAATATCTGTATGGACTCATGGATTTTTTAAAATTATTTTTAAACAGCTTTATAAAGCAAAAGTTGGCATATATATGTTTTAAATTGACAATTTTAAAAGTTTGACATATACATAGACATATGAAATATCACCAAAATCAAGATAATTAACAGATTCTTGACCCCTAAAGTTCCTCTTTACTCATTGTTAATCCTATATTTGTCCCATGAGAAGGAAAAATCATAATAACCAAGTTGGAAATTTTCAAGGTCCATGATTGAATTTCCCAAGAAGTCACAATTGGTTATATCCTTGTTTATTCACTTTTCCCTCAAAATTTTTCAAGTTGCTCCTTCCAGATCTTCTTAAAACTCTCTTCAGTACCCTCTAAGTGAAAACTGATCTCCACAATCCACCATCTTTCTTGGAGCCTCAAGTAACTTAGGCAATTCACATCAACTTCTTATTCTCTTTAATTTAACCAGTACTAAGCCCTTCTCTGCTGATTTTTGTCACTCAGCTAGAAATATATTAATGCATCTTAGTATTTACTATTTCTTCATTTTAAGGAACAGGGGCAATGTTTTCTATTTCTATGTCCTTCACAATAATAGACATAGCTTATACTTAGTTGATTCAAATATAACAAATAGTGAACTTAAAAATAAATATTTGTTATTCCAGTGGGAAAGTATTAAAGATATTTCCACATGGAACACAAATTTCTGACACACGCTAAAAGACTATGTCTCAATAAACACTAACATTAAACTACACTGGTGACTCTCAATTATTAAGTTCATAAGAATCATCTAGATGCTTTTAAAATGTCAGATTCTCAGATGTTACCACTGGTTTGTGATTAATTAGCAATATGATTATTTACTCTCATACATTAAGAAATACTGATGTAGATTTTAGCTTAGCTTAAAATGAACTAGGATAGTTGCTCTTATGCCACTAGGCATAAAAATGTTTCAGCAGCTGAGTGCCAAAATAAAATTTCAATGTAGAAAAACCATAGTAATATTTTTAAATGAAAAGGATTTGTTTATTGTATATGTCCCTTGGTGAATAAATTTAAAATACAGAATAGATTGCTCTGCCTCAATATAAGCTATTTATAAACCTTTATCTGGAGTTATTTGGAGGTTTTCAAGTAGTTGTTGAGCCACAAAATGATTTTTGGTTTTAGAAAAATATATCTAAAAAAGGCATATTCTATTCTTTCAAACTAAACTCAGAAATTAAAAAAAACATTTTTGGGACTCAATATAATAAACAGATAATAAATTAATTAATATAATTTAAACAGGCAAATGTCACAAACCAGGGTTGGTTCTCTGATCTTTCCTGATGGGGAGCAAAGCAATACACTGTAGCTTTGCAGACCTGATAGTGCAGATTTGAGCTTCTGTCATACCGATGGCATAAAGTGATAAATTGAACAATTATTTGGTCAATTTGACCTTGACACAGAGTTACTATGATAATTTCAACTGCACAAATGACTTTCTACAGAACATTAGATTTTTATATCTCTTCTATAAAGACTTCCATGTATGCACCTCCCCAGACCTGCGTGCAATTGTTAGGATAGAATGACACCTTACATATGCCAAGCTACTTCACAGGAGATTAAGTCAACTAGACTGTAATTAGTTAAGGTTAGAAATGTTTTCTTTTTTAATATATCCTGTGCTTAGCATATTGCTTGAATTATTCTCAACTTGAATATATGAATGAATGATTTCAAATACCTACTTTGCATGAAAAATACAGCTTCAGTGTGCAGATGAATGTGACTATACATGTAAGTTATATAAAGGATCATTTATGCCAATCATTTAAAACAAAAATAAATTATGTTTAGCTTTCTCATTTCTGTGCTCTGGTAGAGATTTTATTTTCTGCATTTATATGACAAATTGTATGAATATTCAAATGTTAGTATTACTAATAAAAATACTAATAGTTTTTACAATCTGTATTTGAATCTACTCAATAAATCCAAAGATCCCCCTTGTTGATTTTTTTTCTTGATCTGAATCCATCAATGGTAAAAGTGTATAAGGGTAAGCTGAGGTTAATCCTCAAAGGTAGCATTCTGCTTAGTGTGTCAATGGTAAATACAGATATTTCTGATCAAATAAAATCCAAAGATTGTTAATGAAGACTTGAAGTTTTTAAATACATATAATTATTTCTGAATAGATACAAACCATCTTGGGGATATCTAAATGGTTGTTTCAAGGCACCCTATCTTTAATATTTATTTATTTTGAGAGAGAGAGAGAGCACACACATGCAAACAGGGGAGAGGCAGAGAGAGAGGGAGGGAGAATACCAAGTAGGCTCCATGCTGTCAGCACAGAGCCTGATGTGGGCCTTGATCTCAGACACCATGAGATCATGACCTGAGCTGAAATCAACAGTCAGGTGCTTAACCAACTGAACCACCCAGACACCCAAAGGCACTCTTGACAATTATTTTGAGGTTTTTCTTAATTTCTCTTTTCAATCATGTGTTTAATAAAGAGAAAGGATGAAAGGATACTAACGATACAAATAGGGAAGTATATAAATTAATAAGATTATAAACCAAGTCAGTGGAAAGTGATTTATAGAAAATTACTTTTCAGATTTGAACAATAAAACCTTTCATCAGGGAGAACTAGATACCATCCTCCTAACTGTTCAAGGCACTGGGTTCATGATTTTTTAGGCTAAATAAATCTTGTTTCATTCAGTGATCTAAATCATATTTTGTGTTTTAGCTCTGAGCAATTACTTCATATTATATATTTACATACTTTGTCATGTTTTCTATATCTCTCACTACATAGTTTTTGCTCTGTGGGTTTGATTTTTACCAGTATTTAGAAAGTTTTGCATTTTCATATTACTGGTCATCTTTATAGTGTATAATGCCTCTCATTCCCCTTTTCTTACATATGCCTCCTTCACTTGGTTTGTCACCTTTGAATGATATCTTTAATCTCAAATATTACCTATGCTGTGATCCAAGACTTTATTCCACTTTCCCTTTTCTTGCTTTCTTCACCTACCATTGTTTAAACAATGATGGATTATATCTAATTTATTAGGACATCTAATGTTTACCAATCATTCTTTCCATTATTTCCAACATACTATTAGCCTTAAATTTTCATTAAAATATCATTTTGCAAATATCTTTTTGCCTGTATTTCCTTAACCTGATCTTAGTAGAAAGAAGTTTACCACATATAGTATATTCCAACGAAATGAATTATTAGTACTATATTCTCTGATTTCTTGCATAGTCAACATGTATTTTTTTAAGTTTATTTATTGATGTTATCTTTACACCAACGTGGGGCTCAAACTCACAATCCTGAGATCAAAAGCCACATGTTCCTCTGACTGAGCCAGCCAGATGCCCCCAATGGTTTTCCTGTAACCCTGATATTTAAAGATAGCTTGGCTAGGTAAAAATTCTACAGCTCATGTTTTGTTTCAAGGAGTTCCTTGAAAAGTTTGTTCCACTTTAAACCTCCTTTGTATTTGGTGTTGAGATAATTAATACAAAGCTCATTTTCTCTCCTTCTTCAAGTTCTACTACCCTCCTTGAAATTTACTCAGCTCTAGCCACACTGGCCTTTTGTGGTTCCAGTATCCCTTCAAGCTTCTTCCTGTCACAGGGCCTTTCCACTCCCCCTTCTCACTAGAGTACTCTCTTCCTGAAATTTTGCAAATTTTTCTCACATTATTCAGGTTTCTGCTCAAATGTCACCCTTCAATGAAACCTCCTCTGTGTACCCTATTTGCATTTCCTACTGTTCTATATTTCTTATCTTGATTAATTTTTTTAAATTTTAGCTGTTATCATAACCTGAGCTTGGCATTATATTATACAATTTGGCTGTTGAACAATGTGGGGTTTAGGGGCACCAACCCACACGCAGTCAAAAATCCACTGATAACATTAAAAAAATTTTTTTAATGTTTTTTTATTTTTGAGAGAGACAGACAGACTGTGAGTGGGGGAGGGGCAGAGAGAGAGGGAGACACAGAATCCAAAGCAGACTCCAGGTTCTGAGCCATCAGCACAGAGCCTGATGCAGGGCTTGAACCCATGAAGCATAAGATCATGACCTGAGCCGAAGTCAGATGCTTAACCGACTGAGCTACCCAGGTGCCCCCTAACTTTTGATTCCCCCCAAAACTTAACTATCAATAAATAGACTACTGTGGCCAGAAGCCTTATAGATAACATAATCAGTCAATAGCATATATTTTGTGTGCTATATGTATTATATACTTTATCCTTACAGCAAAGTTAGCTAGAGAAAATAAAATACTATTAAGAAAATCAAAAGGAAAAGAAAATACATTTATAATACTGTACTGTATTTATAAAAAAAAAATGTAAGTCAATCCACACAGTTCAAAGTCATGTTGTTTAAGGGTCAACTGTATATTATTTTATGTTTATATAGTACTTTTAGTCCTACTAAATCCTTAGTGTCTGGGATACTATATGGCATATAATGGGTTCTCAACAAATATTAATTGAATGGATAAGTAAGAATTACAAGATAGACAAGGTAGAAATATTCATTTCAGGAAAAGTATTATTAGCAAAGATAGAGAATCATGATGCATGTGTTGGGGGTAGGGAGGCACAGGGAGGCAGTTGGATCACAGTTGCTATGGGAATTACAGTGTTTTCCTACAACTGTAACGTAAGATAGAAGATAGAGGCTCCTTATGAATGAAGAGGGAAAAAAAGAGAAAGAAAGAAAGAAAGAAAGAAAGAAAGAAAGAAAGAAAGAAAGAAGAAAAGAAGAAAGGAAGGAAGGAAGGAAGGAAGGAAGGAAGGAAGGAAGGAAGGAAAGAAAGAAAGAAAGAAAGAAAGAGAAAGAAAGAAAGAGAAAGAAAGAAAGAAAGAAAAGAAAAAGAAAGAGAAGGAAGGGAAGGGGGAAAGAGAGAGGAGACAAGAAAGGAAGGAATGAAAGAAGGCAGGCAGGAAGAAAGAAAGAAAGAAGAAGAAGGAAGGAAGGAAGGAAGGAAGAAAGGAAGGAAGGAGACAAAGGCAATGAAAGCTCTTTTTCTCCAGATAGAGAGTCTTCCCTGGAGAGGCATTGTAAAAGTAATGCAATCAGATTTTCCCATAAGAAATCTCGCTGTGCTAGTGGTATGGGAGACAGATTACAGAAGAGGCAAACTTAGAGTCTGAGAGACCACTTAGAAGAATATTCAGTAGTCAGGAGAGAGCCTGAATTTAACTAGTAGGAAACATACACAAAAATAAAAACAGAAAGCAAATAAAGAGAATGCATACTACAAGAATTTTCCCAACTCATGTTCTCATATAATAGTATTGTTCATATTACAAAAAGCTCATGTCCTGTCACATTTTTATGTCAATTGATAAGCTATAAAGAATCCCTTAAAAAGGGAAAAGAAGCATAAGTGTCAAACTGTCTTCTCGCCAATTTAAATAGAATATAGTGCACTTAGTGGTGATATTGTGTCCTGAAATGATGAAGAGACTATTCTGTGAATAATGTACAAGTCATCCTTACTAACCTGATTTGCTTAGAAATCTTATAGGATTGCATACATATTTAATAATAGTGTAATATATCATAGGAGAGTTGAATGACCTTTAAGTAACAGGTGAACATTTCACAAAAGAACAATGCTGTAACACAGTTCAGTGTTTCAAATGTGTAGAGCATATATTTATGTTTTGTGAAACGCTTAGCATGAATGTTTAGATAAAAGGAAGTCACTTCTGAATAAAGGTTTTCCAAGCATGGACGGTTTGTCTTGAGTATAAACGTCTGCTGTTATTGAAAAAAAAAAAACTTGCATATGATTTAAAATTTCTTCCACTGACATAACACCAATCCTACTTGACTGATCTCCTTTCAGAACTTTTCTTCTCAAAAAAGAAACAGAGAAACACAGATGCTTCTTGAACCTTTCACTACTGGTTACCTGCCACTGCTCCACACACACTGCTGTCGAGAGGCTGGAAACCTGCAGGCCTGTTTGCTACCCCTTGCTCTTGGCAGATCCAGTTTTCTATGACAATTGTATTGTATTGTATTAGGTTCTGTGCTCAGAGACCTAATGTAATATTTGCAAAATTCAAAATGACTTAGCAAATATTAGTGGAAATTTATGAATCCAGAAAATCTGGAAGAGCCAGGGACTAGGAATATAGTCTCTCTTTGGAAAAAAAAAAAAAAAAGTTAACTGTGTGGTTTAGAGATACCTGTGCAAATGTACAAAACTGTAACATCCTCTAATAAATGTTTCTAAGTTGTTGTGAATATGAGAAAAGTTTCCACTAGCCCTCACTTTAGTAACGCCATTTTTTAAAATTATTTTAATGTTTATTTATTTTTGAAAGAGAGAGTGAGAGACACAGAGCATGAGCAGGGGAGGGGCAAAGAGAGAGAGGGAGACACAGAATCCGAAGCAGGCTCCAGGCTCTGAGCTGTCAGTACAGGGCCCGAGGCAGGGCTCAAACTCACAAACTGTGAGATCATGACCTGAGCTGAAGTCAGAGGCTTACCCAACTGAGCCACTCAGGCGCCCCTTAGCAAGACCATTTTAAGACTTTTGTAGGCCCTGGTTACTCTCCGGTTTTGGAATCCCCAATTCAAATCTGATCAAATATGTTGAAAATGTAACCACATCCCACTATTCTTTGGTAGGCCTTTGGAAGCCTCTATGTTTCTGGCACTGTACCCACAGAGCTTAATAAAAAAAGTACACCAGCCTAGAGAAGAACGAGGAGGCTACATATAAAAAAGCACAGCTCAGCCAACATTTTAGAAGGCATAAATTTTTGTAGAGCTTGGGGAAGATATAGGTGCAGTTTAGAAAATGGGGTAGCATTTGCAAAGGCCTGGAGGCAACACAACTTGTGTTGAGTATGGGTAGAGTGGTAGGGTAGCAAGAGTTGAAAAGTTATCAGATGATTCCTGAAGGCCTTTAATTTATCTAGTGATCAATGAAGCATCATTAAAGTGTTGGTAAATGGTTAAAGGATATAATCATCTTTTTATCCCCTTTAGAAGGTCCCCTTGGGAGCAATGAGGGGAATGGTTTTAAGTGTGAGGTGGGGCAAAACTAGAGATAGGAAGTCAAGTGATAGGTAAGAAATATGGCCCCAAAGACCCTGAGTTCTTGGAGTCCTACCTATCATTACTGGAACCATCTGGGGTTTGTAAATCTGGTTTAAAGTAGATAGTAGGGCATTCTCTACAGGATCCTGTGAAGAGAACATGTCTGGGTTGCCGAATGCAGCAGAGAATTGGTACAGACAGATCCCCCTCTCCATTTTCCCCTAGAAATTAACCTCACACCAGCTCCGAGCCTGAACAAACTCCTTTGGACCACTGTCCCAAAGATCACAAAATCCCAGGCTCTTCTTAATGAAGCAACTCTTCTACTTCTTATCTGCAACTATTTGAAGTGAAAAACTTTTCTCCCTGCTGTTTTTCCAAAGCCAGCAAAAAGCCCATGTGATTGATTTTCAGCAGAGGGATAATTCTGGTGTGAGGGAAGTATCCCCCTGAGCTAGGACTCTGTGTCTCTCTGTCACCAGAGGTTGCAGCATCTACTGTTTGTTCTGATTAGCCTGTGACTCTGTGAAATGCATGTGGGGTACTTCATAATTCAAACTGCAGCAGCAATCAGTATTTCTAATCAAAATAGCTCTACACCCAGGGCTTCCCACTGCTTGTTACCTTGAGCTTGCTGAATTATCCTTGTTATGTAGTCAAAGCGCACAAAACTAAAAATCATTGTCTTAAAAGTCTGCCTTGAATTTGAGTTCTGACTTTGACATTAATAGAGTGTGTTAACTGGTTTTTTTAGGCCTCAGTTTTCTCTTCTACAAAATGGCAAGAAAATAGTTAAGTGATGTCCAGGATTCCCTTTTCCAGGTTTATTATTATAGTAGGAACATTTTGTTCAATGTTTAACCTCACAGGCATCATACCACTTGCAAAGAGAATATCCATTGCTGAGATCACTTGTAGAAAATGAACATTGTAAATGTGTGTGTGTGTAACAATAACCATTTGTGGTTACTGGAGATGGGATTTTTGCTTCTAAAATTCTAGTTATCTCCCAAAACATATACAAGTGTTTTGTATTCTCTTAGCTATAGCTCTGATTCTTGCCTTGTATTTAATGATGTTACTCACTAGATACCCTCAGAAGGAAATACCTCCCCTCACCTCTTCTTTTTCCCATGTTTAGCTGCTATAAGCTTACACTCAGCTAAATCAAAAATGACCTTGACTGTAGCTGTGCTTCTGGTTGTCCAGTGATTGGGAAAGAAGTCCAAAGAAGTCCAAATGATATGAGCTTTCAGAAGCTTCTATCTTTGCTTGTTTCCAAATTACTTTATCTTTCATTTATAAGGAATTTTAAAAATATTCCCCTAAAACAGAATATAAATAAATTTGGCAGTTCGTTTTATGCTAAAACATCATTTATTTGTGATATTATTACTAGGTTAGGGGGTGATACAGTTCACAAAGCAGAACCCACTTCACAGTCTCTGTCAATTCGTAATCTCATAGTACATGTTAGAACAACCATTCAGTGGCTAACATATCTCCAAGTAAAATACAATACAGAGGAAGTGAGTCAAACAAATGTGTAGACTTTATATCAATTTGCTCTAAAACCATCTTTAGAAGCTTAAAAACAACTAAAAACAACAATTAAGAGGGTTCTTAATTATCAGCTAATTCCAAAAGCATCTCCACTTAACTTTGTTTATGCTTGAAACATATTTTAAGTAATCAAATTTTTAAATTTAATTCTAACTTCATAATAATGCAACTGCTGAAGGTGTGCCTTTTTCACTTTGCATATTGACCCTGTGAGAATCTTATTTCTGAAGATTTAGAGACATTCAAATAGATTGCATTCACTAGATTGCAAAGCTTTGCCTGAAAACAGGTAGAGTGGGAGGTTAGAAGACTGCTTCTAGGACATGTCACATGTTATAAGGGCCACCAAAAGGGGGCCATTCCTCTCAGTCTCCCTCCTACCATTCCTCAGTGACTGCTTCCCTTACACTGTATATTGCCCTGGTCTTGAGACTTACTTTGTGATACACAATGAATAAATGTCTGGCTTACTCTACTCAAATGTGAATGAACCTGATACAGTGTAAGATGTCAATGGGGAAGAAGGCTAAGACTGAGGAAAATGGAGAAGAGGGGAGGCAGAGCAGCACAGAAGTCACAGAAGACACAGAGGACAAATAAGGTAAAGCCTTAAAAAAAATTAAGGAGAAGAGTCCTTTGCTCTTTGGCACCTACAAAACCTGAGCTTTTATGGAGTTTTTCTGGAAGTTTTCTTTTTATTAAAAAATTGTTTTAGAGAGAACACATACACATGAGTGGGGGAGAGGGGCAGAGGAGGCGAGAGAGAGACAGAAAGAGAGAGAGAGAGTCTTAAGCAGTCTTAATGCTCAGTGCAGAGCTGGATGTGGGCTTGATCCCATGACCCTGGGATCATGACCTGAGCTGAAATCAAGAGTTGGATGCTCAACTGACTGAGCTGCCCAGGCACCTCAAGTTTCTCTGAAAGGTGAAACAAGAAAGGTAAAACTCTTTTTCCCTATTGAATTCAACGATTCAATGGGAAAAAGGCAAAATGAAGGAAAATGTTTAAGGCATTTTAAAGAGAATAATGGGGGAAAATGAGAGATACGTAAATAGCTACTATGAAGACTATGGAAATAGCTATACAGACACAGTTTTTACAGTATTTTGCTGTCTGTAATAACATAGATTTCCTTGTTTTGCTTCTTTAAGGGATTCCAGTAAATACTATTTCTTTGAATAAGAACAGGCATGAGACAGCCTAGTTGTTATTAGATTAAACACATTTTACCAGCTTTTAGGGTTTTTTTTTCTTTCTTTAATATTTATTTATTTATTTGAAGAGAGAGCACATGTGTGCACAAGCACAGGTGCAAGAGGGGGAGGGTGCAGACAGCAGGGGGGCCCTTAAAATCTAGGAACTATTTGGAAGCTTCACAATGGTCAATATCTGCCATCATCTGATGCCACCATCCCATCTTAACATATCAAAGTAAAATGTTACAAATGGAATAATCTTAAGCTCAGTGAAAATAAAATTTACATCATCGCTGGAAGATTTTATATTCAGAAACAACGCTTTGAGGAATAGAATGTATGATGCAGCCATAGCAGACTAACGTACACTTGAATTGCTCACTTGGCTCACTAAGAACCTTAGTTTCACAACATAGGACAGAAAGGATTACTCAGGTGGGATTTGTACTGTCAGAAGACAGTATGCAGTGTCTCCATTCACAGGAATTATGTAGAAATAGGCCATGCTATTTTATTTCATTATTATCATTGCTTATATCATTGTTTATTTACTTTAAGAGATTCATTAGAGATGTAATCAATATATAATAAACTGCCAGTATTTAAAATGTACAAATTGGTAAGTTTTGATATATGTGTATAACATGAAACCATCAACATAACCAAGATAATAGAGATGTCCTCCATATTCCCCCCCGAAAAGTTTCCTATGTAATGGCTGCTTCTTACCTCCATCCTTCTCACATGGAAACCACTGGACTGCTTTCTGTCACCAGATTAGTCTGTTTGCATTTTCTAGAGATTTATATGATTAGAATCATAGAACATATACTCATTTTTGTGTGGCTTTTTTTATACAGCACAATTATTTTGAGATTTATACATGTGCATGTCAATAATTCATTCATATTTATTTCTTTTTTTAATGTTTATTTTCGAGAGAGCACAAGTGGGAGAGGGGCAGCACAAGTGGGGGAGGGGCAGAGATGATTGGAAGCAGGCTCTGCACTGACAGCAGGGAGCCAGATGTGGGGCTTGAACTCACAAACCGCCAGATCATAACCTGAGCCAAAGTCAGATGCTCAGCTGACTGAGCCACCTGGGTGCCCCTTTTCCTATTTATTTCTAAATCATATTTAAGTTTATGGATATTTCACAACCTATTTATCCATTCATTCTCTAAGTACTTTTTTAACTGTATACCATAATATTTAATGTTTTTGTTTTTATTTTATTCAGTTCAAATTATTTTTAAATTTCCCTTCAGATTTATTCTTTGACCTATGGGTTATTTAGAAGTACATTATTTAAGTTTCAAACATTTGGGGCTTTTCTACATACCTTTCTATTATTGATTTCAAATTTATTTCACTGTGATAAGATAGCATACAATGTATGACTTGAATCCATTTAAATATATTGAACCTTGTTTTATAGCTCACATATGGCCTATATTGGTAAATGTTCTATGCAAACTTGAAAAAAAGAAGGTACATGCTGCTGTTGTCAAGTGAAGGGCTTTATAAATGTCACCTAGTCAATTTGGCTGCTATGTTGTTTATGGCTTCAACTTTCTTACTGATTTTTTTTGTCTACTTATTTTGTCAAATTTTGAGGATGTCTATTTCCCCTATGGTTCTCTCTGTTTTTGTTTCATGTGTTATAAAGCCCTGGTTTCAGGTGCACAAACATTTAATAATGACATATTTTCTTTATGAATGGAGTCCTTTATCATTATGAAATGATGCTTTACATTCTTGGGAATGTCCTTTGCTCTGAAATCTGTTTTGGCTGATCTTGATATAGATATGATAGTTTTGTTTTGGTTAGTGTTAGCATGGCATACCTCTTTCCATCGTTTTACTTTTTTTTAAGTTTATTTATTTATTTTGAGAGAAGAGAGACAGAGAGAGAGAGAGAGAGAGAGCAGGCAGAGGGGCACAGAAAGAGAGGGGGGGAGAGAGAGAGGGAATCTCAAGTAGGCTCCACACTGTCAGTGAAGAGTCCAATGTGGGGTTCAGTCTCACAAACCATGAGATCATGACCTAAGCTGAGACCAAGAGTCAGACGCTTAACCAACTGAGCCACCCAGATGCCCCTTCTATCATTCTACTTTTAATCTTAACACTTGTACTTCACTGTCTCAATGTCAACTCACACAAGGCAGAGTCACAACCAAATACACAGCATAATCCTTAAACCTGATTCTATTAAATGATAAGCAGTTCCATTCACTCTGTTCTAGAAGCTAGTAAGCTGGGAGTCATTTTTTTACTCTAGCCTGTCCTTCAATCTCCAAATATAATTAATATCTCCAAGACATCAAATTAACTTTGGCAATATTTGCTGCTATCTCTCTTCATTTCTACAAACTTATGTTATCACCATCCCTGTTTTCTCAAGTATATTCTTCAACTCTTACAATCTGTTCTCCACACCATAGAGCTATCTTTCCAAAGTAAAATCGAATCGTGTTCCAAACCCACATACACCATTTGATTAAAACAGTTCAGCTTCCAGGGCATCTGGGTGGCTTAGTCAGTTAAGCGTCTGACTCTTGTTTTCAGCTCAGGTCATGGTCTCATGATTTCATGAGTTCAAGCCTTGTGTCAGGCTCTGTGCTGGCAACATGGAACCTGCTTGGGATTCTCTCCCTCTTTCTCTGCCCCTCCCCCACTTGCACTGTCTCTTTCTCAAAATAAATAAATAAACTTAAAAAAACAGTTCAGCTTTCTTTGATTTTTGGAAAAAAACAATAGATTTGCTGTGTCCTACAAAACCTTGCTAGACTTTGCTTCAAACATTCTACTTTTAGTATGCTGTAGCCACATTGAAGTTCCCTTAATTTCTCAGTTTGGTCTTCTTTCACAGACTTTTGAATATGCTCTTTCTCTTGTCCATAACCTTTTTGTCCAATGGCTAATCTCCCCTCCATGTTATTAATTTTAGTTCCTACTCATTCTCAGACCTCAGTTTAATAATCATTTCCTCAAGAAAGCACTCCTTTCTCCCCTAAGTTGGTCTAGGCCTTGGTATTTTTTTTCCCCAGCTGCTTGTACTTTTTCTTCACTTTATTTAAAACAGTTACAAATTTGACAATTATTTGGGTTATTATTTAGGTTTTCTTATTTCCCAAATGAGCATGTAAGCTCCAAGGGGAAAGAGATTATGTAGCCAGTGGGAATGAAAAACAATCCAGCAGCAACTTTCACAGACTAATGAATGAGGACCAGAGGGAGTGAAGAAACATCATTGGATGCCTCTGTAGACATATGCTCTAGGGAACAGATGGTCCACCACCAGCACTCAATGGCCTGATACCACTGAGGCTCATCTCCAAACCTAGACAGTGTCCAGGAATTGCTGACAAAGTCCTGAATTGATGGAGATTAAGTTTTCTGTACCTAATGAAATTGGGCTTTTGAAGAGAAAGAAATTAAGGTTATTAAGGGAAAAAGTTGAGAAAGATTTTTTACAAACTTTAAAGTCTGAAATTTCCATCTATTGTTCCTTCATTATAAACAGTAATAAAAACAGGAAAAAAAACAATGAAACTTAATCATTCAAGATAAAAAGAAAATACAAAGTAAGGTACTAAGTTTTACATTTCTTCTCTTTCTACCCCTGTTTATAGCCATTTCTTTTTAAATCCCTGGATAGCAGCAGGTGGGGGGAGGGGGGAGGGAGAGAATGGCAGTCTCTTTAGTCAAGAAAACTTACTAGAGTTGGCAAATAATACTTTATCATCTTGTAACTGGGGTTTCACTAATTCCTGGCTAGGGAAATGGCAAATGCAGACATTCAGTTCTGATTCCCACTGATGCCATTTAATGAGGTCCCTGCTGTATTTAGTTATGTAAATACTGTTACTGCAAAGTCTGTTCAAGATTGCGGCTGTGTTTTCATAAATGCAAACACAATATCTTTATCCCAACAAATGTCTTCAGGGTATTGCTATTTGTTTCTTGTTGGTATGTTTCTGTTATTTATGTAAAACAAAATTAAAGGAGGGAGGAAGGGAATCTTTTAAAATATCAAATTCACAGTAATTTTAGCACTTTCAAGCCAAGGAAAAGACATGCAAACAAATTCAGAATTCCTTCCAGTTGCAGATCTATTAGATACGGGTAAGATCCATTGGGTCATTTATTCCTCCTGTGACATTTTAGAGAAGGAGACTACTGTTCTAAATTTTCCCTGACTACCATTACATTTTACTTCTGAAAATTATAGGGAAAATTGTAGCTACATTCTTTAGGTCAGTTTTGATGACTAGTATTTCAGGTATGGCTATTCTTAGCATTCATTCGTTTAATAAATATTTATAGAACACCTATTCTGTATCAGACATTGAACTACATCCTGAGGCTATAGTGGTGAGAAGAATGTAGCTCACAATACAAAGGAAAGTTTATACAAAGGGAAAATAATATGCCTTGCATATCTGTGTTACTGACCTGAGATTTTTTTCCTCCTACAAAGTAGATGTGAATTTGAGAATACAAGGAACTCTTGCTCTCTATGTCTGCAACATGAACTGATTAGAACTCTAGACTCAAGCCAAGTGATCTTTAGGAAACAACTAAAACCCGTGGAAGAAATAATGACAAATACAGAGATGAAAAGGAGCTCTTAAAGTTACTGATGATTGAGTCACCTGGGTGGCTCAGTCAGCTGAGCATCTGACTCTTGATTTCAGCTCAGGTAAGCATGGAGCCTGCTTAGTATTCACTCTCACTTTGCCTCTACGCCTACCCCACTCTTTCTCTCTCTCTCTCTCTCTCTCTCTCACACACACACAAATAAAAAATATTTAAAAGCTACTGATGATTTCAGAAATATCAGTACACTGAAATGAGACTGACTTTAAACAGGTAGTACAGAAGACTACTCATTCCCTCAAGCAAATGGCCTTATTAGAGCTTGAGGGCTAGATTTCTAATTTCCAGAATAGCTAAAAAGGGAACAACATGGAAGGTGATTTTTAAGGTCTCTGCCTTGGATTTTAAATTTACTTTTTAAAAAAGGTCTTATACTTAAAAAGGAGTAAGTAGTTATAGTAGCTTTTGTATTAGCTTTAGTCTCAAAGGAAGAGAAAAACCTTGACAATCATCAAATAGGTCCAACTCTTATCTATGAAAAATGTGGTGGCTTAAGCACTCTTGAGCTTGGAGGTGGAGGCTATTTTGTAAAGGGAGACAGCAAAAAGCCCTGCCAACCCTGGCACAATAATGGTCTAATTAAGCCTTTCAGAGTTTAAAGGTGCAAAATGGTCTTAGGTTGACTTTGCTTATCATGAAATGACTAAGTTGAAGATTACATATTAGACTATATGTACAGAGAGACCTTATAGCCAGTCATGTAGATATTAAGAGAGGTTTGGGATGTTTTTGGTAACTAGAAACGGGCCCAAAAATAAAACTATAATTGTCATAATACCATAAAAGTAAATATTCTATTTATATCCAGTTCCCTCTTTGCTAGAAGTTGCAAAGGCCACATAATAATTATATATAGAAAAAGTCATGGCAAGAGTTTAAGATGGGAAAGTACCAACATTATTTGTTGCCTTTCAGCAAAAACACTTGTTCAAACACACATACAACTATGCTTTTATTCAGGGTGCATGAGAAGTTCATCTCAGTTCTCTGATCTCAAAGTCCAGGGAAAGAAAAAGGGAGAAAGTAAGAATGGGGAAGATTTTTCAAGGGAAATGAAAACTCAACCTACTAACCACATTTACTTGTCAAATTACAAATAGGACACCAAATTCTTTTCCTGCCTCTTCATGGATATTTATTTAGCTGACCAGATTACATTCCCAGATTCTCTTTGTTCTTTCTTATTGTTTTGTTTCGTTGTGTTTTTTTTTAAGAAATTTTTTAAGTTATTTATTTATTTTGAGAGAGAGGGGAGAGAGAGAAAGAACAGAGGAGGAGCAGAGAGAAAGAGAGACAGAGAATCCCAAGCAGGCTCCGTGCTATCAGCACAGAGACCAATGCGGGGCTGGAATTTATGAACCATGAGATCATGACCTGAACTGAAGTCAGATGCTTAGCCCACTGAGTCACCAGGCGGTCCTCTCTTTGCTATTTCTAGCCATGTGACTAAGTTTTTTCCGGTAGCATATGAGTTGAATGGTATGTGTAAACTAGCTACTTAGGAAATTGTTGCCTGTAATTATTTTCTATATCCCTTTCCCTTGTCCTAGAACATGATGAACCCACAACTCAGTTTTAATCAGGAAGGCAAGAGAATACAAAGGATGGTATACATTAAGGAGAAAAGTGCCTGAATCTGTAAATGATCACTTGGAGCAGAGAAAACTCCTAACCAAAAAAAATTTTAGATTTTTATGCTGCCAACATTCAAATTTATTTCTCTAGCCCTGACCTTCCCTTGGACTCTGGATTCTTAGCTCTAATCTCTTTCTTTGACATCTTGACTCGTTTGTCAAATAGTTCAGTCCCTAAGTGACTAAAACCAAACCATTCCTCCCTCAGTACTTTCTCCCTCAGAAGTGGAACAACCATATACTAGTTGTTCAAGTCAAAAACTTAGGAGACATCCTTTATACTTTCTTTTTTTTTCCCATGTAATCCTCACCAATTTGGTCCAATGGAGATTAACTCTGGATTTTACCTCCAAATATATCCTGCATCTTTCCACTTCCCTCTGTCTCCACTATGACCACCCTAATTTAACTTCCATCATTTAATTTCTTGATTGGACATCTGCATTAGTCTCTTAACCAGTGGTGTGCTGAGCCAACTTGTACCAACTCATGAGAACAAATTAAATTTTCAGGAGTTTTGCAAGCAAGTATGTGTCATGTTGGTACCTTAAAATTAGTTGATTGGAAGTATTCACACCCTAAAAGTCAGCAAACAAATCAGGACTTTTCTTTCCCTCTGGAAAACAAGTTATTAAGCATTTATCAATATATCACTGTTGTTATTTCCACATTTGGACACCTACAACCATTTACCTCACAGCAGCCTATATAATCTTTTAAACAAATGAGGCATAGCTTGTATTTTCCCTGGTTAAGATCCTTTAATAGTTCACCACTGAATTTCCAAATATTCAAAATTCTTACTAAGGCCCAAGAAACTCGATATGATCTAATCTTTCTCTCCACCTCTCTGACTCTAACTCCTACCACTCTCCACTTCATTTCCTACCTTTCAGACATGTTGGCCTTCATCTTGTCTCTCTGGAACATCAAATAGTTTCTGATTTGGGGTCTGTACACTTGTTCTCCCTTCCTGTAATATGCTTCAATTATATATTCATGCAATTGGCTCCCTCTGGTCACTCAGGTCTTAGTTAAAATGTTGTTTATTCAGCAAAGATGCTCTAAATGGTCCAACCCCTCTCCATTTAAATCATGCTTTATCACACCCTTCTATGTTTTCTTCATAGTTTTCATCACTACTTGGGGTTACTTATTGGTTTGCTATTTATCTCTCTCATTAGAATATAAGTTCTATGAGAACTGGTGACATTTTCCCACTGCTCTCTCCTTGGTAACTAACAAATGATTGGAAGTCAACAAAATTTTTGAACATAATGAAAATATTCTATTCTTACCCAGCATTCCACTATTGATTGAAAGGTATTTTTTCTCTTTTGGTTTTGTTGTTTTTATGCTTGCAATCCCATAAGACTGAATTTGGGAAAATTAACAATATTTTTCTTCCACATGTCTAAAAACTAACTGAAAAATACTCTTTTAGTAGTATCTCAAGTCCTAGAAAATCAGAGCTTTGCCATACTGAGTCCCCCACAAATCCAACACAGGTTAAAAGGTTGATGATAGAAGCTTTGAAACATCAACCTGGCATTTGCCACTTCAGACTATAACTTATCTGTATATTTTTCTGTTGTTGCATTGGACTCAGCTTCCTCCAGGGTAAGGTCATATTTTTATGCATTTTGTATTCCCAATACTGATCCAGTGCGTTCACATAATAGGGCATCCACACATGTTTGTAGAATTAAATTGTGTTTGATGATTATTGTGGGATTTATTAGAGGCTGAAATAATAGAGCATTTTGTCTTATGTTGGAAATGAATCTACAACTGAGAAGCAGAACTATGTATAAGATCAAACAGGTAAAGAGGAATGATTTGACCTAAGAGATAGCTACATTATACAAAATGAATGTATTTATTACAAGTGAGATGGAAAAAGTGAATTTATAAAAATTCCTTTTAGAAGGTATTCTACTTTTTTTCTGGAATTAGAGACTTAAGATCATACTCAGTAATAAAGGGTGATCACAAAAATGTCTTCTATAGTGGTGGGATTGAGGACCTTCTTGTTCGCAGAGTACTGAGGTGCTATTTGGGGCAACGGGAAAAGAAGAAAAGAAAAGAAAGATCCTGGAAACAGAGAGTATGAGGAAGGACTGGTGAAATATTTAAGGAGGATTTCCAGTTGCTTCTTATGCAAAATGAGATGAAAATCCTGCCCTTCAGCAATCCCACGGAATTTTCAATATATTCCCATTTCCTCATTAATGCTTTTGAGATAGTAGATTCTTAAGGGAGGGTAATATCTAGGTTTTATTGCTCTATATGGATTCAGTATCTAGAAAGTTTTCTTTATCTAATGCCTAGGCAGTTAACTGGTAATATTTTCCCCAACTCCCATTCACTGCTCTATTCTCTTCAATTATACCACTGACAGATTTGTGAAGGATAGCAATAACCTCATGTCTCCAAATCCACAGATATTTTTTCAAGACTCTTTCTTTCATTTGATACCATTGATTGGTCTTGTCTGTCTTACACTACTTTCTCCCAGTTTCTTCACCTTGCACATACCTACCAACGTATGCATCTCCTCCTACAATCCTAGGTTTCTATATTCCGTTTCTTTTGGTTCCTGTTTAAAGAGCATACATAGTTTCCCATTGCTCTTGGGATAAAGATCCGAATCCTTAATAGAGCCTATTAAGCCCTTTTGCTGATCTGACTCATGACTCTCTGTAGGCTGATCTTCCCCTCCTTTCCACTTGCTCTGCCCTCTACCACACTGGACTTTATTACTTTTTTAATGTTTATTTATTTATTTTGAGAGGGCAGGAGGGGCAGATGAAGAGGGAGAGAGAGAGAATCTCAAGTAAGCTCCACAACCAGCATGGAGTTCAACGTGGGGTTCGATCCCACAACTGTGAGATCATGACTTCAGCTGAAATCAAGAGTTGGACACTTAACCAACTTAGCCACCCAGGTGCCCTCATACTGGCATTTTAAATCCTTCAAATATCCTCATGTTACTTCTTGATACAAGGGTCTTTACCTACACAGTTTCTTTTTCCTGGAATGCTCTTCTGGCCACCCTTCATCTCCACCTATTTGTCCTCTATTCATTCTTTAATCTCAGGTCAAGAACTGATTCATCATGGAAGCCTTCTCTGACCCTACAGACTAGAGCAACTTCCTAAGACTATGTTTATCTCTTGTTGGAAGCTGTCTGAACTCACCGATTGAGTGAAAATTCCCGGTGAGGGTACAGCAAGTTTGCACGGTCTCTTGCCCTCAGACAGCTACCAAAATCTACCCTCTTGTAACATTCATTTCTGCTTGGGCACCAAACCTCGGAGTGCTTTGCTGATTAGTGTCAGGACCCGTCTGTCCCCCTGCCCTGTCCCTGAGGTGTGATTGCACCTGGTCAGGGAAAAGATGAGTAAACTAGATACATCCTAATGCGACTAAGGCAAGCAACATATAATTTTCCTCCTAGCTGAGCAATTAACTGATAAGTGAATACTTTCTGGGCCTGGACACTGTTGCAAAAGTCACTACTGCAATAAAATGCATCAATAGTCTTTGGGACTATGAGAGCAGGCATTATGTCTCGGGAATCCTGTTTTCCTGGGAACTTTCTCTTAGAGTTATAAACAGCTTAATGACCCTTACTCATAAAAAACTGACCTTTACTAAAGAATGCTGTTTGCCTCTTGGTTAAAGGTCACTTCCTTAGGGCTATACCTGAAGTTTTGTAAAATATACCTGCCCTTCCCATATAATAGCATCAGTGCCTGTAGCTAAGTTTTTTATGACAGTCATTACTACTAGAATTGTAACTTCTGCAGAACCCATATCCTGGAACATTGTAAAAATTACCTATGAGAAATCATTTGCTGCTCTTTCTGCTCCTTGTACCTTTCACCATAAATAAAGCTAGAGAATCAGACAGAGCAGAGATGCCTGCCTGGTGATCAGAAAGAAACTCGAGGCTCTCTCACTCTCTCGCCGACACAATCCATCCTTCAGGGAACCCTGGACCTGCTGGAGCTGGACTCTGGCAATCTCTTTTTAAAAAAAATTTTTTTTTAATGTTTATTTATTTTTTGAGAGACAGAGTACAAGCAGGGAAAGGCAGAGAAAGAGGGAGACACAGGATCCGAAGGAGGCCCCAGGCTCCTACCTATCAGCACAGAGCCCGAAGTGGGGCTTGACCCTACGAACTGTGAGATCATGACCTGAGCCAAAATTGGTGCTTAATCAACTGAGCCACACAGGTGCCCCAGACTATGTTTATCTCTTCAGAGCATGTGCCTCAGTTTATAATTGTATATTTATTAGTATACAATGTATTTAATGTCTGCCTATTTCACTAGGTTGTAAACTTCCTGAGAGAAGCTTTGTCAGTTTGGAATCAGCATTTTATCTCATCACCTAGTTAAGTGACTGGCACTTAGGAGGTGCCCAATAACATAAAATGCTTAATTCTTCTCCTATGTCCCTGACTTCTCATTCTTGGTCTCTTTAGCAGGCTCATTTTCTTCTCCCTGATCATTAAATGTTTTAGGTCCTCAAGGTTTTGTCCTTGGTTTCCTTTTCTTCTCATTCCTTACCCTTCCGAAAAGAATTTCATTCACTTTAATGGATTCAATTACCATCTACACAAATATCACGTATGTGTCTCATCCAGCCAAACCTCTTCTATAAGCTGTAAATCTGTTTACTCAACAAATGACTTCACCTTCTAGACTGAATATCAAAATAATAAATCAAATTTAACATTTCTAAGACTAACCTCATGATTTTTCCACTGTATACCTATTATTTCTCCAGAATTTCATCTAATTGTACCAGTTAAAAACATGGTATCTATGCTTATGGAAGTAACTGAAAATATCTTTAGTTCTTCCTTGATTGAAATTATAGCTGATAACAGAAGTCAGAGAATAGGACAGAAATTCTTGACACAATTGCTTTTAAGTGCACAAAGCACTAGCTGGCCATTATCATTGACTTAGCTGGGTAAGGAAGGTCAGTAAGTATTTATGTTTCAGTTGTAGTTCTTATTGATTGTACATGTTTTTAACATATTTTAATTATATATTATATATTACATATAACATAATTAAAAATATTATATATATATTAATAAAAAATTAATAATTTAATTTGTCAGTTGTGTATATTATACGTAAGACTTGCTATTTGTCAGATTCATTGAACAATAACTTGTCAGTTTATAAGATAGCTTATAAGAGTTCTATATAAATATTAAATAAGGGTTAATTATAACCAGGAGGTGCATTTATATATATTCCTCAAGTAGCTTTATGTGTGGCACAATTACCCTCAATTTCTCAGGATAATAAAGCACTAGATTACTAAAAATAGTCACTTATCCAAGATGAATGTTTATGGTAGATGAATTACATATGTGTTTTTAGTTTACAACTTGGGTTCCTCTTGGGAGAAAGTGTGTGGGAAACACACACACACACACACACACACACACTTATATGAGATCATTGCACTTGATCAGATCTCTCAAAAAGAACAAGGGAAATGAGAAGCAGAAAAAGACTGCAGTTCAGAGACACCTGGGTCTCTTGACCACATTCCTCCTCATTCTTTATTGCAAAGTGGAAAGGGGAAGGCTTATGTACGTCTAGGTGCATTTCCTGCCCTTTTCAATAAATCAAGAAGAATAAGTCTCCTTGGTTACAAATTTGTGAGATCTTGAACTTTCATCTATTTAGCTTATTGTGCTTTGAGAAAAGAGGTGTGTTCTGCCCTTTGCCAGATCCATGTAAGTGCCACAGAGTTCTTGTTAATCATCATTACAAAGTTTGCCCTGCCTTGTGGAAAAAAAATATTGAATTGAAAACCCTCAAAAGTGTCAAAAATAAATTGTAAATGTGATCATGGTTGTTTCAAAGTTTTTGAACATTTTCAAGACTTTAATATAAAAGCACCCTGAGGCCATCATATTAAAATTAATCAACCCTTAAAAAAAAAAACCTAGTGTTCTATGGACACAAGGAAAAGCAGGTTCCAGTGCTAATCCACAAGCTTCTAGTAGTATGGTGGGAAGAAATGGAGCTCAATATAACTAGGTCTGCCTCCTGACATTATTCTTTGGCAGAGAGGGAGCAGATGTTCTTTGTGCGGATCCTTTGCAGGGAGAGCCCATTAGTGATGGCAAAAATGAACATGGCTGGTATAAGGTGACACATGAAAAACAGAAACTACAAAAATTTTCAGTTTCAAATGGGATCCATTAAAAAAAAATCCCTTATCTGAATGCTCATTTTACCCTAATGAATCATTATACCATTTAATCAGTACTATCACTCACTTGATTTGCCTCCTACTTCAAACATTGTTTCTTATCCATTTCCTTTGCTGGGTCATCCTTTTCTTCCTGACTTTGTAATGTTGCAGAAGGCCAGAGCTCTGTCTTTGATTTTTTTCTCTCCAATCTATAATCACTCTCTGGGGGACCTCATTCAGTCTTATGAGTTTAAATGCATCTATTTGAATATTCTGTTCAAAACTTTCCCCAACACTTGAGATTTGTTTACTAAACTCCCCACTGGAATCTCTACTTTAATGTCTCAATATATCTCAAACTCAGCAAGATTAAAATTGAACTCTTGATGTTTCCCTACCCCCTGCTCCCCTGCCCCAACGTGGCCTCTCACAGCATCCTTGAACCCTGTTGATGGCCACTCCATCTTTCCATTTGTTTGGGACAAAAATGTTCAGTCTCTTTTTCTTATGGCCTACATCCAGTCTGTGAGAAAATCCTGGGTTTTTTTCTCTTTAAAATATATTCAGAATCAGAATCTGATTGTTGCCCATAATTTTTGCTATTTCTACTCTGCTCCAAACCAGTGAATGATTACCATAGGTCTCGTAACAGAACATCTTGTTCATATGCCTAACCTTAATAAGTCAAGGCAGAGCATAGCAGACAGAAGGTCTTTTTACTTAATAGGTCAGATTATAACACTCACATCAGGTTTCTTTTTCACTCAAAACTCTCCAATAGCTCCCTATACATGCCCTACTAGGATCTACATCATCTGTCCCCACTTTACTTCTCTGATGTTACTACTTCACCATTCTAACCAATTTCCCTTTGTTTATTCTACTCCAGCCACAGTGACCTCTTTGCTGTTTCTCGAATATTCAAGCAAACACCCACCACACAGCTTTTGCATGGTTTCCTCCACCTGGAACGTTCTTCCCCTACATATCCACATAACTAACCCCTCACATCTTTCTTAGATGCCATTTTTCTGGTGATGTATGCTACTACAATCCTGTTAAAGAGTAACTCAGTCCCACTAGCCTACCACTCCCACTAGCCTACCACTCCCACTCATTCTCAATCCCTCTCATCCTGCTTTAGTTTTTTTTTTCTGCTCCCATAGCATATACAAATTTCTAGCATACAGTACATTTTATTTTTTCATTTTCTACCCCGCATTCCTATAATAGAGTAGAACTCTATGAAGGAAAAGGCCTTTGTCTTTGTCATTTTTTTTTAGTTGATATAGTCCAAGCACATGGAATAAAGCTTGACTCAGAACAGGTCCTCAACAAATATTTGCTGAATTATTGAGTTAAAAATTTTACATTTTTCTATGTTATGTTCAGTTGTACTGCTTACCATTTAATTCTCACCTAAACTGAATACTCAATAAAAGCAAGTCTTATGCCTATATTATTCACTATTATGCCCTAATTATAGTACTTAGCATATAGTAGACACTGAGATAGTAAATATTTGTTGTATGAGTGAAACGATATAGAGCAATGGCAGATCCTTTATAAATTACTCAAACACTATACAAAGAATAGCTCTACATGTATTTTAGTCACGACTGATTCTCAATTCTGAATCCTCTCATCAAGAACTCTTTTTTCATGGCATGTTATATTACTCCCCAAAGGATCATAAAAGCAGCCATGCAATATGTCTGCTCTATGACTTACACATTATCAATCAGTTAGCCAGCAGTCAACCTTTTTGAGAACGTTGCACAGAATTTGTTAACTTTCAGAGCTCCTGGTCTTGATTCATTGAGATATCAAAAGATTGATCCTTGCATCTAATGCCTGTATCATTAATTTGGCAATTAATCTGGAATGTTATTGTAATAATTATTGTAATAATTCTAACAATATGTTTAATTTTTTGTTGGAATTCAATTTGTGTTTTCGTTTAATGTATGTGTTTCTGTATCTGTTACATTTCTTACTGACCAGTCCAAAAGCTGCTTGAGATCAAGACCTGTATCATATTTCTTTGAATCCTAATTATATACTATCTTTGTTCTTTGGATTAGAACAGCATGGTCATGATTATAACATCTTCTCTAAAAATAACATCTAAGTTATTTATGTCTAAAAATCCTATCCCAAAATGATCCTAACTATCCTGAAAAAAGATTATATCACTACTAGAGTTACAAAATATTCCTATTACCTCAGAAGGTCCTAAGAAGAAGTAGATAACATTGTCCTACATCACTAATACCAAAGTTAGGAAACATCCCAGGAGTAGGTAAAGTTGCCAAAGACCTCAACATAAAGGGATAGCCCTGGATAAGTCTAGAAGGACTACATATATACGGGCCAAAGAAAACAAAAATCCATCAAAAAGACCTGTGGTTTCAGTAAAACATAGAAATTAGGCAAAAACAATAAGGAATCAGCAGAACTTAGCTATGCTAAGCTCAAGAACTTCCTCGAAATTTGAGTTTCAAATTTAAGAACTCTTGATGATGTACTTCTAAAGTGTTTTATGTTAAATTTAAATCTCTAAGAATGGCAGCCAATAAGGCTCAAATTCATTAAGTAAAAACTGATATGTTTTAAAATTCAACTATGAGCATCATTCATTCTCAATTTTTTTTCTTTCTGAAGGAACTAAGAAAAAATATAAGCTTTGAGAGAAAACTGAAGGCTTGAAGGGATATTGCATGGAAGATTCATTTTACAAAGACCTGAATTGCCTGCAGGTTACTGCTGATCTAATTTAAAGTAATAATTTAAGGGTGAAAAACTATCTGTCTCATTATCTGTAACTTTTCATCAAATTATTCTTGAAGATACTATAATTATTTTATATTATGTGCTTTGTAAATTAATGTTTAACTACTACCAAGAAAAGGGTGGTATTTCAGAGTGAAATTTTATTGGATTTATTCATCTTCAATTATTGAACTTGTGTGATAGAAATGATAATAGAATGTTCTCTTCTTCCAACTCTGGAGTAGTATTAATGAGGCATATACTGTCTCCTTTCAAACAGGGAGCTGTCTCCTTGTGTGCCCTGCTCAGATTGAGTCTATCTTCTCTCTTGTTCCAGCAGAGAATACCCCTTACATAGCCGAGGTACAGAAAAGAAGACTACAAAAAATGTCAGGGTAAGCTTGCTATGATTCTAAAATGTCCCATAACATTTAAGAATGGGAACACCTTCCCCTTCTCCCAGGTCATTATCTAGGTCTTAAAGTAATATAAGGTCAAATATCTATAGGGATATTTAGCTGGAGAGATATTTCTTCTGTTTGTCAGGGTCGAGGGATGGAAATGACATTGCTGTTTTAATCCAGAGAAGCAAAGGGTATCCCATATAGGTCTCAGCATTTTTACTGCATGAAAAGTACTCATACTTTCTATCTTATTTCTATGTGATATACACACCTACTATAAATATAGACTTCATCCCACATAGCCCCTTATATATTATGACAGTTTTATTGCTGACGCAAGAAAACCACAAACTGTAAGTTGATTGAATCATAAAAGGCATCTGTTGCCATAGATAGGAACTCATTCTTTCATAAAAAAAAATAGCTATACATTCAAGTTAGTTTTCCATTCTGAAACAGTAGGTAAAATAGAACAATTTATGTAGACACAGGTTCAACCAGCCTCACAAGGCAAGTAGTTATTCATTTACCTGTGTCACACTTACCTACAATTATAACTAGCCACAATTACATTACAAGCATAAATTGATAGGGCTTGCGATGTCCACAAACATCACTTACTAAAGGCTTGAGTTAAAATGAAAGCAATTCTGGAAAATGGCAAGCTATGACTTTATTACCAATACATTTTCATAAAAGGTGGCAAATCAATTAACAGATCATCTTATTGTACTTTGTGAGAATGAGGAAATGTATGGAGTGAGCAAGTTTTTCAGGAGAGAGTGAGGTCAAAATATGCCCAATGGTTAGTCTACAATCTAAAAGACAAGGAAGTAGTATAAAGGCACTTGGATACATAGTATTGAAAGGAGAAGTCATCAAAACCAGAGAATTTTCTTAAACAGGCTATGGAACCATACCTAAAATAGGTGTCACTGTTAAGCATTTGTGTAACACCTTGGAGTTTATAATGTGCTCTTATGTACAAGTTATCTTCATAGGCACAGTATAAGAAATGTAGGCAATATCATCATCCCAAACAGGAGAGGTCATCATTCCAAATTATTAATGAAGAGATTCAGAGGTTTTTTTCTTGTATGTAACTCATTCATTTATTAAAAAATCATTTTTGAAAACATGGTACTGCCATGGGCTTTGAGAATAGAGTACTGAGCAAGATAGATATGATTTATTCTTCCATGAAAGTGATATTCTATTGGGAGCTTCAGATAATAAGTAGACACATAAATAAATATAATTGCTCTTAACTGCAATAAATGCCACATCGAAAACAAACAATATATGATAGGAAGTAACTTTAGACATGATTGTAAGGAAAAACCTCTTTAAAGAGATGATATATCACTAAGACCAGAAGGATGACAAATCACTAACCACTCAAACTACGGGAAACGATTGCTGCAGGTGGTAACAATATGTTAGCAGTATGTTAGGAAGGTGGGAAAGCATATGCAAAGGCCTGTGGCAAGATAGAGGTTAGTATGTTCAGGAAACAGAAACTATCGAATCATGGAAGTCAAACACAGGCCTTTCCCATCTGTGCCTCCCAGCCCTATTATATTTTAATTTTTCAATAACCAACTCTGAAGTAAATGAAGTATAATCTAAAAAAATCTCCCAATGGGGTTATTACGATAAGCCTTACTTATACTTGGAGGTCACCAGTGGTTACCATGGGTCATGTTAATGATCGGTTTCTAATCTAACTAGCCATTAAATTGGCTAAACTAACATTACTGAAAATGCAACAGTCAGATTTTATTGTCAAGGGGGATTGTTAATGGGGTCTTCTGGAACCCAGAAAAGTTGAGATAGAATAGCAATCAAAAGCATAGTCACTGAAAATAGACACCAAGATTTGAATACCAGTTCTGTTACTTACTGGTTATATAATCTGAAGAAAGTTACATGGGTTTACTGAGCCTAAGTTTTACTTTCCATAAAACAGTTCTTATACTACTATCATGCAGGATTGAAGTAGGCATTGAATGAGAGAAGGTACATGCCATGTAAGGTACATTAATATAGAACTTTGTCAGAGAAAAAATTCTGTCTGATCTAACATGAATTCTTTCTCTTTCATTGAATATGTTTGATCCTCTCCTAAATCTCCTAGACCATTCTTGCCCCAACATGGCAGCTTCTGAGAAATCATTTTCTTCTAAGGTGAATCTTATTCTCAGTGTTTGGATATATACTTGTTAAGTTTAATTTTTTATCTGTTATACACAGAACCGCAAAGGGGATTGGGTTGGTTAGGTAGCTGCCTGCAGAAACAATTCTAATTACTCTTTATCCTAGGGAGTACATATCTTTACCAATTTTGTTTATTATCATATGAAAATTTATGTTTTGATAGTATTTTAAGTAAAAATTTTGAAGAAGAGTGTCCTTGTTGAGAATGCATCATAAACAAAGTAAAATATATCATTGCTATCACTCTTAAAGTTTAAATGTATAATGTACATTTTAAAGTATTAAAGGTAATTTTATTACAGTTTTTATTTTTCAATACATTTAATAGCAAAGAAGGAATTATAAATTTTAGTGACAAAAAAAGAATGAGAAATTGAAAAGCACAACGAATAGGATTCTGGTTACACTGTGTGTGGTGTACAAATGGCATCAGGCATGTCAGCAGTTTGCTTTTATTTCATTGATTCATAGTATTTCTCAAATTTAGTAATATTTAACATTCTAAATATGATAACAGTTATCACTAAAAAAGTTCAAGATTATATTAAAAACATTGAAAATTCCTATAATACTTAAAGCCACTATAACTACATTTTGAGTAGTTCTCACTAACCTATGATGTTATGTAAACCATGTATGTAAGTCTGAGAAAGAAGGTGTGTAGCCCATAATCCATAATTCATATATACTTTCCAACACATTAAATCAAGTATATCATTGTATGTGCCATGTTTAAAGCTGTTTATTCATTGATGCAATGAAGAGCTTAGCACTGTTCAAAAAGCTACACAATACAGTTTATTTTATAGGAGGATTTATAAATTATGTTAACTTTGAACTTTAGTTCCTTAAGATGCAGTAATAGGTCACCTAGCATATGTTTTGTTTTCCACATTTGTAAGGCTAATTGAGTAGTATGAAAACTCCCTTCAATCTGCAATGTATAGAGACTTCTGGTGGTACCTGGCATGAAGCAATTACATAATAATACCCTTGATCTACAGTTAGAAGTAGGGAAAGATATGTTTCATGATGTTACACAGGAAATGTTTTGGTGTCTATATTTCTGCTCAATCAGAAAAGAATCTTAGTGCTAAAAAAAGTATTATAAAACATTTCTATTACCACACACGTGTAGAAATCAGTACACCAACATAGGATCCAGAGTACTCAGATTAAAACAAAGAGCTGGGCCCAGTCATTTCAAGATAATATCTAAAGGGGCACCTGGGTGGCTCAGTCAGTGTCCAACTCTTTAATTCAGCTCAGGTCATGATCCCAGGATTCTGGGATTAAGCCCCACACGGAGCCCCATGCTGAGCATGGAGCTTGGGATTCTCGCTCTCTCTCTGTCCCTCTCCTACCCCTCCCCCATTTGTGTGCACTCTCTCTAAAAAAAAAAAGACAGTAACTACAGAAAACAATAAGCACTTTACAGAATATTGTAGAAGATTTTCTTAGCTGGACAGAGACTTGTAATTGCCCTGCTTGTTCTAATCAATTGGTCCAACCAACTATTTACACATTCATTTTCAATTATTAGGTATGTGGGGGGAAAGTAAATATCTGTTTAAAAAAGTCTATACTTAATGTTCAAAATAAAAACTTACATAAGTGTTATATAATATTTTATCTTGTTTGAATATTTTCTTATGATTTTAGAATTACAGTCACACAAATGAAGAGTTTTCATCACTCAGAATTCAAACATCTGTAGATGTTTTCCTTATCTTAATTTGCATAGCCCTTGCTCAGCGTTTGTGGGTTGGGCAAATGCCACCCATGTAGTGCCATAAATAAATAGAATAAGTTAGACCAACTGCTTTTGGAAGGTTGAAAAACCAGAACTAGAGTCAATGATTCAAACTGAATTAGGAATCTGAAGGTCAGGAGGCCACATTGGAGACACTGTCAAACTCGGCCCCTACTGATATAGTTCCCATTTGAGGCTCCCCAACAATTATAAACAAAACTTTCTTTCCAGGGACACCATGTTCACCCCCTGGGTCTTTACTTCTTATATGGAAGCCAGGCTTTAACTTGTCCTCCTTTCAAAAACACTGTAAACTGCACCTTAGGAGTGGTCATAAGAAATATCCAAGTATTTAAGAAAACACCACCAATAGATCGCATAACCCTCATATGAGTGTGGGCACCTCTCACAAATGAGAGGTTAATTGGTTAATTGCAGGAGATACCTGAAGGGATAACAGACTTATTATTTATGCAAATTTTATGAACAGTTATCCCTACATTTGGTCACCTAATTAGAGAAGGTGGTATGAAATTTGTTCCTGAGAAGGGTAATGACACAACTTAGTCCTGGAAATTATCAGATCAGCTCAATTCACTGGTCAGGTTTCTCACAGATAGACAGATGCAGACCAAGGTAGGGTCTTGTGCAATTGCTCGTATACCCTTCTCTACCTGGATTAATGCCTACAGCCAACTAAAGAGGTCATTATGGAAACTGAAAGATACATGACTTCCCAAGATAGACTCTAATGGTTTATTAGTTCTGTTCTACTGGTTGGATCTGGGACCTTAGGGGGCATGGTTGAGCCCAACAAAGAAAGTCAACATCTCCTGTTTTGGGTCATGTTGGTAGTAACCTTAATTAAATGCTTTAGGAGACTAACGCATTAATCTTTGTCAGATTAATCACAGTCACCAAAAGAGTGGGATACTTGGAAAATTTACCAGAAACCAAGATAATGTAGAAAAGAAGGGTGTATATTTTGGGGAAATGATTTCCTACTTGTCTCTCACATTGCTACATAGCTTCTGAGTGATGTACTGCCTTTTCTTTTTCCTGTTGTCTTTAAAAAAAATTAACATTTATTCATTTTTGAGAGAAAGAGACAGTGTGTGAACAGAGGAGGGGCAAAGAAAGAGGGAGATACAGAATTTGAAGCAGGCTCCAGGCTCTGAGCTGTCAGCACAGAGCCTGAAGAGGGGCTCGAACGCACAAACTGCGAGATCATGACCCAAGCTGAAGACAGGTGCTTAACCGACTGAGCCACCCAGATGCCCCCCTGTTCTCTTTTTAAGATTGTCTGTAACATGAACAGCCTTGGAAGATAGTGCCACCCCACACAGCCAAAAACAGGTTTGCCTACAGCCTTGGAAGATAGAGATAGTGTCTCTTTCTGGAACAAAGAGCAGGCATGCTTATTCTCTAGCAAAATAAAGATAAATTTTTTCTTTGGGGTGAAGCAACAAACTTTCTTACTGTTCATTTTAAAAGATTTGGTTTTCCTGAGCTTTGAGTCCTCCTGTAACATAACCCACTCTTTGCCCAGCATCCACCTGGGTCCACATGTGTTGGTCCTCTGAAATTGAGGGCATGGAGAACTGATGAAAATATGCAAATACACTATCCACTATGTCATAGTAATAAACTCCTTTCCCTTTGACTTAGGATTCTCATATTTTTGCCAACATCCATGAAAGTATGGCAGGCTAAAGAGTTAGCATGGATGTAAGGTGATGTATCAAACACTTTACAATTCTTAACATCCAATAGAGACCATCCTCCAAAGACAGGGTCTTATCATACTATATAACATAGTCCAGCTTTATATCTAATTTGGAAATCTTATTTCAGCATCAACCATCTGCTATTCTGCTGGTTATTGCCTTAATTGTTACAAAACAATGTGACGTGCTCATTATGCATATAAGAATTATATTTTTAACAATTTAAGATTTTGTTTTTATAACAGCATAAGCTCACTAAGATAGGCCCCATGATTCCTACTTCTTTTTCTATCTCCCCCTGAATACTTTGCAAAAACTGATATTTAATAATTGAATTTAAATGAATGAACATGACATATTGTAGTTTACTTGGATTTTTTTAAATGTCCTGAGTCTTTCCAAAGAAATTTGGCAAGTTTCAAACCAAAGAATAAATTTATATAGACAAAAAACAGCAAGAACATAGAAAGAAAAAGAAAAAGAGATCTGGACAGCTTACATAATTATTGTTATTATTCTCCAAATGGAGAATAATTTATGAGTGAATGATTTAGCTTTATGACATAACTAACTGGAATGAGAGATTTAATCACTGTTTTTTCACCATCCTCATATAATTCTAGTTTTTTTGAAAGTGAAAATCATGACTTTGTTTTTTATATATCCAGGTCTACTGACCTAACCAGAGTGCAAAATACATAGACTGTATAATAAAATATTATTGTTTTAAATATAACTATGTTTACAAGGTGATCATAGACCATAACGTTTCCAAACATAGGAAAGTATCCTATCTATTTATCTATACACATATTTATTTTTAAATATAGGGATACATATACAGATGCACACACACACACACACACGCACGCAAAGAAACAAAAGCATCCATGATTTAATTCTTCCTTTACCTACTAAAAGTCCATTGTCATTCCATTTGTACATCACAGGATTTCAGGATCTCAGTATCATTCTCCATCTATTTTAGAAGAAATCATCACTAAAATTCAGTATACAGGTAAGCAAACATGCTATGTTCTTCTAAACCTAATTATGCAAATCTTCATTAACACAAGTAAAGTAACACAAAGGGAGCTGCAATATTCAATTAAAGTAATTATAAAGCCTACAGCTCCTCTTGCTGAAAGTGCACAAATAATTATATTTATAGGTTTTCTGTCCTGTACAAACAAATATCCCTATGCAAATCTGAGTCTTCCTACAAACTACATAAAATTAAAGAACTCTAGGCATAATATCTAACCAGGACTGATGCAAGTACTTTTGAATCTCTGTACATTTTAGAATGTTTCTTAGTAGCAGTGGCTCAGTGGCATCTATCTTTCAATACCAAGGCTATGAGATTGTGTTTGCATAACAGCTTAAATAACAGAGAAATCTAAGGCTTACACAACAAAGAATGGGAAGTAAAGCTGACTGAGAGAGTAGCACTCTCTCATTGTGGGCTACACTTTGGTGTCCGCTATTTCTTTTTCTTTTTCGTTTTTTTTTCAAAACCACAAATGGAGACCTTTAAAGGACTATATGCAAATATGGATTTCAGTGGGTTCAACAATAATTTCAGAAAGATTTGTTTTCCAATCAAGTTTATGCCTTAACAAATACTATACCTGACTCTCTTCTCCCTTAGTTTTCAGAAAGTAGAATAAAAGGTTTTAGATAGAAATAGAATAAAGACAAAATAAGAATGTCACATTTTCCTCCATAATTTCTCCCCAATGAAGCATTAGTAAATATTTGAAGATTTCAAAAAATAATAATGAAGGATTAGTCCATCTTTCATCTCCGTAATAAGACTGAAGGACATTGAGCATCTTGGAGAGACCTTCCTCTGTTTCAGCAGATGTAAATGGATATTCAAGTAAAACTGTTTCACCAACTCTTTTTTCCTTTTTGGAAATAATCATAAAATAACTTCTTTTGGCTACAGATTTCATATACCTTCAGACTATGAATTCTAAAAGAGGAAGGAATAAGAAATAAGCCAAGATGTTGCTGAGCCCCAGTCATTGTTATAAATGACTTATGAATGTTAACTCATTTACTACTCAATTATGAAACAGTGATACTTTTTTAAAACAAAGTAAAAATCTTTCTTATATGAACATGCGTTTCACAAATTATAAACAACTTGTTCAAGGTCGCACAGACAGAAAATGTCTGAGTTCAAATTTGCATGCAGTTCTACCCATTCAAAATTTTAGATTTTTTTTATTGCAAAATGTAGCATAAAAGCTTTAAATTAATATCATGCAAGAGTAACTACTACCAGATTTGATGTCTTGCTGAAAACAACTATGAAAATGGGCAAAATATAATGAGGCAACTTTTCAGGCACAGGACAATCAGCAGTATAGGACTGTATTCTTTGAGATAAAAGAAAGCTTATGCTTAATCCAAAGATCACTCTGTCTTTCTGCATGGGGGTCATTTCTAAAGCGGTAGATGGAGGTAGAGCCCAAGCAGAGCAGTAGTATTTCTGGGCTCAGAAGGAACAGATCAGACTTCAGGGATGCTAAACAGGTAGAATGTGCAGAGCAAGGTAATAGAGAAGAGAAAGCTGTTCAAATGGGAGTAACAAGAAGTACGCATGGAGATTCACAAGAGTTCTCTGGCTGAGGGCTAAGTGGCATGCACAAGGTGAGACTCCATGATGCCTAACAGAGATCACATACCCTAAGGCTGAAAATTGAACAGTGACAATAAAGATGGCACAGTGATGGGAGATATTGAAGATCCAACCCAGCAAAAATCTAAATCTTAGTTCAGATTCCAGAAAGGCTAAAATTTAAGAGTAAGGCCCAGAGCACAGAGCAATGGCGAAAGCCTATAGCTAAATCCAAAACCTGACTATACTACTTAAAAAACAAAAACAAAATCTACCAGAAAATTTTAACTGGTATGCCGGAACTAAACTCAACACAATTTATACCACCTATGACATATTACCTATATTGTCTTGGATACCAAACAAATAAACAGAAAAACAAAAAGACATGTGAAGAAGCAAGATATTATTATCCTACTCAAGAAACAAATGTTCAATAGAAACAGACCCCAAAATGACCCAGATGTCGGGATCAGTAAACAAGAGCTTTACAGCAGACGTAGCACATATTTTAAAAGACTTTTAGAAAAAAGATAGTTGTACATAATGAGAAATCTATCGTACCTCTAGTGTGTAGAACAGTATTGTATATAGTGCTTAGTGAATACTTGTTGAATGAATCAATGAATGGCACAGGAAGTTGAGGAATAAATATCTGGTGACTTCTACCAGACTTGAGTTGAATGATGGTGGAATGGGAGATTGACTACAGTGAGTGTACAAGTAAGTGTGAGATGAGAAAGTAAAGATGGAGATTTTATTTTTCAAGGTAATGACACTGAAAAGGATAAGAGGGATTAACAATTGGCAGGCATAATGTCCAAGAAAACTTCACTTTTAAAAATGAGAAAGACATGACATGTTTATAAGACATAGAGAAGGAGGCACAATAACAAAGTGTTAATATGATAAAAACAAATATAGCCAGATGAGATAGGAAGAATTAGATCAAGAGCACATGCAGAAATAATTAGCTTTGTACAAGGAAAAATACTTTAATAGGAGTTGGTAAAATACTGAAATTTGTATTTGAAGATAAGTCTGGCAAGAAATTTAAAAGCTTTTTTAAGGGGTGCCTGGCTGGCTCAGTAGGTAGAGCATATGACTTTTGACCTCAGGGTTGTAAATTTGAGCTCCGTGTTGGGTATAAAGATTACTTAAAAATAAAATCTTAAAGGTTACTTGAGTACCTCAGTCAGTTAAATGTCTGGCTCTTGGTTTTGGCTCAGGTCATGATCTCATGGTGCATGAGATTGAGCCCCATGTCAGGCTTGCACTGACATTGTGGTGTCTGCTTGGAATTCTCTCTCTCCCTCTCTCTCTGTCCCACTCCCACTCATGCACTCACGCGCTCTCTCTCTCTCTCTCTCTCTCTGAAAGGAAATACATAAACATTAAAAGATAATAAATTCTTTAAAAAATAATTTAAAAATTTTTAAAAATTCTCCTTTTTTTCTCTGTGAAGTAGAAAATGAAGATATCTCCTTCTTTTATAGCAATAAACTTCCCTCTTAGGACCACTTTTGCTGCATCCCAAATGTGCTAGATTGTTGTATTTTCATTTTCATTCATTTCCATGTATTTTTTAAAACATTTCTTCTTTGATTTCCTGGTTGACCCATTGATTGTTTAGTAGCATATGGTTTAGCCTTCATGTGTTTGTGGTCTTTTCAAATTTTTTCTTGTGCTTAACTTCTAGATTCATCACATTGTGGTCAGAAAAGGTGCATAGTATGATTTCAATCCTTTTGTATCTGTTGAGACCTGTTTTGTGTCCTAGTATGTGACCCACTCTGGAGAATATTCCATGTACACTTCAAATAAATGTGTATTCTGCTGTTTTAGAATGGGATGTTCTGAATAGATCTGTTAAGTCTATCTGGCCCAGTGTGTCATTCAAAGCCATTGTTCCCTTATTTGTTTTCTATTTAGATAATCTGTTCTTTGATCAAATTGGGGTGTTAAAGTCCCTGACCATTATTGTGTTATTATCAATTAGTTCCTTTATGTTTGTTATTGCTTTATATATTTGGATGCTTTCATATTGGGTACATAAATATTTACAATGTTATATCTTCCTGTTGACTTTGTCCCCCTTTATTATTTTAGAGTGCCCTTCTTTGTCTCTTGCTACAGTCTTTGTTTTAGAGTCTAATTTGTCTGATACCAGTATTGCTACTCCAGCTTTCTTTCAGGATCCATTTGCATGATAAATGTTTCTCCATTCCCTCACTTTCAATCTGCAAGAGTCTTTATGTCTAAAATGCGTCTCTTGTAAGCAGCATATAGATGAGTCTTTATCCATTCTGATACTTTATATATTTTGATTGGCACAGTTAGTCCATTTACATTCAAAGTAATTATTGACAGATATGTATTTATTGCCTTTTTATTACTTATTTTGTCATTCTTTCTGGAAATTTTCTCTGATCCTCTCTTGTCTTTGTCACTTTGGGTCTCACTCACACATTCACACCTCATACCTGTCAGAATGGCTAAAATCAACAACAAGAAATAGCAGGTGTTGGTGAGGATGTGGAGAAAGTGGAACCCTCTTGCACTGTTGGTGGGAATGCAAACTAGTGTAGCCACTCTGGAAAACAGTATGAACATTCCTCAAAAAGTTAAAGAGAGAACTATCCTATGATCCAGCAATTGAACTACTAGGCATTTACCCAAAGAAAACAAAGATATTATTTCAAATGTATACATGCCCCAAACTTTATAGCAGCTTTATGTAAAGTAGCCTAATTATGGAAACAGCCCAAGTGTCCATCGACTGACTGAAGAATGGATAAAGAAGAGGTGATACATATACACAATGGAATATTACTCAGCCATAAAAAAGAATGATATCTTGCCATTTGCAACAACATGGATGGAGCTAGAGAGTAAAAAGCTAAGTGAAATAAGTCAGACAAGGATAAATACCATATGATTCCACTTATATGTGGAATATAAGAAACAAAACAAATGAGTACAGGGCAAAAAATAGAGAGAGAGAGAGAGAGACAGCAAGAACAGACTCTTAACTACAGAGAACAAGCTGATGGTTAGTAGAGGGGAGGTGGGTGGGAGAATGGGTTAAATAGGTGATGGGGATTAATGGGTGCACTTGTGATAAACACTCGGAGTTGTATGGAAGTGTTGAATCACAATTGTACATCTGAAACTAATATTACACTGTATGTTAATTAACTAGAATTTAAATAAAAACTTCAAAAATCAGGGAAATTGTAGAAAAAGACTAGTAGTAAATTGGAAGAGCAGAATTAATGAGAGAGGAAATTCAGAGGGGAACTGAACTACATTAGAGGAGGAAAGACAAAAATAAGGTAGGGAAGAAGAAACAAAATATGTGAAGCTTTAAACATGGGAAGTCTGGGGGCACCTGGGTGGCTGGGTTGGTTGAGTGTTCGACTTTGGCTCAGGTCATGATATTACAGCTCATGGGTTCGAGCTCCACATTGGGCTCTGTGCTGACAGCTCAGAGCCTAGAGTCTGCTTCAGATTCTGTGTCTCCCTGTTTCTCTGTTCCTCCCCAGCTCGAGCTCTGTCTCTGTCTCTATCTCTGTCTCTCTCTTTTTTAAAACTAAATAAGCATTTAAAAAAATTTTTTTTAAACTTGGGAATTCTGAAGATATGCAGGCCTCCGAGAACTTCTGGGAAACTAAAAATACAGATTAAAAATTTTATTTACATTTTTGAAACCATCAAAGTGAGGTGAAATAAAAACAACGTTCAAACTCTATCAAATTCAAGAGAGCACCAGCAGGACACCTGGCTGGTGTGTTTTGAAAAGAGCAAGGAAGCAAGTGTGTCTGAAACAGAGAGAGCTATGAGATACTCTTTAGAGATAAAGTCAAAGACACAATAGGTGGTCAGATCCTGAGAGTTTTGCCAGTCTTTATTAAGATTTTTATCGTGTTCTGAGTGACATAGATTTTAGCAGAGAAATTACTCAATTTAAATTGGCTGCTTTGTGGAGACAAAAACATAGATGGATAAGGTAGAAAGAAAAGTATAAAAATGTTATTGCAATAAAAGGGTTGAGAACTAATGGATGCTTTGGAGTAGAGTGGTAGCTGTAGAGACAGTGAACACTGGTTGGATTCTGTATATACCCTGAAGGTACCAAAAGGATTGGTTAACAGTTTGGATATGGAGTCTGAAGGAGAGAAGCCAAGGGTGACAACAAGGTACTTAGGCTAAGCAGCTGGAATAAAGAGCTACCCTTTACTGAGAGAAAGGAAGACAGGAAAGAACTAAATTTTGGGAAAAAGACTGAATCAAGAATGCATTTAGGGTCACATTAAGTTTGAAATACTTATTAAACTCTGAAGAAGAGATGTTGACCAGTTCATGGGAGAATTTTAGGCTGAAGAGATAAATGTCTGTGTCACTGGTACATTAACATTATTTAAATATATGGGATAATATAAGAAGGGAGAGAGAGGAAGACTGGAGAGAAATGCAAAGAGTTTCAAAAATTAAAGCCTTGGACGTGCCAATGTTTACAGCTGGACTGGTGAGAAATTACAGAAAAGTTATTTATTGCTTGTCCCAATAAGTTAACCCAGGTTTTAAATAAAATGTTTTAGGCAGGCTTGGGGCAATTTTCTTTTTCTTTTTTTTTTAATTCCTCTGGAATTTAAGGCCCTCCGGAAACACTGACTCTTCCTTGTCTCTCCATTGCCAAGGACTTTTTTTAAAAAACAGATTCCAAGATAGGTAACTTAAAATTATTTTATATGACTTGTAAGTTTTCTTTCTATTCATTTAAAAATTATAGAAGTATCAATCTTTTATAAGGAATTTCTTTAGGAAATAGTGTCAAACTTACAATCGCCTTGTCTTATTCCTCAATTTTCTACCAAACACTGCGTATATATACTATCCAGGGATTTTCAGACAATATATGATAATTTCAAAAGTAATCTTATCATATCCTTCATTATTTTCCAAATAAATCGTGAGATTTGAGAATCCATATTCCGTATGCCAATTACCCAAAAGATGCATAAACATTGTCTCAAAATCAATCTGTTCTGTAGACATTCAGCTTCTGCTTATGGCAAAGTAACTTGCATCAGATCAACATTCCCACCAATAGTCATTATAAAATCTATCTATCTATCTATCTATCTAAAAATACACACACACATGCATAAACTCTGTTTACAGGCGCTAGAAAATAACCAATAAAAAGTAGAAACTAGAGGAAATATGACCATTGAAAAAGAGCCATACTGTGTGGCACACCTGAGGACACACCATGAGTGCAGTTAATGAATAACAGAGTTCCAACAAAAACACCAGATTTACTGAGCTGATCGATGTTCTTTTGGGACTGCCAAAAAGACTAGAAATTGAAGGGAAAATGCAGAAAGGGAGAGAGCAAGAATATGGGTACTAGTTTGCCTCTAAGTCCTTGGCAGACTCACACTACACATGTATGGCCTAAGATTTAAGGACTCCAGAAGAAAGAAATAGTGGGAAGACTACAAGAGTTGAGCAGATATTTCAGAGGCTGATATAGTTTAAGTTCAATTCCTGCCAAGGCACAGGGGATTGGCTAACAACTCAGATTTCTGTGGAAATCTGGATGGGCCACACCCATGTCCAAGTACCAAGAGTAATGCCTATATAACAAAAACAAAACAAAACAAAACAAAACAAAAAGACCTGCATTAAAAGAGTCAAAACCCAAGCCTTCACATGAGTAAGGTGATTTGCCAGCAACTTAAGAATTTGCTAAGCGTATCTGATTATATCTTCCAAATATCCACATACAATTTAAAAATTACTGAGCATGCAGAGAAACAGGAAAAAGTATGACCTATACGGTTAAGAGAAAGTATTGTCAATAGTAACAGACTCAAAATGATCAAGGGGCTTTAAAATAACTATGATAAATGTATTAAAACTCTTTAGGAAAAGATGAATATAATGCATTGAGAGAAGGGGATTTTTTTTAAAAAAGGTAACTTTTATATTTTTAAAAATATAATTTATTTTTATAGCAATTTTAAGTCACAACAAAAGTGAATGGAACATACAGAATTGCCAAATACCCCTTGCCTCCACATACATACAATACAGCCTTTCCCACTATCAAAATCCCACACCAGAGTAGTACATTTGTTACAATGACCCTACAATGAAACTACAATCTATGAATTTGCTTAGATAAATCATAATCATCCAAAATCCATAGTTTGCATTAGGGATCATTCTTAGTATTGTATATTCTGTGGGTTTGGGCAAATTTATAATGACATGTATCTACAATTATAGCCTCATATAGAGTAGTTTCACTGCCTGAATAATCCTCTGTGCTCCACCTGTTTGTTTCCCATCCCCCAAACCCCTGTTAACCACTGATTTTTTACTGCCTCCATAATTTTGCCTTTTCTAGGATGCCATAAACTTGAAATCATACAATATATAGTCTTTTTAGATTGGCTTCTTTCACTTAGTAGTATGCATTTAAGTTTCCTCCATGTTATTTGATGGGTTGATAGCTCATTTCTTTTTTAGTACCAAATAATATTCCATTGTTTGGAGGTATCATAGTTCATTTATCCACTCACCTACTAAAAAAAATTAAAAAAGGAAAATTGAGTTTTATTTCTTAAACAAAAATAAAATTTTGATAAGATGTGTCTAATATGTATGTATTTTAACTATAATACCAAACAAGTCATTCTGGCAGAGAAAGGGGAGCTTTGGAAAAGAAAATGTTTTAAAAGTGTTATTTAAAATTTTTCCATTATTAAAGTAACAAAAATACATTATATAATTTTAAATATTATATAATATTTAACTGTCATCTTCTCACCATCCTAACAAAACCATAGATAGCTGATTTATTCACCTTCCTTCAGAGTTTTAAAATTAATAATTATAAATTATTAATTTAAATTAATAATTATTTACATAATGGTTACTACACTGTGCATAAAAGTGTTTCATATTTTTATTACACATAAATGCAAAAGAAATTATTTAGACCTTTAAAATGAAACAATTTAGAGAAGCATATGAACGTACAAAGAAATATATTAACTTGTTCATTGGTTCATTTAAGCAGTCATAGCACACTTGGAAAGGGAGCATTCATATTCAAGCATAAATTAGTAATGACTAAATATGTAAACTATTTTAAAATATAATAGGTGTTTTAGCTTAATCTGACATTTAACCTAGCCAGAGGTTGTCTTCTATTTTCATTCTTCAATTTCATTTAACTAAAATCATAGAGACTGCTTTTGTTACCTGCTGAGCTACAAAATTAGTGTTTGAACAGCCTTCAGATTTCATTAAACTTGGTTTAAAATCCTTAATTTCTTCAGTGGGGAAAATGATTCTATACACTTTTACTTTTGACAATCAGGAGCCACATTTACTCTCTAGAAATTTGAAAATTTGAATAATCAATATTGGAAAAATGATTGCATGTATAGGCCTTATGTATGGTAGGCAGAATGGCAGAATTGCAAGATAGCTCTCAAATGTCCCCACTCCTGGTGTCCACACACTTTCCCCCAGTTATTGAATCAAACACTAATATAAGTACCACTATAAAGGTGTAAATAAAGATACAATTAAGGTCCAAAATCAGTTGACCTTAAGATAAGGGGATTATCTGGGTGGGACCAACCTAATCAAATAGGGCTTCTAAAAGAAGAGAGTTTTCTCCAGTTGATCACAGATTAGGAATCAGAGAGATACGCTAAGGCTGACCTAGATGAACACAAACACCCAGGCCATGAACTGTTTATAAGGCCACATGGGTAGGAATTATGGACAGCCTCTATAAACTGAGAGAGATTCCAGGCTGAGTCAGCAAGAAAGCAGAAACTTCAGGCACATAACTATAAGGAAATGAATTCTGCCTACTACCTACAACCAGTGAACCTGGAAGGGGATCCCAAGCTTCAAATGAAAACATAGTATACCCAACACTGATTTTAACTCTGTGAAACTGTGAGCAGAGAACCAACCCATACCATGCCTAGACTTATGCATTATGTGAGCTAATAAAATGGTTGAGTGTGTATGAGTGTGTGTGTGTGTGTGTGTGTTTTAAGATGACAAATTTGTAGTAATTTGTTGAGCAACAATAGGAAACTAACATCAAGTTGGTATAGGTTATCATCAATAAAATTAAAAGGCTAATATACAAAAATTATAATTTTTCTTAAACCTACCAAATATTGTGCAAATTTTGTTTCAATTTTGACAAGACACCCATCTCATGCTTCATTTCTTCCATTCATTCAATATGATACATGTAAAACACCTAGCAACCTCCAGATGATCAGGAAGTAATAACTGTGACAATAAAGTATGTCTAATACTGTGTTAGGTTTTCCAAACAAATCTGACTAAAACACATCTTCTCTTCACCTATCACTACACATATGTCCCAAATTTTTTTTAACATTTTTAATAGACCTATTCTTGCCATTTCTTTTGTGGCTCTCCTCAAGCTGCTAAAATCCTAGAATGCCATAGATCACCATTTCATTTCATTTCATTTATAAAGAATTCTTATTATTCCTTCCTATGTATAAAATTAGATGAGCTGTCTGTAACTGTAAAGTTAGCTGAGATAATTTTCTTTTTACTTATAATTCTGAATTCTGATTGACAATCTACTTTTAAAAATTACTTTATTTAAAAAACACAGTTGGCTAACCATATAATTGGAATATTGTAAGTGGTATACACAGTTGACTTGTTTTCCTGTGAAAAATTCCCAGATGATTGCATGATTTCCATTTTGATTTTTATTCCCTAGGTGGTTGACAGAGTAAGGAGACGTTAACATATAATTTTGCCACCATTTGCCACTATTTACAGAAATCACTCTGTAACTGTTGTGTAAGTACATAAGTAGAAGTAGTCCTAGTATATAACATGCATAAGGCTTAGAATGATAAGAATCTATAAATTTTTTCCTAACCAACATAAGGGGAAAAGAGTGAATAGTCATAACTGTTCACATGGTTATAAAATATAGAGGTTAGTTCAGAGTTAAGGATCTAGTTAGAAAGACCTGCGTTAAATTCCTTGCTTTATCTTTTCCTCATTGGGTTACTCTTGACAAGTTACTTACCTTCACAAAACCTGTTTCTTGGTCTATAAAATGGACATATTTCCAGTACCTATTTCACCATACGGTGACAAAAAAAAAAAAAAAGAAAGAAAGCACCACAAACAAACCTGAGGCTCGGGTCTATCCATAAATAACATAAAACACATTCTTTTAAGTGCACATGGAACATTCTCCAGAATATATCACATATAAGACCATAAAGCAAGACCTGAATAAATTTAAGATGATTAAAATCATACCATGCACATTTTCTGACAATCATATAAAACTAGAAATAAATCATAAGAAAAAAACTGGAAAACACACAAACACATGGATACTAAACACAACATGACACTAAATAACCAGTGGGTTAATGAAGCAATCAAAGAAGAAATTAAAAAATACATGCAAATGAAAATGAAAACACCATGGTCCAATATCTCTGGAACGCAGCAAAAGGAGTTCTAAGGGAAGTATATAAAAATAGAGGCTTACCTCATGGGACAAGAAAAAACTCAAATACATAACCTAACCTTGCACCTAAAGGAACTAGAAAAAGAAGAACAAAGCCCAAGGTGGATAGAAGGAAGGGCACAATAAAGATCAGAGCAGAAATAAGTGATAGAGAAACAAAAAAGAAAAAAGAAAAAAAAGCAATGAAACCAAGAGCTGGTTAATTGACAAAATAAATAAAACTGATAAACAGCCAGACCCATCAAGAAAAAAAAGAGAAAAGACCCAAATAAGTAAAATAAGAAACAACAACAAAAAAGAAGTGATAACTGGCACCATAAAAATACAAAGGATTATAAGAGAATACTATGAAAATTTATATGCCAAAAAAATGAGCAACCTAGAAGAAATCGATAAATTTTGATTCTTCCAAATCTGAATCAGGAAGAAATAGAAAATGTGAACAGACCAATTGCTAGTAACAAAATTTAATCAATAATAATAATAATTATAATAATAATAATTACCAAAAATCAAAAGCCCAGAATCAGATAGATTTACAGGTAAATTCTACCAAACATTTAAAGAATATTGAATACCTATTCTTCTCAAACTATTCCAAAAAATGAAAAGGAAAGCCTCCAAATATATTCTACAAGGGCAGCATTATCTTGATACCAAAAACCAGACAAAGACACCACAAAAAAAAGAAAACTATAAGCCAATTTCTCTGATAAACATAGTTGCAAAATCCTCAATAAAATATTAGCAAACAAAATTCAATAATACATTAAATGGATTATTAACCATTATGATCAAGTGATATTTATTCAGGGCATGCAAAGATGGTTTAATATTTGCAAATCAGCAAACATGATACACTGCCTCAACAAAACCAAAGACAAAAACCATATGATTATCTGAATAGATGTAGAAATGGCATTTTACAAAATTCAATATCCACTCATGATGTAACTCTCAACAAAGTGGGTTTAGAAAGAACATAACTCAACAAAATAAAGGCCGTATATGAAAAACCCATGGTTAACATTGTACTCAATGGTGAAAAACTGAGAGCTTTTCTTCTAATATCAAGGATGTCCACTCTCACCACTTTTATTCAGCATAGTACTGAAAGTCCTCGCCACAGCAAAGAGACAAGAAAAAGAAAGAGGCATTGGTGTTGGTAAAGAAGTTAAATTGTCACTATTTGCAGCTGACATGTCACTATACATAGAAAATCCTAAAGACTCCACCAAAAAACTATTGGAACTAATAAATGAATTTAGTAAAGTTGCAGATACAGAAATTAATGCACAGAAATTGGCAACATTTCTATAAACTAATAACAAAGTAGCAGAAAGAGAAATTAAGAAAACAATTCCATTTATAATTGCACCAAAAAGAATGAAATATGTACAAGTAAACAACTAAAGAGGTGAAAGACCTCTGCTCTGAAAACTATAAAACTCTGATGAAAATAATTAAAGAGGATGCAAACAAATAAAAAGATATTCCATGCCCATGGATTGCAAGAATTAATATTGTTAAAATGTTTATATTACCCAAAGCATTCTACAGATTCAGTGCAATCCCTATTAAAATACCAAAAGCGTTTTCCAGAAAACTAGAATAATACCAAAATTTGTATAGAACCACAAAAGATCCCAAATAGCTAAAGCAATCTAGAGAAAGAAGAACAAAGCTAGAAGAACAATTCCAGATTTCAAAATGTATTACAAAACTGTTTTAATCAAAACAGTATGGTATTGAAACCAAAACAGACACATGGATCAATGGAACAGAATAGAACCTACAAAAATAAATCACACCTTATATGGTCATTTAATCTATGAAAAGGGAGGCAGGAATATACAAAGGGGAAAAGTTAGTCTTTTCAATAAATGGTGCTGAGAAAACTGGACAGCTACATATAAAAGAATGAAACTGGACCACTTAAACCATACAACAAAATAAGCTCAAAATGGATTAAAGACCTAAATGTGGGACCTGAAAGCATAAAAGTCCTAGAAGAGAACACAGGCAGTAATTTCTCTGACATCAACTATAGCAACATTTAAATAAACTAGTGTAACTATACCCAAACAAAAAGGTTTTGCAAGAGGAAGGAAACTATTAACAAAACAAAAAGGCAATCTATTGAATGGGAGAAGATATTTGCAAATGATATAACCAATAAAGGGTTAATTCCAAAATATATAAAAAACTGATACAACTCAACACTAAAAAAAATCTGACTTAAAAATGGGCATAAGACCTGAAGAACATTTTTCCAAAGAAGACATACAAATGGCCAACAGAGATACATGAAAAGATGCTTAGGGGCACCTGGGTGGCTCAGTTGGATAAGCATCAGACTTTGGCTCAGGTCATGATGTCATGGTTCGTGAGTTCGAGCCCTGTGTTGGGTTCTGTACTAACAGCCCAGAGCCTGAAGCCTGCTCCGAATTCTGTCTCCCTCTCTCTCTGCCCCTCCCTGATTTTCACTCTGTCTCTCTCTCTCAAAAATAATAAACATTTTTAAAAATTAAAAAAAAAAGAAAAGATGCTCAACATTACTAATCATAGGGGAAATACAAATCAAAACCGCAATGAGATATCACCTTACACCATCAGAATGACTAAAATCAAAAACACAAGAAATAAATTTTGACAAGGATGTGGAGAAAACAAAACCCTCATACACTCTTGGTGGAAATGTAAACTGGTACAGCCATTGTGAAAACCAGTATGGTGGTTCCTCAAAAAATTAAAAACAGAATTACTATATGATCCAGTAATTCTACTACTAATTGAATATTATACAGTCATAAAAAAGAAAGAAATCTTGCCATTTATGAAGCATTGATTGGCCTAGAGAGTATTATGCTAAGTAAAATAAGTCTGACTGAGAAAGACAAATACCACATGATTTCATTCATAAGCAAAATGTAAAACAACCAAATGAATAAACAAACAAAAAGCAGAATCAGACCTGTAAATATAGAGAACAAACTACCAGAGGGGAAGTAGGTGGGGGAATGGGGCAAAATGGGTGAAGGGGAGTGGGAGTTACAGGCTTCCAGGTATGGAACGAGTAAGTTGCAAGGATAAAAAGTACAGCATAGAATATAGTCAATGATCTTGTAATAGCATTGTATGGTGACAGATGGCAGCTACGCTTGGGGTGAGCATAGTATAATATATAATTTTATTGAATCACTATGTTGTACACCTGAAACTAAAGTAACAATGTATGTCAACTATAATCAAGTTTAAAAAATGCTTTAAAAACAAAACAAAACTGAGGCCTGGAGAAGTGTAGAGACCAACAAGATTATAAAACTAAGAAGCAGATCTGGTACTAATACTCTGGTCTCGCTCAAACTTAAAGCCCATGTCTTTTTTTCCTGTTATAATAAATAATCCATTTTACCTTTATATTCATAATAAATAATTATTATTAAATTAATTAAAACAATAAATAATTTTATTAACATCTATCCATGTCATATAAACTCTAGGGTCATGATTGAAGCGTTAAGAATTGGCATTATTTCTTCTTTGGGTAGGCAGTCATCGGACCACTGAAGAGCTATAGCAAAGTGAAATGACCTTGCTCCTTGGTCCTAGGGTCAAGTGTAAGTAAAGACTAGGACAAATAAATTATATCTATGTCTGTACAAGTGAGAAGACATGGAGCTTTAAACACTGTGGGATTCCAGAAATGTACCTTGAATAGGTAACTTCAATAAATCGGGCTTTCAGAAAATAAATTAGTTTTAATAGAATGTGTTTTATGTTATTTAATCAGAAGGAATTGCCTAAAATATTAGAAAATGGCTGTGAAACTCATATATGTTATAAATGGGGGAATTATAGAAATTCAGGTAAGCACTTGGTAAGATTTTTAATATTGTTTGGGTCAAAATCCCCTCTAGAGATCCTTTTAAAATGGACACATTACTTGAGGAAAGGAGACAATTTATTAATCACTCACAATATGCTAAGCATTTTACATACATTATTTTATTTAGTATTCACAGAAACCATAAAGACTTGCTTTATTTTCCTCGAAGTTCTCAGATAAGGGACTAGGAGATGCAGTAATATGGGAAATGTTACACACCTGCTAAGTGTCAGAATGGAGTTTTCCATCCAATTCATTCTGACTTCAAAGTCCATGCTCTTTCCACTTCACCAAGTTTTCAAAATAACCATGGCCTCTCATATACAAAACAGTGCAGGCCTGAAATAAACTAAGCATATGACAACTAAAGCCTCTGTCTTCTGAGGAATGCTTTAAATAGAAGGACATCTAAGAGGAAAATTGAATTTTAATAAAATATTTTCCTCCTGAATTTTCTTTCCAATTTTCAAGTTTTTATCTCAAACACAGACATTTTCAGTACAAAAACAAGTCAGTCTCTGACAACATATGGCATAAGAAACATAATAAAGAATTAACATTTGACTCAGCTACAAGACACACAAGGATGAGTGTGCTATTTTTTTAATAAAGCAATGTTAATGTAATTGTGAATTTATATTTCACATATGAAAGCAAGTAAACAATTTATTGGCTCTAATTTTGCCAGCTAAAAGCCAAAATTATTCTACTCATCTACTCTGCAATTTTTCCTTTCTTATCCTTACAATGAGAGAAAGTGGGTCTTTTTTTTTTAGGTTCTCTGTAACTCCTTCACTCCTGTTGAGTATTAATTCCTTAAATAGACTATAAATTCCTATAGTATTATTGGATTTCATAAAAAGGACATTACATAAATACCCCTCTCTCACCCACTAAAAAACTTAATTATTCCTAACTAAGTTAACTCCTTAGGCTAACTACATTTAGCATGTAATGCATCCTGGCAGGCTCCTCAGAAGGCTGTTCAGACACTCCACAGAGGCATTACTGAGGTATATATTTTCATGGTGATGGCAGTTTCCATGCAGCACCTTCCCTGATCATTATTCTAAGACATCACAAAATCTGATGTAATCTGAGGGCTATAATTTTGAGGTCTCAGTCAATCTAGTCAATCCAGGTATTGAAGCAGATCCAGAATTCCGTGTGAAAAGAATATTGTTTTTTCTACATTACTAGAAATGTAGTAATGTAGTCTAAGGAAGCATGTCTGCCATATGCTGATGAAATCCATCGGAAGACATGATCCAGGCTGGTTTCTCCTTATATTGCAGAATCAATACTGTCCATGGTCATGTGGTTCCCACAATATAACAATGTTTCCTAAATCAGCAACACAGAATGCAAACAACCAGAAAATAAAATCTCATGTGGGCTTTTTAATGCCTAACAAACGCCTAGCTAAAAGAAATAATATTTAGGTACAAAATTTAAGAAAACTGTAGTTCCAAAATGAGTTGATTTTCAGCTCATCTGGCAAGCTTTTATTTATTTATTTTGAGAGAGAGAGAGAGAGAGAGAGAGAGAGAGAGGAGAGAGAATGCAAGCAGGGGAGGGGCAATGAGAGAGGACAAAGGATCTGAAGCCGGCTCTGCGCTGACGGCAGTGAGCCAGTTGTGGGGCTTGAACTCACAAACCACCAGATCCTGACCTGAGCCAAAGTCAGGAGCACAACCGACTGAGCCACCCAGGTGTCCCTGGCAAGATTTTAAAAAGACAGTCTTCTGGGCCTCACTCACTAGGTAGAGCATTACAATCTCTCAGTGATGGACCTACAAACCTCTTCTCTTTAATGTTCCTCAGGCGATGCTGATAATGAGTCACATTTGAGAGCATCCCTTTAGGAAGTCGAGAGGGTACCAATTTCTAGATATAATAAACTCTAGATTGAGTTAGTCGTTGCACGCTGTCTAGCCCTTTACAACACCCCCTTTTCTGTCACATCACATCTTCAACCTTAATGAAATTACCCCTCAAAAACAATCTTATGAAATCTACTTCTACACTCACAGTAAAACAACTCATTATGCCATTCAATGTCCATAATAGAAAACCTGGAGTGAGAATATTTTTAGAATATGATATCAAAAATAATCAGGCTTTTTTGATAAACTGGCATGCTTCCACCTTTAAATAATGAGGATGAATGATTGTAATGCATCTTGGTTCCTTTTTGTCTGAGTTGACAAAGGTTAGTTAATCAGAGTTAATATTTATTCTGAGACATAACATTTGTTCTCTCTTAGGACTGGTATTTTGCTTCCTCCTTTTTCTCCATTCCTAAATTCCTCATTTACATCTTTATTCATTAACCTTATTATACAAAACACCTATATAACCTTTTAGAGTCCCTATTATATATCATCAATAACTCTGCTAAATGCCTTATATAAAATATTTCATTCCCATAACGTCTTAGTCTGTCTGGGCTGCTATAACTAAATTCCATAGACTGGGTGACTTATAAACAAATCAAATTTATTACTCATAGTTCTCTGGAGGCTGGAAGTTTTCTGGTCTCTTATCATGACCTAATCATCCCCCAAAAGCCCAACTCCAATATATCACTTTGGTGATTAGGTTTCAACCTATGAATTTTGGGAAGACACAAACATTGTCTATAGCACGTAATAAACCAGAAAGATGAATATTATCTTCAACCCATTTTCCAAATGAGAAAACTGGTTTAAATAAAAAAATTAAATATCTCTCACGGAGTCATGTTCTTAGTATTGACACGTACAAAGTTTGAATACAGAACCGATTATTTTGTCTGCTGTTGATACCTGCCCTTTAAGATGATTCTTTTTGTGTTTTAAATAATTTTGGGAGAAAGAAGGGAAAGGAAAAGACGCGGGAGAAAACAGACAAGAGCAATTTAACAAGAGATACTGTGTATGTGATTGTTAATAATTTTATGATGTTAGGCTCTGATTTAATTTAACCTATTCTCCATATCTGAAATACCCAATGTAGAAAATAAGCAATAAAAAAAATTCAGAGTTCTCACTTTCTTTAGGAAATACTCTCCATGGGAGACATGAATATTCTCTCTCATTCAAGACAGTAAACAAGCCAGACCATTTGCATATTATGCGGTTGAATGCATCCTTTGTTATCATTTCCAAATACCACCTTTCTATTAAAGTAGAGAGAAGCTAGATTTTCTATAATAAAGCCTGAAATGAATAAGAAATATAAATAGTATGTATTGAATGATGCAAAAAAATATTCAAATGTTTATTGAAAGCTCCAGTGGTTTATAATCTAACTAAACACCACTAAGTACAAATCTATACTTAATGTAACATTATTTTTTGTGAGTATTGATTAAATTATTTCTCAAAAAATATTAAAGATAAACAAGCTAAACTGCCTAAATCTTGTTCCAAATTTGAGGCAATTATGTACTAAATTACCAATATGATGGCTTTGAATTACAGTGATAGGCTAGTGGATATTCATTCCAGACTGCCCTAAGAGATGTTTTTGGTTTTGGCATTGCAGTGACTCAAACATCTGTATTTAGTACTGCACGTGAAACTGCAAACGAAATGTATACAGCATCAGCACAAAAAGCGAGCCAAAAAGAGAAAATTTTCCAAAAATGAAAGCTACTCCCATTTTTAAGTTTTTATTTTGATTCTGTGACTTAAAAAACAAAGAAAATCCCTTATAGTCTCAATTTATTCTCTATTCTCCATTTTCAGGACAAAATACCTCAGTGTTCTTGATTTCTGAGGGGGGGGTCCCTATGAAGCAAGCCCCACTCTTGTGCCTCATGTTGCTTTGTCTGATGCATTTCACATGGCATCACTTTGGGCTGGAGTTAGTGTCTCATGCAGTATTCCATGTTTGAATGTAAAAGAGCAATAAGATTAAATTAAGGAAAATAAAATTAAGGAAATTAAATAATCACAGACATTAAGCCTGGACCATCTATTAGGTAACAATCTGTTTCCTTACAAAACGGTATTGGCTCTGACTGTATAAAATGCTCATTGTAAGGAATTCATACAGGTCTAGAATGAACACAACTTCATGCAAAACTATGCTTATTTAAAAAATCCTGAAAATTATGATGTAATAGTTAATAATTTTTTGTTAATAATTATTTAATCATCTTTGTCATGTAGAGAGATATTTGAGTTCCTTTTATAATAACACAAAATTTAGCTGTTCTTTTCTCTGATAAATCATGGAATCCCAGGTCTTCAAACTATAAGGCATCATCTAGTCCAATTGGAGATTTGCAATCATCATGAAACTGAAGTGCTGGTATTACTTATTTATTTAAATTGTTCATACAATTTATGAACAGTCCCATCATGCTGCTTGAGATTTGACACCATGTATTTTAGCACTCCACAAAACTGGTCTAATGTTACATCCACTATTCCATATTACTTGTATACAAAGGTCCCTTAAATTTTCTTTTATTACCCTTTTGAGATAAAGTATACTAAAAGGAAAAATGGTTTCACCACTCCTAAACATGTACCAACAGATCATAACCATATTTGAACTAGTTAGTAAATGAGGTAAGCATTAGCTCAGAACTGAAGAAGGATATGCTTAAAACATACAAATAAAACAAAACTTGATCCTCAAGACAAACAAATCAGATTATCTCTTCCTTGTCATCCATCTCTTCTACATCAGAACACAATTTTAATAAATCATGTTTGCAAAAAACAAAACAAAAAAAAACTGTGTTTGTGGTGCATGGATAAGAAAGAAGGATGATATGGGGAGCCTGGGTGGGTGGCTCAGTTGGTTGAGCATCTGACGGTTGATTTCAGCTCAGGGTCAGGGCCACTTTGGGCTCCCGGCTGAACATGATGCCTGCTTAAGATTCTCTTTCTGTCTCTCCCTGACCCTCTCCCCCATTCACTCTCTCTCTCTAAAATTAAAAAAATAAAGAGAAAGAGGGATGACAATTTGAAGAAAATCAATATTTTTATCAATTAATTTTTTATTTTTTAATCAATATATTTTAGAAAATCAAATCTAAAATTATTTTAAACAGAAACATATTATGACTAACTGGAATATATCCAAGAAATGCAATATTGGTTTAATATTTAATATATAATTTATATAATATATATACCTTACCCTATTAACAGACTAAAAAGAGAAAAAGAACATATAAACAGATGAAGAATACAAACTCCATTTCTGCAAAATTCAAACTTCATTGCTGATAATAATCCTCAGTAAGCTGGGAATAGAAGGAAAGTTCCTATACCTGATAAAGGGTACCTATGAAAAAGTCTAGAATGAACATAATATTTTATGATGAAAAACAGATGGCTTTTCCCTTTATATTTGGGAATAAGGCTAGAAAGACAGATCTCACTTCTATTTAGCACTAAACGGGAGATTGTAGCTAGTGCAATAAGGCAATAAAATGAAATAAAAGACATCAAGATTGCAAAGTAAGGAATAAAACCTTCTTTATTTATTCTAAATATGATTATCTATGTAGAAAGGCTTTCAGGATCTACAAAAAGCTACTAGGACCCAGCACTGAGTTTAGCAAATTTGCAGGTCAATATAGTAGAGAAAAGAAGTGGTATTTCTGTGTATCTGCAATGAAGAATTGTAATTTGCAACTAGTGAAAAAAGATTTCCATATCTTTATCTTACCAATAAAATATACAAAATAGTGATAAAGTAATGAAAAATATCCAAGGCCTGTACAGTGAAAGCTATAAACCACCACTGAGAGAAATTAAACAAGGTTAAATAAATGGAGAGCTATATCATATTCATGGATCAGAAGACTCAATATTGTTGTCAGATATCCCCAAATTTTTCCTGCAGATTCAATGTAATCTATATGGGAATCCAGTGGGCTTATATATGTGTTTTTTAATTGGTAGACTGATTTTACAATGTATATGAAAACATGAAGTACCTAGAATCACTAAAACAACTTGGAGAAAAAGAAATAGTTTTAAGCAATTCAATGGCGAAAGGATAGTCTTTTCAACAAATGATGCTAGAACTTGGATCTATATGCAAAAATATAAACCTCTATCCATATCAAACACTATATTTTAAAAAAAGTTAATAAAAATGGGTCACAGAACTAAATGCAAAATCTGAAGCTATATAACTTCTAGAGAAAAATAGACAAGGAATCTTTGTGACTTTTTATTACTAAAAGATTTCCTAGATATGACAACAAAGTTAAACTATACAAGACTTGTATATAAATTGCATATAAAGCACTTTAACCTTCTAAAGATAGAGTTAAGACAATGAAAAATAAAAGCCAAAGACTCAGAGAGCTCATCTGTAAGTCATACTGATGAAGAACTTGTATCTAGCGTAAACACTCAACATTCAATAATAATAAAGCAAACAACCCAATTTTTTAAAAGCCAACCAATTTGAACCAACACTTCACCCAAGAAGATATATAAATGGTAAATAGGCACATTACTAAAGGCTTAACAGGATTTTCATTAAGAAAATGAAAAATTAAAACCACAATGAGAACTGAAGTTTACCAGAGGGGAGTTGGGTGGGGGAATAGTTAAAAAGGTAATGAGGATTAAGGAGTGTGCTTGTCATGATGAGCACCGGGTGATGTATGGAAGTGCTGAGTCACTATATTGTACACCTGAAATTAATATTACACTGTATGTTAACTAAATGGAATTTAAATAAAAACTTTAAAAAAAACACGCAAGGAGATACCACTGCACATGTATAGAATGGCTAAAATGGAAAAAACTGGTTATACCACAGCTTAGTGAGGATGTAGAGCAACACTCACTGCTCGTGAGAATGTAAAATTGTAGAGAAAAATTAGAAAATAACTTGTCATTTTCTTAAAAGTTAAAAACATTATTTCATTGCTAGTTATTTATGTAAGAGGAATGAGAGCAGAGCCCCTAAATACACAAATGCTTGAATATGAATGTTTATGACAATATTATATTAGCCAAAAGTACCCAAGTATTCTTCAAAAGAAGAATGGATCAACAAGAAATGTTGGTATACTATTATCTTAGTCAGCTCCAGCTGCTATAACAAAGTGCTAGGTAGGTGGCTTATAAACAACAGAAGTTGATTCCTCACAGTTCTGGAGGCTAGAAGTCTGAGGTCAGGGTGACAGTGTGGTCAAGTTCTGGCAAAGGGCCTTTTCTGGGTTTCAGACAGTCATCTTCTTGTTATGTACTTATGTGGCAGAAGGCAGAGAGGGAAAGCAATTTACAGGTACTAATCCCATCCATGAGGACTCTACACTCATGATCTCATCTAATCCTAATAACCTCCTAAAGTCCCCACTTCCTAATACCACCACATTGGGGAGTAGTATTTCAACACCCAAATGGGAGGGGAGAGGCATAAACATCAGTCCCTAACAGTCATATGATGGAATATTATTTAGCAATAAAAGGCAGCAAACTATTGATATACACAAGAATGTGGATGAATTTCTAAATACTTACACTGAGTGAAAGAAGCCAAACAATCAGAATACATATTGTAGGATTCCTGTAACTAAAATTCTATGAAATGCAAACTAATCCATAGTGATGAAAAGCAGATCCATGTTTGCCTGGGGTTGGGATGAAAGGATGAGTCGTTGGGAAAATTACAGAGGAATATGAAGGAACTTCATACATATGAAGTTGGTGATACATGTGTTCATTGTGTTCATATGTTCATTGTGATAATTTCCCAGGTGTATACATATATTAAAACATATAACTGAGCACTTAAATATGGGCAGTTTATTGTATGCCACTTATACCTCAATAAAATTGTTTAAAAACCACTAACTATAATAAGTAAAATATATCAGACTATTCTAATAAAAGATAATTTAATAAACAGAAGTCTTTTCTGTCAGAAATTATAAACAACCATTAAAGTATAGATGTTGCAAAGGTAGTAAGATGAAAAATCATAACACATGGTAGGTCTAGCCTTCCCATTAGCCAATGTAAAGGTATAATCCAATCACTATTTTATTTATATCATGAAACATTTTTGATCGTTTGTGGGGAATGGGAATGAGAATGATAATTAGGGAAAAAGATAGAGGAAAGCAACTGATGTATTGGGGACATTCGAAAACCCTAAACTGAGGCAGACAGGCCCTTAAAATTGCAAGTCCAGAGCATTAATCAAGGGGTAATCAAGGGGCTAGAAGAAATTGTGTGTCAAGGATGGCAGTGAGGGGAAAGACACTGAGAGTTCATGAGTAGAAGGAAAGAAAACAAATTTAACCCGGATATGTCATTTGATATTTCTGCTAGTGCTGTCCCAAGATGGATTGACATTACTATATATTACTTGGTATAAGTCTAATTTAAGATTTGCTTTCAGAAAAGCCTTGAAAACTGAAAGGAAATTATGTGTGTGCGTGTGTGTAGTCTTCTGTTTATTTAACAGCTTTTTTACCTTCACATACCTACCTATTAGCAAGACACGATTTTGTGGAAATTTGGCATTTTCTTTATGGGAAGCAGATTAAGATATGATACACATAGTTATAAACTAGAACTTGACTTTAGAATTGTTTTGTATGTCCTACAAGAGTCCTAAACTTGACCCTGGCATACACACTGCATACAAACTACCAAAATTTTAATACATACCTGTAATTTATAGCCTGCTGATTTCCAAAATGAAGCAGAGGCAACTCATTCTAAAAGTTGTTATTTTAATTGAATAAACTAATAGGAAAAGAATGAAGAAAATATGACTATATTTAATTATTGAATGTAAAATTTACCTGTTTTCTGACACTGAAAATGACAAAAAAAACAAGACAATATTATATTCATTACATAATTAAAGTAAACATCAAATTTAAGAGAGAGAAATATTTTATCAGTGCCAATTTCTGAATCCATCACATGCAATAGGATAATAGATGGCATTGATACCGTTGGCATATACTTTTACCTATGATTTTATGGGGTACATATTTTTTTGTTGTATCTTTTTTAAGACCCAAAATGTAATTGTAACGTTTGTTCTTCCAAAAGTATTTTGCTAAGCTCTTGCTTCTTATTGATAAAAGACCTCATGAAATGCTAGGATAGTCATATGCCCTGATTTCCCCAGGATGGTTCCAATTTCTGCCTGTTACCCCAGCTTACTGATTAATAGCAACCTTTTCACTTTCAAGAGTGTGTCAGTTAGGATGATAAATTATGTGGTCAACCTATAAATGACTCACTTGTAAAATTCAGCAGCAAATCTCACTAGACACATAGGAATATGATACAGTCAGAATTGTCAAATGCTAGGCCCTTTTAAAAAATTGTGTTTACTTTCTCTTAACTGACAACAATTATAGAGAAAAATATTAATATGAACTAAAAAGTCCTGTGAAAAATACTGGAAAATCCAAATTATGTTGTCTGTATTTCTTTTAGGTATGTACTCTTTATCTACCACTCTTTTCCCTCTCTCCTGGCACCACCATTATTTTTTAGAACATCTCATTGGTATGAGTAAATCTCTCCTTGTAATTAAATATATAAATATAGTCCTGGCTCAGTGCCTACTGATAAGAATGATGGCTAAAATTTTCCGTGTCATTCACAAGAACATTGACAATAAATATGCATTTCTTCACATATGACAAGGCTATCATTTCATTGTCTCATTTGAAGTTTTATTTTTAGTGGTTAAAACTATAAGTCAGAGCTGTAGTGAGAGAGAGGTAATTGATGCCCTGGCAGAAGACAGGAAGCTCATGTAGCACAGTAGGAAGGCTGTTGGCAATGGACGACAGCAGGAGCTAAAGAGTTCTCACATCTATCAAAATTTATGCGATCGGCAAACAGCAGAACTGTGTTTGTTTACCTGACCTTTTATTTCTGTGTGTGTAAGTAGAATGACAAAAATACTAATTCTTTTTCTGAAACTGTATTAGTGTAATAAGCACAAATTTTCCACTTTCCACAAATTCAGTCTCCCTACAAATTAGGGTATGCTTTAAAAGGATCTTTGATTTCCTGGTCTAAGATGTGTGGATGGACAGATACTGATGTGTTTCCCTATGCAGGGGCCATGTTCTGATGCAGTACCGGGGCTCAGGCTGTGGAGGGGAGATACTTATTCAAGGCCACTGTTGGTAGGATGACCAGAGGAGGCCAAGAAAGAGAGCTGATGCTGAATGCTACGGCCAAAGGTTGAGGTTCTTAGGGAGAACTGTGCTCAAGAGAGGGAAAAATAAGTAAGAACTAAATCACTATGAAAGTAAGTAAAAAATGTTTAAGAGTCAAAATAGGAGCAATTCCCGGGCATTAAAGTTCAACTTTTATGTAACTGGGAACGAACTCTGATGACTCTAAAATGCTGAATACGGCCATATAATTAAGGCAACAAAGTCTTCTTTTCCAAACATTGTTTTTTCACCAGAATTAAATTCATTAAACACCCAAGGGTTTGAATTAAACAATATTTGATCATTCAGTTTCTTTAATAAAGAGAATTAAGTATTTTGTTTTTCTTCCTTTGCTAAATGCTCCACATGAAAGGCACAAAATCCTTGTCTACCTACTGCAACCAGGTGCTGTTCTAAAACAGCATCCATGATTCCTGGAGTATGTACTATATGCCAGGCACTGTTCTAGGCACTAGAGATAAAGAAAAACAAAATAGAAAAGACAAATCGGGGTGCCTGGCAGGCTCAGTGGGTAGTGTGTGCCACTCTTGATCTCAGGGTTGTGAGTTCCAGTCCCATCTCCAGTGTAGAGATTACTTAGAAAGAAAATTTGAAAAAAAGAAAAGACACATCTATTAGTGAGCATATGTTGTAGAGAGAAAGACAGACAACAAGGTAAATGTATACATGCTAGATAATGGTGATGATCAAGAGAAAAATATAAAACATAGATAGGCACCCATATTTTAAATTGGCTAGGAAGGCCTCACTGAAGATGTGCCATATGATTAAAGGCAGCAAGGCGACAGAGTCAAGGAATATCTGAGTAAAGAGCATTCCAGCCTGAGGGCACAGACAGTGCAAAAGCGTCAGCGGAGTGACCTCTGAACTATTAGAGGCACATTTGTGTTGGCTGCACAAGAATAGATGAGGTCAAAGAGGTTATTTGGGTACCATTGTGTGAGAGATCATGACTCTTTCAACGTAAAGACATGACCTGACTTTTACTCTGAGTTAGATAAATAGCAATGAGTGTTTAGAGCAAAGGGGTGTTGTAGTAGGACTTATGTTTTAATAAGATCTCTCAGGATGCTGTAGTGATAGGAGATGAAATTGGGGGAAGAGTAAAGTCAAAGAAACCAGTTAGGAGCCCATTATATAACCAAAGTAAGAGCTGAGAATGCTTATACCAGAATGGTAGTATAGGAGATGGTAAGAAGTTATCAAAGTCTGCATATGTTTTATTTTTGTAATAATTTTTAATGTTTATTTATTTTTCAGAAATAGAGTGCAAGCAGGGGAAGGGGAAGCAGAGAGAGTGGGAGACACAGAATTTGAAGCAGGCTACAGGCCCTGAGCTGTCAGCACAGAACCCAGTGCGGGGCTCAAAAAGTCACAAACCACAAGATCATGACCTGAGCTGAAGTTGGACACTTAACCACCTGAGCCACCCAGGTACCCCTGGATATATATATATATATTTTTTTTTTATGTTTATTTAATGTTTATTTATTTTTGAGAGAAAGTGCATGAGCAGGGGATGGGGCAGAGGGGGGACAGAGAATCCGAAGTGGGCTCTGTGCTGACAGCAGTGAGCCTGATGCAGGGTTTGAACTCATGAACAGTGAGATCATGACCTGAGCTAAAGTTGGAAAGTCAACCTACTGAGCCACCCAGGGGCTCCACCCCTGGATATATATTAAAACAGAGTTGTATTTGCCAATGTGAATGAGTATAAGAGAAATAGAGAAATCAATATAAATCCACAGTTTCTGGCCTGAAAGATAAAATTTCCGTTAGTAAGGACTGTGAAATTGTACACAGGAAATTTGGAAAGAATAACAAGAACTCAGTTTGACACACCCATTAACCATTGGAATGATCACTCCCAGAGCTGGAGAAGCTAGAGGAGTCTTACTTCATCTGCACTGGACCTCAGTTGTTGTCTATTAAGAAAGATGCATACTTTAGATGGCCCACATCTGACTCTTCTGTGTGAATATAATGGTCCAAGATACCCATAAGTGGGAGTGTGTTTGGGAAGCTCCTGAACGTGTGCTGGAAGGAAGAGTGTGTTGTGTGGAAGGATAACTGGAGTACTGGTTGGTGACACTAATTGTATTCACTACAGTGCCCTGTGACAGTGTGATGCTTAGTTGGTAATATATCACAATAAATCATTACTACCTAGTTAGTATTTTCAAATTTATTAATTTGTTTATCCCATTTTCCAACCTACACTAGAACACAGGCTCTTAACAAGAACATTCCTTATCCATCTTGTATCAAGTATCAAGTCATTTGAATAAATGAATCAATTATGTGTTCACATCATAAAACTATGGGTTCACATTATTAGAAACCTGTAGTTTACAGGATTATTATTTTGCATTAAGTTTGCATCTGCCAAGTTTTAGAAAATGCAATTTTATCATTTAAATACTAATTTTATCATTAGTATATCATAGGCATGTAATTTTTTTCAAAATTCAATTTTCTTAAAACACTTAGCATACAATTAAGGTTTATAAGGCTGCAATTACTTAATTTTACATACTAAATACATTTTTTCATTAGAATTTGTTTAAAAACTTTAAAATTTAACTGGATGGAAAAGCTATACTAGAATTTTCAGGAGAAGAAATGATGGGTATAGGTAAAGGAAGAGTGCAAAAATGAAGGAGGGGGAAAACCCGGAGAGAACAAAATAATCAAGAGTTGTGAAGAGAGAGATGTTCAATAAGGAATATTATCAAAATGGGCTACAAGAATTTTCAAGAATGTCTCAAGAATTCTTTCTTGGCTGTTGACTCTGGACCCCCACCACCACTCCAAAAGCCTATCACTAGTCATGAATTGACTACTTTATGTGGCCCTTCCCCACCCCACATGCCTGGCTAACTGTTTACCACTAGGCTATCAAATTGTGCACAGGGAAAAGACACCAAGCTGGTCAAGTGTAGAAACTACACAATGTCCCAAAGGCCTGGATTTTTCCTTTAGGTTCAGTTGGGACCTCAGGTACATCATATACTTAAGCTCCTTAAGTTTCAATGTCTCATTAGTATTTTAGGAATAAAAATGGCATCCACTTCATGGAGTTAAAAAAAGTTGAATGCGATAAAATCTTTACCATCATTAATAGGTATACATTTTCCCATTCTCCTGTAAATTCTCCTTGAGATGAACACTTATTAGGCTTTCAATAAATAGTTGTTGACTGGAGCTCCTCTCTTCTTTGTATCTAACATGATTTTTAGTTAAAATGCAAGAAACTAGATGTCAAATAGTAAATGCTATGAAACTAAAATGTTATCCTTATGTCAATTCTTCTCAAAGTTTAATTTTCTCCAGGTATTAATCTAGATATGTTTAAATATTTTTACACATTTTCATTCAAGTTGCCTTAATAATAACTGTTAGAGGCATAAAACTGAAATTTATTTTCACTAAGAATATTGCTCTTTTCCAGCATAATTAAACTGTTAAATCTGTTGTCTACTAGAAAATCAATTTGTTTTAAATCTTTAAAAATTATCATGTTTTTGTTTTATGTAACCAAGAAAAAAAGTTAAGTGTCTAAATTCACTTTGCTTTCAAACAAACAAAAATGGATCAAAAAACTGAGATTTACTCAGTTATTTTGTACTAATAGCTATGAGCTGCGGATCCCAATACTCCTCTCTAATCTTTTTATTCATCACCAGTCTGTCCTAATAACTTATGACTTTCTCATGCCACCAACTCCAGCCCACTCCTACTCTTTTTACTCTCAGCAGATGATTTCACTCCATGCTTAACCTGAGGAAATAGGGGTGCCTGGGTGGCTCAGTTGGTTAAGGGTAGGACTTTGGTTCAAGTCATGATCCCACCTGGAGCCTGCTTAGGATTCTGTGTCTCCCTCTCTGTCTGCTCCTTACCCACTCATGTTCTGTCTGTCTGTCTGTCTGTCTGTCTGTCTGTCTCTCTCAAAGATGAATAAACAAACAAACAAAACAAACAAACCCCTGAGGAAATAAACACCATAATACTCCCTAAACTCCCCACTCCACCTTGACTTCCAAACAGTCCTCCTGAAAGCTGAGATGACCCTTTCTTGATCTTGACCCCTCTTCCCTCCTCCTGACTCTATTTCCCACCTCTGATACCTCAAAGATTTTCCTTCATCAATTGCCATTTCTCTCTTCTGAATCTTTGATCTTTCTTGCTACAATTTCTTAAATTCCATTTACCAGAAGATTCAAGTCCTCATGTTCCTTATATACCTTTCCCTTGATCCTTTTTCCTTCTCCAGCCCCAGCCCCATTTCTCCCCATTCATTTTTCTACACAGTTTGAAAGATAAATCTATATTCTGTTTCAACTTTTAAATTCTCACTCTCTTCCAAATCGTACCACATATGTGGTTTCTACTCTCATCATACCACAGAAGTATTCATCTTAATGCCCTGGCATTCTAACTTCCAACTGTTGTTTATAATGGCCTCTCTTCATTACACAGCTTTTTTCAGCTCTCTTGTAATATCTAATATGCTTGGCTACATCTTCTTCTAAAGTTTTATCTCCTTTTTCTATGACCCTATTCTCTTCTAACTTTTCCAATTTCCATCCACGTTTTCAGTTTCATGCACTCTCTAAATTAATAATGTTCTCAAGTATCTTTCTCTTCTCAAGTTTTTTCTTGCTTAAGATCCACCTAAGCCAATTCATGGCTTCACATTTTATCCATTCACCAATTACTTTTAAATCTGTACCTCCAGTTCTCTTTTTTCTCCAGCTTAGAATTTTTTTTTAAGCTACAGATCCACATTTCTAAACTCCAAGTGGGCATCTCTAGATAGACCTTTTGCATGCATTGTAAATTTAATATTCTCGAAAGTGAAATTACCTTCTTCTAAACATGTCTTTTCTCCAGAGTTCCCTAGCTCTGCTAAGGGCACCAGTATCTTACCAATAGACAGGAGCTAAAATTCTAAGAGCCATGTTAGGTCTTTCTTCTTCTACATTCCAATTTATTTATTCAACAATTTTTGTGGATCCTCTTGATAATATGATATAAGGGGTGTGTGTGTGTGTATTTACTAAACTACAATTTATTATTTGATTACAGTCTTAATGTTTCTCAAACATTTACTACAAATGCCTCCTAATTTTATGTGCCTCCATTCTCTATTCTTTGAACTTAATTCAAAGCTGAAAAATTAATATTTTGAAGATATAAAGTAAATGAGATTATTGTACATCTACTTTTTTTTTGCCTACATACTCAATGCCTATAGAATAATGTCCAAAGTTCTTATTAGCCATTCAAAGTTCTTAAGACTGCATTAAATTTAGTGATTTTCCAGATCCATACCCTACAACTCTCCACAATACTCATTTTCTTTCTCCCACTGTGTCCTCTGTGTGCTGTGCCTTACTGCATATTGTTCTTACTATATAAAATATGTATTTTTTCCAGAGTTCTCTGGGTGACATCCTATACTCAAGCTTCAAAGCCACATCAATTTAAAATTTGTGACACTATCCCCCCGTGGCAGGTAGATTAATCACACTTTGATCTGTGTTTCCATGCCATCCCTACTGCATTAGAAATAAAAAATGAAAAAAAGAGTCACTACTACTAAAAACTTTTAAGCAGAGGGCAAATAAGATTTTTAAAGGCTCATTTGTCACCATATAATTATGCCATATAATTAAATTGTCAATAAACTGAAGAGTAGTCTTAAAGGAATTTCTGAACAAAATAAATATCCAGTTTAAAGAAATTCTAATATCAGAATGGGAAGACAAGAATGAACATTAAATTAAATTGAAAACTAAGGACAAACATTATTTAAAACTAGAATAAAATGGTATGTTGGTCCATATATTGGGCCTTGAACTTGAGACCCTAAAATTATAATAGTAAGCCATGTTAAATCATTAAATCACACATCAAAATTAGCAGAATAAAGTTAAAGAAGTACTACAGGGAAATGCATAACCTTTAACACTTACACTAGAAGAGTTGAAAAGAAATGAACTACCACCTAACTGAAAAAATGGAGTAAATGACTGCAGAATATATCTAAAGACATTAGAAGAAAATAAGTAATAAGGGTAACATCAAATACTACAGAAATAGAAAGGTATTCAAAAGGTAACATAAACATATCCAGAAGTTCACTCTTCGAAAATGTTAATAAAATAAAACTACAGTAAGACTAATCTAGTAAATAGACAAAATGTGCTAGTATGAATTACTGGAAATAAAAATTTGTGGCAAATTTAGAAGAGAGAATAAAAATAATAAAATCACATCTATGTCAATATATTTGAAATATCAGTTAAATTGACATACTGTTTAAAAAATATGTTATCAAAACGATCTCAAGAAGAGAAAAACAAATAATCTTAAACAATTAAAGACAATATATCAGACCAAAATACAAATCCACAAAGAAAACATTAAGTACAAGTGTTTTTAACAGATGATTCTACCTATGTTTCAAGAATTAATCATTTAAACCTACTCTTCCAGAAAAAAAAAAAACCTCACCAATTCACTTCATAAATTGTCATCAAAACCATAATAGGGTTGTGCATCAAAGGAACATTACAGATCAATCTCACTTATGAAAATAAATAGAAAGATCAAGTATAATTTTTAGAAAAATAATATAACAAATTATATCATAGTTAAGTTGAATGTAGGCCAGGAATGCACAATTTGCCTTACATGAAAAATGTAGAAAAAGTATCTCAATAGTTGCAATAACAATTTTGATTACATTTCAACCATCATTCATAGATTTTTTAAAGAAATTTAAAGAGAATTCTCAGCGAATTAATAAATTGAAAGTCTTTACTCAATAAGTATATGATTTATAAATACAAAAAGTACTTTTATAAACCACTGAGAAATATTCAATTATAATCCAGAAAAAAAGCAAAGAAACTCACTGTCATCCCTCTTATTTAACGTTATATTGCAGTGCCTAGTAACTACAAAAAGATAAGGAAAAGAAAAAAGGTGTGTAAACAAAAGAGAAACAAAAGTATGATTTTAAAATGATACGATTATTAACACTAAAAATGTGAAATATTTTTAAATGTATCGTTAGAATTATTCATAACATGTAATGAATTGTCTAAATATAGGATCACTGTACAAAACTATACTTATTTTTATATAGAGGTAAATATAGCTAGAAAAATAACTTTAAACATAATATGCCTAGGAATATTACAAAATATGTTTAATTCTTTACAGATTAAATTATAAAACTTAAAATCCAAAAAAATGGACATTTTTCTAGGTACATACATAGGGAAATATCATAAGGATATCAATTTTCTAAGTTTACCTATAAATTAAATATCTCAAGATTCTAAATTATAAGAGTTTTGCAAAGACCTTTACATGCAAATTTTAAATTCTATATGGAAAAGCAAATCTCAAGTACAGTCATTATTCCATAAAAAAAAAAAAATAAAAAGATGGGGAGACTTTCCTTGCTAGATACCAAGCCTTAATATAAGGTTTTAAACATTAATTTAGTATGATATTGACTCAGGAAGAGGCAAATAGATACAGAGAATAGCTTTAAGAGCCCCAAACCATAACATCCATTACTTGGAAATTTGGAAGATGATATATTATTGTTTTGGCTATCATTAAGGAATGGAAAGACTGGGCAAAGAAAGGTGCTGAGACAAATGGTTATCTATATTGGTGGGAGGAAAAAGACATAACCAATATAGAATAGGCAAAAGACATAAATAGTGATTTTAAGAGAAGAATAAATAAGAATGCTCAACTTCAATATGTTGGAGAAATGGAAATTCAGACCATAATGACATAAAACTTTAAATCCATTACTTATGCAAAAAATAAAGTCTGTTAGTGCTACCTTTGGCCAGAGTTGCTCCTGGGAATATTAATTGGTACCTAATTTTAAAGAATTTCTTATATATACAGATACGAGTTTACCTATGGACCCAGTAACTAGATTGAGTTAAATGAGACATGCACGGAATGTTCACAGCAATTTATTTTTATTATGTGAAATTATTAGACATAACACAGATTCTGTACATCAAGGAAAGGATACACACATGTGTTGTTTAAATTTATTAAATGAGATATAACAGTGATAATGAATGAGAACAAATATGTACAGCAATATATAAAAGTCTTAGAAACACACTGACTAAGGATAGCAAGTTCCAGAAGGCTACTTGTACTACAAAACTATTTTCTAAAATTTGGAAAAAAAACAAACCCTTAAATATATTATTCAAATATATATGCATATATTCTAAAATTAATTTTTAATTCTTTTTGTATATGATAATATGAAATTCAATATATTTCTTTGGAAAGCAGGGGAGGAGCACAAAAGACTGAAAGTTGGTAACAATCTAGCTCATATAGAGTTCATATATGTTACATAAAGTTTTTTAAACTACCATATAAAAATTTAAAAATAAATTATGCTGCCTCCAATAAGCTCTCAATTTATTAAAGTATAAATAGCAGCATTAATATTTTTCAATGGTAACTCGAATTCTCATATCCATCCTCCCTTTATTTTTAAATATTTTTTAAATTTTTTAATGTTTATTTTTGAGAGAGAGAGATAGAGCATGAGTTGGGGAGGGGCAGAGAGAGAGGGAGACACAGAATCTGAAGCAGGCTTCAGGCTCTGAGCTGTCAGCACAGAGCCTGATACAGGGCTGGAACCCATGAACCATGAGATCATGACCTGAGCCAAACTTGGACGCTTAACCGACTAAGCCACCCACATGCTCCTCATTCTCCCTTTAGATAATATGTCATATATAGCTCACAAACTTGAATCTTTTCTTCATATAATTTATGCCAGATAAGTATTGAATGTAAAAACTATTTTAATTAATTTATAAATGAAATTTAGAAAAAAACATAAAGTGGTAAATTAAAATATTGGTCTGAAGAAGCAAAGAATAGAGCAAATATTGGTCTGAAGAAGCAAAGATTAACTGTCATGATATCTGTATTTCTATTCATTGATCCTGAGCAATTCACCTCAGAAGACCTTAATACAGTCTTTACAAAAAGTACGAATCAAAACTAGTTCTTCACTTAAATGTTGAAATAATCTTTTTTGTGCAACTTGGGAAACAAAATGATAGACATTTGGCAAGTAGAGTATAAATGTGGCTACATTATTAAACAATAAAGCATTTGTCAAATTATATCTTTACTTCATTATAGTTGCTGACTTCAATTAAACTATTTCCCTTTACTTTGAATTTAGGTGACAGGAAATTCTGTTGAAGTGAAAAACTATGGCCACTGAGTGACTTTACCTGAATTTCTACAATTGACTAAAAACAAAATGCTCTCCTTCTGAGTTGTCAGCCTCTCAATTTATATTTCATAGTTTCATGAGTTCCTCATAAATAACTTGAAATTCTAGGTTGTGAAGACTTGTTTTCCTGTGTAATAGAGCAGCAAGAGGTATGTTGAGTCCCTATAACAGAGAATTTAAGTAGGTGGCAAGAGAAAAGGCATGTGCTTTGATTACTTCAATTTCAGTTTTGTAAATGAAGTATGATAGAACACAATCCTCTTTTGTGTGATTGCTCTAACTTAAAATGCTACAATGGAATGAAAAATATCCAGATGTTTTAGTACTCTGAGTGAAAAGTAGTCTGGATCAAATTTAAAGAAGAAAATCAATTACAGTTTCTTACATAAATATTTTGGCTTCTCAGAAGTGTGAATGGCTGAAAACATCATTCACTAGGTATCAGGGATTCTCAGTCTTGGCACTGCTAACATTTTGACATGGAACTCTTTCTTGTTGGGGGCTGCCCAGTGCTTTGTAGGATGCTTAGCATCACCCCTGACATCCACCCATTAGATGCCAGGACCAACCCCCCCCCCCCAGTTGTGGCTATCAAAAATTCTCCTGAAAATGTTAAATGTCCTGTGAGGGACAATTATGGCTGATTAAGAATCACTTCCCTGCAGGGGTGCCTGGGTGGCTCAATCGGTTAAGCAGCTGACTCTCGATTTTGACTCACGTCATGATCTTGCAGTTCATGAGATTGAGCCCCACATCAGGCTCTGTGCTGACAGTGGGGAGCCTGCTTGGGATTCTCTCTCTCTCTCTCTCTCTCCCTCTCCCTCTCTCCCCCTCCCCCAACTCATCAGTGCATGCTCTTTCTCTCAAAAATAAATAAATAAACATTCTAAAAAATTTTTGAAAAGCACTTCTCTACACTAAATGCTGCTCAGTTTCCACAATAACAATAATTAATAATAAATCTTAGGAGAGGACAAGATGGCGGAAGAGCAGGGAGCTCTGTAATCCGCGCACGCCCGTATGGATTGAACTGAGAAGGACTGAAGGGATAAAACTTGGATTTGCAAGTGGGGGAAAGAAGAAACAGACGCCAGAAAGAAGACAACCTCAAAGATGCCTGAGTGAGTGACTGTGATCTGGGAAATTAGGGGACGGGCGGTCCCGGT